>PVIU01000823.1:178573-263141 GCA_004026605.1 Ondatra zibethicus
TGACTCTTGAGGTACACCAGTCACCCGGGTGACTCTTGAGGTACACCAGTCACCCGGGTGACTCTTGAGGTACACCAGTCACCCGGGTGACTCTTGAGGTACACCAGTCACCCGGGTGACTCTTGAGGTACACCAGTCACCCGGGTGACTCTTGAGGTACACCAGTCACCCGGGTGACTCTTGAGGTACACCAGTCACCTGGGTGACTCTTGAGGCCTGGTACACCTCAGACTTAGCGGCCTCCACCAGTGCTGCCAGGGGCAGGCCAGTGAAGCCAGTGCTGTCCTGCTGATCAAGCTTGGCTCTGGCTGGTGGTCAAGGCTGGGTGCAGGGCTGCCCTAGCCCTGGGCACCCTCACCTTCCCTGGCCACTGTCCGGCTATAGCAAGCGGAACCCAGGGAAACAGCTTCTCTGTCCTAGGCCAAAACTCTGATGCACATCTTGGCCCTACAGGTATTATCGGGGGACCCATGGGGTCATTGTGGTTTACGACGTCACTAGTGCTGAGTCCTTTGTCAATGTCAAGCGATGGCTTCATGAAATCAACCAGAACTGTGACGATGTGTGCCGAATATTAGGTGAGGCTGGACCCCAGGGTGGGGACTGTGGGAGAGCAACAGCTGCTGCTCTTGCAGGTGTTGACTGTGCTTTGTCTTAAAGTGGGCAATAAGAATGACGACCCTGAGCGGAAGGTGGTAGAGACTGAAGATGCCTACAAATTTGCTGGGCAGATGGGGATCCAGCTCTTTGAGACCAGTGCCAAGGAGAATTTCAATGTGGAAGAGGTAAGCTCTGCTGATCCCTGGGCTAGGGGCAGGTGAGGACCCATGAACTTTCTGCTGAGCTCACTTCTCTACCAAAGACTCCCCACACCAGGCTGCTCAGGCATCTGAGTGACCAAAAGTTATTTAATGTCCACTGTTGGCTGCTGCTGTGCAGGCCCTTTGAAAGTCTTAGCTCTTAGCTCAGCTGTCCTCTGAGGTAGGATCCCGTATTTCACGGAGGAAAATTGAAGTTCCTTTTACTGAATAACCTTAAGAATCAACTAGTGAGAGGTGGCGTCAAGTCCAGATCTTCCCACCTCCAAGCCTGCGTTGAGCCCATCACTACCACCTCTTCCCTGTCTCTCTTGGTTGCTTGCTTTCCTGGCCTCTGAGCACAAGTGGGCACCTGCTGAGAGGTTCCTGGGGCTTGTGGGTAGAGCATCCACCCTGGAGGCCTCTTCTTCACTTGTAGCAGCACCTTGAAGAGCACTTGTGATTCTGAGGGAGAAAAGCTAGAACTTTTGGCACAAGCCCCACTTGGCCCACTCACTGGCCCCAGAGGAGTCTAGAGGTGCCAGGGAAGTTGGTTCCCACTGCATTGGGAACACAGAGCCTCAGAGCCAGACACATGTGGAACCTCCCTCCTGGTAATTCATTTGTTCACCTGTGCACAGGGAGCGAGAGTTGTTCTCCAGGCTGTGAGGATCAAGCGAGTCAAGTTGTGCTTGCTCAATAGATGGAGATGTTGAGCTCAGCTCTTTGTGAAAAAATATTTGTGTGCAAGTGTATGCAGTTCGCATGTGCAGGATCCAGAAGAGGGCATTGGATCCCATGGAGCTGGAGTGAGAAGTGCTTGTCGGGCCCAACATGTAATGGGGGCGCTGTGGCCGACCCCTGGTTCATGCTCTTAAGCACCGAATCATCTCACTCTGGTCTGAGGACGTCTGAGCCCCTACTTGAGCTTTCTTATCCCTGCGGTTTGGTAGCTGCCTTAGCACCCTCGGTCCTGGCAGCACAACATTGGCAGTCAGCGTTGTCTGGCCCCAGGTGCAGTGAGGTGGACAGCCTGTGTGTCCTTCCATCTATATGCAGAACAACATACTCTTGTCTTTTCAGAGGTTCTGGTTGATTCTTCCTCTGTACTAAAAAGGACTGAAAAGATGACTCCACCAAGTCATTTTTATGCTCTCCCAGAGGACCTGAGTTCAGTTCCCAGCACCCATGCCAGGCAGCTCACAACCGCCTGTAACTCCAGCTCCACGGGAGCAATTCTGGCTTCCATGGGTACTGTGCTCACGTGCACATACTCACATACAGAAAAAAAGACTGGAAATACCCCAGGGATTGACTTCCCCAAGACAGCGGGTTGAATGACCCTTTCACAGGGGTCACATATCATATATCCTGCACATCAGATATTTACAATATGACTCATAACAGTAGCAAAATTACAGTTCTGAAGTAGCAGTAAACATAATTTTATGGTTGGGGTCACCACAATATGAGGACTGTACTAAAGGATTGCAGCATTATGAAAGCTGAGAACATTGTCCTGGAGTGTGTTTTGAGGTACACAGTACACACCTGGAACCCTGGCACTCGGGAGGCAGAGGGAAGAGAATTGTGGGTTTAGGCCAGGTCGGGCTACATAGTCATAGTGAGACACCCCAGCATGCGCGTGTATGCGCGTTTAAGAACATACATACATACAGTTCATAGAGGAATAGAAAGCGGCCTGTGCTGGCCAGCAGGGGCTCTGCACTAGGTCTCAGGTCAGCTTTGCTCTGTCATCTCTCCAGATGTTCAACTGTATCACAGAGCTGGTTCTACGAGCAAAGAAAGACAACTTGGCGAAGCAGCAGCAGCAGCAACAGAACGATGTGGTGAAGCTCACGAAAAACAGTAAACGAAAGAAACGCTGCTGCTAATGCCCCAGCCCACTGCAGAGACTGCAACTGCATCCCTCCCCAGCCCGAGGCTCTTGGAGGCTCCTCGGGGGACAGTCTCAGTTTAGTGCCGTTATTTAAAGAATTCTCTCCACGTTTTTTGTACTGGGAGGCGCCATCGGCACTTCCTGCCCTTTTCCCCTTGAGTGCCAAGAAGGTGTTGGACGAGCCTGCCCTTCCCCACTGGTGCCGATCTCCCTGCTGAGGCGCCTGGACCTGGTGAGGACACTGCCAGCTGAGTGGACTGATTAACCAGTTTGTACATAGTGTATATTGCATTAACCAGCTGCACACCTTCAGCCTGCTCTGGCTTTTGCCTCCTTCCTGCCAACCTGCTGCAACAGACCCTCCCAAACCCTCCTCTCCCATCTCGACGGCAGCTTCCTGAGGAGCCAGTTTCATGTCCTAGCTGAGTCTTTGGTCAGCCTGGGCCCATGGAGTGCACTCTACATGGGTCTTGCCCCACAGCTGCTCTGGGAGCTGGGGAACCTGGCGTCCACACTTAGGCCATCAGTTCCACAGAGAAAGTCAGTTCTGCCCTTTTGGCCAACAGGTTTCTCATTCTGCCTTCCAGATGCCTCTGCTACAAACCCAGGGGAACCATGGCTTCTCACTTACCCAACATGTTTCAGTCCCAGCAGAAAGGTAGCCGGGGTACCTTTGTTCAGAGATGGAGCTTGCAAGGGGATCATTTACATAAAGCCGAAGCCAAATCAAATGAATTAAGTTCCCCAGTTATTTCCTTGAGACTTGATTGGCTCAATAGCAAAAGTTGTGACTGTCCCACTTTGGGGTCAGTGTTTTTAGAAAAGGTGTACGGCTTCTGTTCATTGTGGGTTAGGCTCTTTCCCTTTCATGGGAAAAAGGGGGCTTTGCACCCTTGTTCTGTATATGCAAGGCCTCTCACTGGAGCTAGTTTCTAATGTAGCACCAGGTACCTCTGGCACTTCCAGGAGTTGCTGGACAATGGGACGACACCCCCAGACTAGGATAGGCAGCTTTGCGTTACTGACAGACCTGTTTTAGGAAGATTTCTTAGCCACTGGGAAGAAGTGGCAGTGGGGTGGGGGCAGCTAGTATTGACCTACCCACCCCAGTCCCCTGGAGTAAAAACCAGGGTAATCTACATTTGATTACCTCCCCTCCCTTCCCCAGACATTTGGTTCCCTTTCCCCTAAAGGATCATGTAACTGGGAAGAACTGATTGGACACCATAATGCGTTTTATTAGATTTTCTTTCCAAGGCAATTTCCAGGCACAGTCCTGACTGGACAATCATCACAGATTACTGATTTTCCATGGTAACACTGTGGATGGGTTTTTAATCAATAAAACTGGGGCTTTCTTCTCACCTGTCTCTCCACTTGTCCGAACCGTCAAAGCTAGGGTTCTGTGCACCAGGCCTGCGTTTCTGAGCTTCAGGCCGTGTTGGGGCTGTGGGCTTAGGAAGGTAGGTGCTGTGGAGGACACTTCAGGGCCAAGCAGTGGCTCCATCTGATCCAGGTGAGCTGGGAGTAGAGGCAGATTGTTTTCGGGACTGTCTTGGCTGACGGAGGGGGATGGGGTGGGCAGAAGGTGTCACGCTTCTGAGCATGTGGAAACCAGTGTGAAGGTGTTTGCCAATTCAAGCAATAAGAGGGTGATCTTGGAGCATCCAGTCCAAGTTAGGTGCCTCTGTGGCTTCTGGCCTGTTATGGTCCAGGTGATAGGTGATTTTGGTGACAACAGTGTGCCTGTCCCACAGAGTGTTACATGCATGAGTGGGGTGGGGTGGGGGTAAGGGTGGGGGTGGGAGACTCAGGGCTAAACTGGTGTCCAGGTGGACCTGATGTGAAACTCCTGTCAAACAACAAACTTTTAAAGGTTTGCTAGGATTATTTCTGTATTGAAAGTTTCTAATTATGCTTTTTAAAAAAATACTAAAAATAAAGGTTCAAGCTGCCGAATTTCTCTCCAGGGTCTACTTGCTGTCCTCCAGCTGTGCTCTGGGTACCTGGCCGCTTCTACTATTAGGTCCAGCTTTTGTTTTTTTGTTTTTGTTTTTTTTTTTTTTTGTTGCTCTCTGGTGCTGCTGCAGAGGTGCCCATTGAGGGCCCTGGGAAACTATCAGGGGGCAAGTCTGTGTTCTCTCTGGATGGGGCCCAGAGCACGTGTGGGAGCGTGCCAGGGGAAGCTCCATGTTTATTCTTCACATGCCGGAAGGATGCAGTGGGAGCTTTTGCTTGGAGTGCTTTCAGCTGGAAGTTTCTGCTATGCTGGACAAGAGGGTGTGGGGTAAGACGTTGCCACCTTCACAAGTAACCCTTCTGGTACTAACCCCTCTATAGCAGCAGCTGCCAGTGGTGGCTTTTGACACACAAGTCATGTCTGTAACAAAACAACCCTCCAAATACCCAGGAACTGAGGCAGGAGATCTGTAGAAATTCATTTTATTCTTATTCAGACTATTTTCAAAAGAAGCAGTGGTGTGCTGTTTTTCTAAAAATATGCCTTTATAGATTTATATATGTGTGTTATAAAATCCATACGTGTATTTACACAATTGCTACATACAAAATTACAGCACTGTGGTATGTACATATTCTATAAGTACATTCTTTCCGCTCAGCCCTGCTGTGCTTTTCCCCATTGAGGACAGGAGGCTTAGTGAGTGGTAAGCAGCTGCAGGCTGGGCCCACAGAGCCTCTGAGCTGGGGCCTCAGCAGAGATGGGGTAGCTGCTGCAGAAGGAGAAGCAGCAGCAGACTGCAGGCCTTGTCCCTTGTAGGCCTGGTGGGCAGTATCTGGAAGCTCCCAGCAGCCTTACCCCATCCACCCTGTGGCACCCACGCTGCCTTCAGTGTGCGGGTAAGGTTAAAATAGTCCCCTTGCTTGGCCATTGTATTTGAGGTGGGAGGGAGCTGTGGAAGACAAGTGCTCTCCCAGCCCTACCCCATGAGGGAAAAGTCTGGAAGGCTAGAGCCTGCAGAGGGCCTAGGGTTAAGGACCTGCCTGCACTGGAGGAAGCTGAGGTGTGCTGGCGGCCAGAAGACAGGACCTTCCCTGGGATACAAAGTGGCCTCAACAGAGCTTGGGTAACCCAGTTCTTAGGCCCCACAGCCATAGGCTGGGGCTCCTGCTGTACAGGGACTCCAGCTGAGGGCATGCACATGGGTGAGGGGTTATGCCTCCCCTTACTCCAGGCAAGTAGCTGGGGCAGGAGTGGAGGCTCAGGCCTCCTGAGGCATGCACAGGAGGGCCTCAATCTCTGTCCCCATGTTCAAAATCCAAGGAGGCAGCAAAGCCTTTTGTGTGGGCTGTGATCAGCTGGGTCTGAGTGGCAGAGCCCATCAATGGGCTGCATGGGAAGTGACTTGAGCCCTACTCACTAACAGGATCCAGGGGAAGCCCAGGCCGAGGCTTGGCTTGGGCAGTGGGGACAGGGTTCGTTCCTGTCCCTTGGTAGGGAGCAGCTTTCAGAGGACAAGGCAGGTTCCCTACTTCTCAGTCTCCATTGCAATGACCAAAGGGAGTGGGTTCTCAAGAACCAACTGGCCCCAGGGCAGCCGGGCCAGCAGTACAGCTGCCTAGCTCCAGCTGATGGGAGACCCTTTTCAACTGCCTCTAGTCCCCCATCCTCAACAGCCTGACTTCTCCCCACTTAAATTTTCCTGAAGAAGGAGAAGAGCCGTTTGCCATCCATGGTGCTGGGTTCCTGCCCCCGCCCTACGCCGTGGCCCCTAGAGAAGGCAGCAGCAGGCCGGCTCTGTTCCTTCAGGTGCGTGTCCATCAGCTGCCTGTCAATGACCCTGTGCATGTCATCCTGCAGAGAGAGAGAGGGAATGTGGATAAGTAGCTGTCATACCTGCCTGGCCCTGGGGTTGGACAGGGAAGTGACAGATGTCAGGGCAGGTGAAGATGAGAGATGAGATGAACGAGCACTGCAACTGGGGCTGGTGGACCAAAAAAGTGGTGAATGTTGGTGCCATGCCAGGACACATAGGTGCCATATAGCGCTATCTCAGCCAGTGTCTTCAGGCCTAAATATCAGAACAGCCCTCATACCAGCTCATGGGGCTGTCTGGATGCCTGTGATCTGGCTTGCTACCCCACAGCCCAGACCAACCTTAGCTTGTCAGGTCTCTAGTCCAATGACCTGGCCCAAGAGGCTACCTGTGTCCAAATTTCCCCTTTCAAATCACTTTCAGGCTAAGTCACTAATACCCACACACCAGAGGTAGTGGCTGTATGTTTGGGACTGCCTTCACCCCTCTGGCCAGGCTCTCACACAGCTAAACCTGTGTGCAATGTTGAGACTCTGTCTTGTTCCAGTTCAGTCCTACGTCTATTAGCTTCTTCGTGGGGTAAGGACCTTACCCCTCTAATTAGCTGGTTACTCAGAACAAGTGCCCTGTCCTGTTTTACAGAAGAGCATCTTTGAGCAGCTCCTTTCTAGTTACTAGACTCTGACTACTATGGGAGATGCTACCTGACAACGGGCTTCTGCTACTAACCCAGTTTGTAAGGGGCTCCTTGTGATCACCTCCTGCCTCCTTCAGCTTTTAGCTGTAAGCTCTGTGAAGTTCTGACAAAAAGACCCCAAGACAAACTCTTAGGAACTCACTGGCTTGAATCTAAGCACATGACAGGTGAAGCCAGGTTGGGGTGGGTGGGCTCCATGCAGCAGGGAAAGGTTGGCTCTGAGCAGCCACTTGGAGATGAGAGCACAAACCTGGAAAAGCCTGGCCCCACTTGCAACCGGCTTGCCTGTCACCTCTGTTTCATTCAAGTTCTGATCTGTGGGATAACCTGAGTGTCTTTTCAGGTTTCACAATGAAAGCCAAGGACCTTCCTGGCCTCTCGCCAGGCCGTGGTGAGCGCACAGACCCCACTGCACCCCTATTCTGCCATCCCATTCTCACCCCCATCACACTCAGCTTCCTCCCTGGCTCTCCTCCTCCTCTTCATCCTTTCCCTGCCAGCCCAATTTTCCATTTGCCTCTCAGATTAAACCCTGTGTCATTTTTGCTAGCACACAGCACATGGCTCCTACTTCTAAAGCTTCAGTGTGGCATCTTAGCACAGTACTCTACACGTAGGACAAGTTCAATAAAATATATTGCTCACTACCAGAGAGAAAAGTCAAGAGACCTTTAGAAAGAAGTCCTTCCAATGCTGTCGTGTTTTCTCTGGTACAGTCACTGCAAACTGCATTTTTATACTTTAAGTAACCAAATTCATCAAGCGAATTCTATGGAACACATCTTAGAACTTCACACATACGCGCACACACGTGCACGAGCTGGTCATAATCCCATTACTGCTGCTATTCTTGTAGAAATCCATCTATGATAAGGTGGCAACAGCCTGCCAGAACTGTGAAGCTCATAGCAGTGATGGGAGAAAGGAGGCTGGGGCTCAATGGCACATCACACTGCACAGAGATGAGGCCAAGTTCCAGAACACAGAACACAGTGGGCCATGGGGAGGTGGCAGATGCAGAACAGAGATGGCAGAGGGGAATGGATGAATGGACACAAGGTTCAATCTCACCTCAAAGGCAGGAGGGTGTACAACTAAAGCTGTTGGTACAGGAACTGAGAAAGGCCACTAGATCAGAAACCAAAGGAGCCAGATAGTAAAAAGCCCTGAGGAAGCAAACTGTAGTTGGGAGAGAAGAGAGAACAGCTGTGGTAAGCCAGGGTTCTGGCTAGCTGGCTGCTGGTAGGAGCCAGGGAGCCAGTGACCTGATGGTGTTGTCAAGACTGTGGTTGCCAGTCCCACAGAGCCACAGTGTAATGGTCGCTGCTATTCTGCCTGCCACTGTGGGGCTCACAGGTGAGCTTCCATCTGAAGAGAGACGTTAACCACTAGACCCACATTCTGACATCAGCCTACCACAACCTTATTCAAGAGTCAGAACCCCGGGCAGCAGGGATTCAGGAGACCCTGGAAACGGTGGACCCAGAGCTAACCACACTGACTCACCAGACAGAGCCCATGGAAAAGGGAAGCTGCAGCAACTGCCCGAGGACTGCTGAGCTGAGCCCAGCTCTGAGTTTTCACTCAGTCACATGGGGCTTCCTGGCCCCAACCTTAGTTTAAAAGAAGCCAGGATGAGCAGCTGAGGAGGCCCACTCTGCCTGGTAGCATGTGCCCGACAGAGGCTGTCTCGAGGCCACTATAAGGCATTCTTCCCTGGGGTGAAAATGGAAGATCCTGGGATCTCCTGGGACCTCTTGTCAAAACTCCCCTTACAGATTTTGGTTCAGAGATGCTTCGTGCACTCCCCACTAGGCCTCAGCTCCTGCTTACCTGCCAAGCCTCAAGCTGCTGGGAGAGATTCAGCTTTTGCTGAATGGCATCCAACAGCTGGCTGTTGAGCGACATCATGTCCATCTTGCACTTGGCGAGTTCTAGCTCTACAGCGTTCTTCCTGCAAGCAGATGAACCACAATGAGGATGGGCACCCTGTGCCAGGGGCTTCTGGTTCTTCACTGGGAGACCTGGCGTCTAAGGGTAAGGTAAGGGGCTAACCCCACAGCATAGGATCACTGTAACAAGCTTCCTAACCAAGCTGTGGCAAGTGATGATCTCTCATCTCTAACAAGAGACAGAGTGGGCAAAAGAGAGCAGCATTTCCATGAGAACAAGAGCCCAGAGGTGATCAAGGGCCTCTCCCAAAGGAGCTGTTTGCTGTCCCGTCCCACAGGCTGTGCACACTGTAGGGTGAGAACCTTCTGCTGTGGGAGGTACTCCTTTGGACTAGCTACGCCCCCAATGGAACTACCCCTAAGATAGAGATATTCAAAGGAAGCCACATAATGGCAACCACAGTTTAAGAGCTCCAGTATCTAATAACTGGGGACTGTTTCAAAATAAAAGAGAAAATACAACATGAGCAGACATCGGGTGTTTACTGAGTTTACCATGATGGAACCAGGGAGGAAGAGGTTGGGTTTTGTGAAGCAAACTGCCAGTGTATCAGACAAGACACACAGAAATACAGCGGATTATGTCTGGTGATGTCACTGATGCTAACTTTGCCCACATGCTTCAGGATTTTCAAATGTGCATGTTTTGGACACTGTTTTGCTCACCTTTCCAACATTATAGTTTCTCAATGCAAAACAAACAAACAAAACCTACCACCACCACAACCACCAACAAAAGAAAACAAACCCCGTTGGGGTGGGTACGAAAGGAGGAGCAGTTAACTGCGTTGCCTCTGCAAAGGCAGCCCCCGCTGCCGCCTTGCAAGCCAGAGCCGTTGGGAACTGCAGGACCCAGAGGCCACCAATCTGGCCTCAGAGCAACACACTAACCAAGCAAAGCCGGAAGGAGTAGGTGAGTCTCATTTGTAAAGAGCTCTGACCATATTTCCTCCCTGCCTTGCCCTCTACCCTGCAATTAGTCACCTGCTCCACACCCCACCCTGACCCAAAGTGGTGCATCCACCCGCCACTTTGTCCTATAGGCAGCTCCAGACAACTCTGGGCTCATTCCGGCCCCGCCCACTGCGGCTGCAGGCAGCAGGGATAGGACCAAGCCTGTCCAATGGGCAATGGTTCAGAAGCCGCAGGTTGCTTCCGTCATGACCGCTGCCATTGGCTGTTAGAGAACAGCAGAAATCCTCAGGGCAGCAGTTGCCATGGACGCGATTTGCCTGACAGTTCCCAAACCACAGGCGCCCCCTAGCAGCTCTAGCCGCAGGAGGTACCATGTGTTTGCCAGCAGGTGGCGCCACGAGCAGCCCGGAGCTAGGGGAATGTGCTGACTAATGCCAGGGCCAAGGGCCTGGGCAGAGCTGCGGGGCTGCAGTGCAAGAGGGAAAGGCGAGTTTTCAAAAGGAACCCAGACCCAGAAGGCACGGGTCCACAAGTCACTGATCAATACATCAATCATGTTCTTGAGAAAGTATTTCCAGTGCCCAGAATAATTCCTCATATAAATGAAGTCACTAGGACTTTTTGTAAGGCAGATTGCTAGTTTCAGATTAACTTGTGCTATCCACATTGGTGGTTCAGTGGTACAATCTCTCACCAGTCAGGTTAACTTCTGTGAGTGCTTTTCAACTGTAAGGTGACCTCACCTACTGTGTGAGAGAGGTAAGGAACCCCTTAAGGGTTTACTGAGGCCTGTCTCTCTTCCTTGAATACACACTAAATAACCAGGTGAGGAAGCCATGAGACTGAACAATGCCTGCAGGCACTGAGAACCAGAGGTGTAATGGGCATCCCGTGGGCACACAGGGTCAGGTGTAAGAGCCTTACGGGGATATCTCACACTCAGCTCCGAACATGAACCCAATGTGAGATCTGATCAGAGAAGAAAACGGACAGAAGGGTAAAATGGGATGAAGACGACGAAAGGCCAGAAGGCAGACCGTGAGAAACTGACTCGGGCCACACTGCTCGTTTCCAGGCACAGTTATCGCGGAGACCAGCTCTCCAGCTGTCAGGACAGTTCCAGAGGATCAACAGGCCTGGAGGTGGAGCTAAGGGAGGACAGTAGAAAGGCTTACTTTCCTCCTGGTGCAGGAGGTGGTGCAGGCCTTTAATCTGGGGAGACAGAGGTGGGCAGATCTAAGTTTGAAGCCAGCCTAATACACAAAGCGAGTTCCAGGACAGCTGGGCTACACAAAAGAACCCTGACTCAGAAAACCAAACCAAACCAAACCAAAAAAATCAACCAACCAACTCAAACAAAAAAACAAAACCAAACAAAATAAAACTCAAACAAACAAACAAACCCCTTTACTTCCTCTGTAGACAGTGAGATAGGCATCAGAGAGCAAACGCACTTTTTTTTTGTCAGATTTTATCTCCTCGGTGAATTGAGGGCACCAGCTGGGTGTCCTGGTGCAAACCTGCAAATCCTAGTACTTGAGGTTGAGACCAGGGAATAATTTCAAGTTAGAGGCTTAGCCTGAGCCCTACAACAAACCAGCCAACTTCTAGTAAAATGTGGACCATGTAAAAGTATCCTTTAGCCTCTCTGTATTTCCAAATTGTTGAATGCAAAGAAATGCATTTATACACTTCTTTTTTGAAAACAGTATTTGAGAAAACGACCTGGTTTATTAGAAGTAAATGGAACAGTAGAACTTGTAAAATGCTGTAAAATCAAACTCAACTGCAAAAAGTGAAAGACAAAAATTCTGGTTCTTCACCAAATAAATGTGGTTAAGAGGGACAAGGAAGAGGGAATGTTCCAGGCTTTCAGAGCGTGTCAGCCAGGTGAATGCGTGAGCTTTGGAACCAGATTTTGTTTGTTTGTTTGTTTGAGACAGGGTTTTTCTCTGTAGCCCTGGCTGTCCTGGAACTGTAGACCAGGCTGGCTTCGAACCCACAGAGATGGAACCAGATTCTAAACAACTGAAATTACATTTATAGGATAACGTGTGTGCACTGTGGGGAAGAGGTTTAAGAACACTGACTAGATACTTGTTATTAAGAAATTGTTTTCACAGAGGAGTAGTTTATTAGCAAAGCACTGGCCTAGCACTGATGAGGCCCTACTATCTACGAGTTTACTCCTTATCATGAAAAAAATACCACAAAAACAAAAAACCTCACCCAACCAACTAGCCAACTATAATACTGTGCTGGTTAGGGAAGCAAACTTAAGTATCCATGGAGGAGGGGACAGAAACCAGTCCCCACCCCCACTGGGTTTGAACTGAAGTTACAGGTCAAAGAACCTCCATGACTAAACCTGACAGATGGGCAGATGAGGGTTCTTATTATGTTTCTTTTGTGAATACTTAAGAATGCTCATAATAACCGGGCAGGGGCGCATGCCTTTAATCCCAGCACTCGGGAGGCAGAGGCCGGCAGATCTCTGAGTTCAAGGTCAGCCTGGTCTGCACAGCGAGTTCCAGGACAGGCTCCATAGCTACTGAGAGACCCTGTCTTAAAAAAAAATGTTCATAAAAAATTAAAAACGACTAAAAATAATCAAAAGGTGGTAGATGCACATAATGACACTGGAAAACTAAGCTGTAAGTGGGAAATATGCTAAGCCACGCACTGTAGCATCCGATGCTTAGAAAAGAAAACTAACTACACAACCAACATATTACAAATGTGCCCATGCACCCACAGGAAGAGTCAAGTCGCATAACCAACCTTCACTAGCAGAGTCTACCTGGGGACCAAGTAAAGTGGGTAGCAGGGCAACTAAGTGTGTGTGTGTGTGTGTGTGTGTGTGTGTGTGTGTGTGTGTGTGAGAGAGAGAGAGAGAGAGAGAGAGAGAGACAAGGTTTATTATGTAACCTAGGCTGGTCTTGAACTCACTCTAGTGCAAGGCTTATACTGGAGATCCTTCTGTTTAGACCTCCTGAGTTCTGGAACACAAATGTACGACACTATGGTGGGCTTATAATAGAATTTCCATCTACTTATTTATTTAGACAGGGTTTCTCTGTGTAGCCCTGGCTGTCCTGAAACTCACTCTGTAGACCAGGCGGGCCTTGAACTCAGAGCTCTGCCTGCCTCTGCCTCCAGAGTGCTGGGATTAAAGGTGTGCACCATAACCGCCCGGCCACATACCTCAGTTTTATTAAGAAATCAAAGTAGTCGGGCAGTGGTGGCGCACGCCTTTAATCCCAGCACTTGGGAGGCAGAGGCAGGCGGATCTCTGTGAGTTCGAGACCAGCCTGGTCTACAAGAGCTAGTTCCAGGACAGGCTCCAAAGCTACAGAGAAACCCTGTCTCGAAAAACAAAAACAACAACAACAAAAAAATTAAAAAAAAAAATCTCATTTTTTAGGGCTGGAGCGATGGCTCAGTGGTTAAGAGCACTGACTGCTCTTCCAGAGGACCTGGGTTCAATTCCCAGCACCCACATGGCAGCTCACAACCATCTGAAGATCCAGTTGCAGGGGATCTGACACCAATTCACACCAATGCACATAAAATAAAGTTAATTAAACCATAAAAAAATTAAATAAATAAAAAAAAAGAAGCATCTTCTCTAAGTGGGATTCCTGAACTTCATTCTCACTCTCAAAACTTTAAGAAAAAAAAAAAAAAGAAATCAAAGTAGAGGCTGGAGAGATGGTTCAGAGGAACAGCACCTGCTGCACAAGCATAATGACATAAGTCTGGATCCTAGCACTCATGTAAAAAGCTGGATGTAGCCATATGTGCCTGCATTTTCAGTGCTACAGGGGATGGCAACAGGGCTGCATAGTTATGCATTCATCACTCATACATATACTACACAGAACACACCAAAAAACAAAACAAAACACAGAGTAAACAACCCATCTCCACTCACTTTGCAATAGCCTCATCCCGGTCCCTGATGGCCTTCTGAAGCTGCTCCTTTGGCTCCTTGTCCTCAGACGTCACTCTGAGTCGGTCCCTCTCTTCCTTCAGTGCAGTCATCTCCACACTCAGCAGTGTCACCTAGCAACGGATCAGAGAAAAAGGAATGTGGTAATACTGATGCATCCTGGGGGCTTTCTCCACGAGGGAGTCAAGCGCTTGCTATGTAAGCCTGGCAACCTGAATTTGAGTCCTAAAACCCAAATAAAAATGGAAGGAGAAAACTGACCCTACAAATTGTCCTCTGACCTCTACCACAATTTTGAGGGGCTGCAGAAGTGGCTCAGCAGTTAAAAACTCTTTGTGCTCTTTCAGAAGACCCATGTGTCCAGACCCACCGGTACCCTCCGTTCACAGCTGGCTGTAACTCCATCTTGAAGATTTCAGACATCCTCTTCTGATACACACATAGTTAAGAATAAAATAAATGTTTGAAAACACTTTTTTTTTTAAAAAAAAAGGACATCCACAGGTCCCAGGGGCATGTGTTGGGAGTAGGCTGGTAGTGTCCTGTTGTTGCTCTGTTTCAATGCAGAGCCCTTCTCCCCGCAAGCAACAATGCTTTGTGCCTGGTTCCAGCTCAGTGGCTAGGATTTAGGGTGGAGGTTGAAGCTGACATGCAGCCATGGAGTCGGATTCCCTGTGCCCTCAGCATACCACAGCACTGCTTTGACTGAGAGGCACTCCCAGGTAGACAGTAAAAGAGATGACACATGCACCAGAGCTCTGGAACACATTTTTGGAGGCAGGGTCTCAAATTCGGGCACAGCTTGATATTCCCACTCAGTCCCACAGATCAAAGCCACATGGAATTTCAACACCTCTGATCTGTCACCTTGATCCTACTGCCTCTTCTGGGGTCCATTCCTGAGTGAATGGCACCTGCTCAGTCCTCATGACCAACCTGGAGTTACCATTTGCAATGAAGGGCTCCTCTAGTGTCTGCTTCAGCAACACATTCCATCCTACCCCACAGCAGAGCGACCTCACTCAAACCCACCACCGTCACTGGAAACATGTCCTATCCGTCTGTATACCGCAGGGCTTGGTGCAAATAGTACTTAATCCTAAAACACTTGTGCACTCAACAGCTGATATTTGAGATAGTCATTAATCCAAACCTTTACTATTTGGGGGACATTCCTGGTTGTATGCCTTACTGGGAGACAGAGATGTCCTCCCACTAGGAAAACCAGGTATGAGGAGAGCATCGACTTCCCTTGCAGTCTGGACATGTGACACCCAGCTACCACCCCCACCCCTGTAAATCTGGGAGGAGAAGGAAAGCAAAGCTGCACGCAAGTAGGGACTATTTACCAGACAGCAGACTAAAGGTTCTGTTCTCTGCTTCCCATGACTCCTCCTTCCTGTTGGGACCTGAGTGATCCAATTGTTCTTGAAGTTGATCCTATAAGCTATCAGATTTAATTGCAATGCATGCATTTTCTACTTAAGTTACACAAAGCAAATGTCTGTTGTGTGTAACTAGTCTGGTAAAGATTGCAATAAACGTGTTAAGCAATGAAGATTGATAGGATCAGACATGAACAGGGATGCCCAACCTCATTCTCTTGTTAAGTACACACCCACTGACATTTTTTTCAAGGGAGGATTTATCCACACAGGTCTGCTCCTTCCATCAGGCGACGTCTGCCACCCTGACTCCAGGACTGAAGATCAAGCTCCCAGACAGAGCCAGCAGCTACTTTGCATGAATGTAGAAGACATCCAATGATGAGAGGACAGGAAATATACTGCATATTTTTAAAAAATGTCAGGAAAAAATATTTTTATGTATGTGGTCTATGTTTTTGCCTGCTCATACATGTGTTAACCTGGCACATACCCGGTGCCCTCTGAGGCCAGAGAGACTGCTGAACCCCTGGAACTGCAGTTACAGAGTTTGGTACAGAGGATTCTGAGCCTTGGGAAAGCGCAGTTTGGAATTTCTGCAAAGGCTCTGGTTTGCTTATGCACTCACTCCAGGTGGAGGTGACGGGGAGAGGTTTAGCCTTACCCTAGGTACCAGCAGGTCTGGCAGCCCTGATAGCTTGACCCGAGACCTAGAAAGAATGTGGCAAAGACAGACTTCTTCAGATCAAAGAAGTGTGGTTGGCCTGAGGACAGCTAAGTAAGGGGGACAGAAGGTAAGACCCTGCGCTGAGTTTGATACTGGGTCAGACCAACCCATACCCAATATGCACCAAATAAAGCTCCAGAAAGGCTTTTCACTGTGGAAACCTGAAGAAGGTGAACCCCAGCTGCCAGCTTCTTAGGAAGGGATACAGAAATCAGGAAGAAAACAAATAAAACCTTCCTCCCTACCCACACTAGTTGATGTCAGGCTCAAATGTGATGAAGGTGGGCTCCACCCTTCCCAGTCTTCACTAGGTTAGATCTGATGGCTGTCTTCAGAGTGCACCTGGCTTGTCTAGACATGCATTTAGGCTACACCCCACCACTCACCTTCTCCTAATAAGAAAGAGGGCCTCACAATTAAATAGCATTAAAAGGCCTACCCTGAAGCCACGAAACCTGCTCTTTCCTTCAACAATCAATTACGATTCTATGCTAGAGACTTAGTCTAGTGGCCTGTGCTAGGACTCCAGGAGAAAAAGCTGAGTGGTAACTTGCACTGGTCATTATGGGGTCTGTGATCTGCTTGACTGGAAAACAAGATGGGAATGTAGTTACCACAGTAAGATGGAGCCAGTGGGTCTTCTGGGAAGATAAACAGAGTTCAAGGAGGAAGTGAAACCTGCTCTGAATAAGCAGGGTGGAGGCCTGAGTAGGCAGGAGGGAGGATCTTCCAGACAGAGGGCAGGAGGAGAGGACGACACTGGGGAGTGTGCACAGCTCCTCTATTATCGCTCATGTTCACTTCTGCTAGGGCCGAGGTGAGAAAGAGTCAATATGAAGGAGGGTGGCAGAGTGCAGAGGCACATGGTGGTCAGGGACTTGCTGATGTCCATATCCTGACATGGAAGCTGTTCATGGCTTACAGGAGGTACCCTGCTTTCAACTCTCGCTACAGGCAAACTGCCGCCCTGTGAGGGTGGCTGGGCTCAGAAGCATACACGATGGGTGCTATGCAAAGCTGGCCGTGAAAGAAGGCGGGTCTGAAATGGCAGTGGCCAGAGGGAGGAAGACAGAGTGTACCAAGTGGTGTACTGATTAGTTCCTGTCAATGATCTGGGAAATGGGAGCCTCAATGGAGAAAATGCATTAATCAGATTGGCCTGTAGGCATGTCTATGGGACTTTTTTTTTTTTGATTAAGGACTATTACTCAAGGGCCCAGTCCATTATGAATGGTACCATTTGTGCAAGTAGTCCTGGGTTGTGTAAGAAGTAAGGCCGAGTAAGCCAAGGGGAGGAAACCAGTAAGCAGCATCCCTCCATGACCTCTGCTTTAGCTCATGCCTTGGGTTCCCTCAAGGACAGACTGTGGGTGGATTTGTAAGCCAAATGAGCATTCTATTACAACAATAGAAAACCAACTAGAATACCAAGTATTTATAGTAGCTCTGAGCACTTGCCTGATCTCATGCTCCCTTGAAAACCTTGCATAAAAAGATTCACAGAAAAGGCTGTGTGGTTGTTCCTGATGCCTAGGCTACAAAGTGATCAGGGCAGGGGACCTACCTCATGGATATCTGCTTTTAATTATTTTTTAGATTTATATGGTTTATGTGAACGAGTGTTTTGTCTACATGTATTTATATATACCATGTGTGTGCCAGGTGCCTATGGAGGTCAAGACAGTACTGGATCCCCTGGAACTGGAGTTACGGATGACTGTGAACAACCATGTAGGTTGGAAACTGAACCTGAGCCCTCTGTAAGAGCAGCAAGTGCTCTTAACTGCTGAGCCATCTCTCCAGCCCCTGGGTGCTTGTCTTTCACAGCCTACAATTAATCCTGAAGACCCACCGCATCTGCTGGTGGCTGCGGGGCAGAGGACAGACAGGTGGTGGGTGCTAAGCAAGTCTTCATGCTGGCTATGGATTTCCCTCAAACAGGTATTAGCAGGTATTGCACTCTTTTAATTAAAAGTCTGATTAGTTTCTGAGGTGGCAGCTCGCAGCACACCCACACTGTCTTCTGCTCAGGTCCCAGGGGAATAAGAACACTCTCAAGAAGGAAAGCAATGGAATTAGAGACTGGATCATTGACTGGATGAGGCTTAACTTTGGCCTAGCTGTTCCTGAAATCTCAGACCCAGCTAACCCTGTCTGCACCCTACTACCAAGGAGCACAGAGATAGTTCCAGCTGCCCTCCCAACACTGTGAGAGACCCTAGAAAGCAAGTGTTCCACACAGCTATCACATGTGCTCAGAGTCTAGCCTCAGTGCCAGGCATACAGTGGCCAATGGGCAGATTGTGAACCAACCCCCATGAGGAATATCAAGCCTTCAGTATTGGCTGCTATTTTCAGGACTAAGTCAGAATCCCAAATCCCTACCTTGGGTGTTAGTGTGACTCCCATGGGTGTCCACATTAGTAGATGCAGGTGTAGCTAAGGGATTTCTTCTTTGAGGAAATTCTACAGTCCACATGGGAGCAGGAGTGGAGTCTAGGGAACTCTCTGTAAGGGAGCTCACAGGTACTGGCCTCAACCAGTTATCAAATGAACTTTTGTTTTTTGAGACAGGGTTTCTCTGTGTAACAACCCTGGCTATCCTGGAATTCACTCTGTAGACCAGGCTGGCCTAGAACTTACAGAGGTCCGCATGCTTCTACCTCCCGAGTGCTGGGATTAAAGATGTGTGCCACCACACCTGGCTATCAACTGAACTTCTAAGAAAACTTAGTAGACGTGACTTCCTAAAGTTCCATACCAAACTCTGGGCAACCTATATTTAAGCTGTACTTCTGAATGAAATAATAAGGTCCTCCAGAAAATTTTTAGTTTTTAACTCTGATAAGCAAAATTTTTAAAAATTTTATCAAAGCACTAATAAGCAAGCACTTAATTAAAATAAATCAGGAGCACTGACATGTGCTTGGGAGGCTGACGCAAGAGGATCTGTTGGGCGCAAGAGTTCAAGACTAATAAACGCAGCACAGCAAGCCCACATCTCCAGACCAACCAACAAACCAACCAATACAGCGTTAACCTAAAGAACATTTCCCCTCTTCGTTTAATTGAGTCAGGGCGTTAAGGCTGGCCATGAACTCACTATGTATTTGATGATGGCCTTGAATTCCTAAGTCCCCTGCCTTCACTTCCGAGCATTATAATCACATGCAAGTGCTACACTGTGTGCCACCACCTCCAAAGAGGGAGTGCTGGAGACTGAACCTAGGGTCTTGCACTTGCTGGTCAAGCACTCTACCACTGAGCTATACCCTTTCAGAGAACTTTATCTTGTATTTTATTCCTTTACTTGAGAAGTTCTGTCTTGAAGTCTGAACCACTTTCTCAGGATCTCAGCGTTTAGGCGTCTTGGGTTGCTCAGCCCACTCCCGTACCTGGCTAGGAGCAAGCCACAGCTGTGACCTTTACCCTTGCCCTCTGTCCTCTCACACGAAGAGTAGTGACAGCTGCAGATGTGTTTTTCTAAGATGTTAGTAAAAGAGACAGGAGTTGCTAATGAAGGTATCGCAAGGGTAAGACATTTTACCCAGGCCCAGAAAGGCGGGGAAGTGGGGCTGTGTACAGGTGCTCCCCAAGCTGTCACTCCTGCGCATGTCTGGTCCTAGGACAGAGCTCAAAAACCTCTTTCTGGGTGAAGCATCTCCTAAGTCCTTCAACATTTTTCAGATCAGAGTACTGGTGTCCTTTAGTGTTCACAGGAGAGATGGAATCATGATCACACAAGAAAGGAACAGTAGGGGCAACAGTAGGTTCCCAAGAGCTGAAAAACAGGTCTCAAAGGTGATGAAGCTGATACCTGTAAAGATCAGTTGTTCCTTGACAACTCCTGGCCCGGGACTTACTGGGAAAAGCATCAGAAAGTGGCCTGGGAGCTGTGGCTTTCAGTGGTCAGCACCAACCAGTCAGTCCAATTTCTACCTCTGTGGACACACCACTTCAGGAAACACAACCAGCTATTTTTGTCCCTGCCAATCTCACTTGGGCAGAATGAGGACTGATTTTTTTCTCTCCTGAAGACACCCGGTTCCTCAACTTTGGGTCGCAGTCCCATGAGAACATCATGGAGGAAAGCTGCATCTCACAAAGTGGGAGTGGGTAAGGGACCCGTGTACATTGTCTCCACTGTGACACGGCAGTGCTCACCTGACTGTGGAGTTGCTGCAGCTCTTCTAGGCTCTGCCTCAGTTTACCCCTCTCTCCCTCCATGAGCTCCCTCAGGGCTCTTGAGTCCTCACTGGTCTGCCTTATCTGTTCTTCCAATGAGTCATCGTCCATTCTCCGGGTACCCTGACAGAAAGAGGGAAGCCAGTAGTAACGGGGGCAGGAGCAGATCAGAAAAACGATGAGGGATGAAGGAAGGTGAGAGGATGGAACGGGGGAGACCTGGGGGGCTAGGGAGAGATTTTTCTGTGTTTAATTTTACCCTAGAAAATCTCGTTTTTATTTCAAGTTTTGGGAGAAGCAGCTGTATATGCTATGAATGGCATATACCACTGACAACTTCCTTATCCCACAATGACTTGGCCTCCTGCTACTATCTAGTCTACAAATCAACCCAGGCTGTTTAGACAGAAACATCTGTTCTTCAACTTATTGCCTCTAGTAGAACAGAAGACATTAACTACTCTGGGAGGGTGAAACAGGAGAGAAGTCAGGGAGAATCCACCATGAAGCTGTAGATGCCAGTCTACACTGGATGAAGAGGAATGGTCCTCTTCCCCACATGAGGCCTCCTCTGGGGTTCCCAAAGACCCTGCTTAGTTCCTCAACCTCCTGTGCTGAGACTTTTTCTCTCTCTGGTTCTTTTTTTTTTTTTTGAGACAGAGTCTTACTATGTAGTTCTGGCTGCCTTAGAACTTACTACATAGACCACGCTGGCCTGAACTTAGATAAAGAGATCTGCTCGCCTCTGCCCACTCATGATCACCTTTCTATCAGGACCAATTACAGAAGAGCAACTTGGGAGTTTTACCCAGATTCAAATTTCTCTATTCAATGTCTCTAAGCAAAAATCCTTCAAATCTAGGCCACTAGTGCCTTGCACATAACTATATGGAGAAAAGGGTTATGTCACGGTACAGGTGTTCTCAACCTGTGGGTCTTGACCCCTGTGGTAAATATCTATCTCCAAAAATATTTACATTAGGATTCATAACAGCAGAAAAATTACAGTTATAAAGTATCAAAGAAACTAATTTTATGGTTGGGAGTCAGCACAACGTGAAGAATTGTATTAAACGGTTACAGCATTAGGGAGGTTGAGAACCCCTACCATGGCATTTGCAGGAAGGGGACCATGGAGTCCTACTTCCTGGTTACTGGTACAGCACTCTCAGACTAGTGGCTCAGGATTCTGGCAGCATGGTAGGAGGGGGCTCCAGCTCAGCTGACCCTTACCGTGGGCTCCATGCCATCTACAATGCTCTGTATCAGCCTCTTGAGATCACTGAGGGCAGTACGCAGGCTGCCAGCAGGCACGTCCTTGGCGGAGGAGGTTTCTGAGGACTCATCCATGGAGGAATCTGTGGACACGGCTGAATCGGCACTGTCGTTTCCTCGAAGGTGTGAGCAGAGATAGCGGACCTGGCAGTAGGCTTCCCAGAGCTGCAGTCTCAGCTGCGTCACAAAGTTACTCCGTTACAGACTCTGGACAGGACTGGGTTATTTAGTATTTAAAGCCAAAACACAGAGACCAGAAATTCTGTTTTTAGGACCAAGGGTTTTTTTTGTTTTTGTTTTTGTTTTTTAAATAGTCTATCTTAAGAAATAATACTTACTTTGGACCTAGTCCATCTTCTTAGACTTTCACTTCTTTCTGAGATTACCGTGTAGCCCTGGCTGGACTGGAACTTACTGCAGCTGCCCTGCCTCAGTCTTCATAGTGCCCAAGACCAGCTGCTACCAATTCTTATTTTCCCTCTAATCAAGTAATGTGCCACGCAAAGTATTTCTGTTATGTAATTAGCTTCACAGATTGGAATCTGGGCCTAGCTGGGGAAGGAGTGATTATGGAAGGCAGAAAGAGACAAATGGCATCGAAGGGATGGACTGCAAATGCTGGAGGACTCTGCATCACCTCTGAGGCCCAGGGGAGGGCCTGAGCGGAGGACACTGGGCTCTAGCTGTTCTGCTCAAGGTTTCAGTGGCCGTTCAGTGAGTGGACCACTGCTCCAGCTGTGGCCATAGGAGCTCGTGCAGGCACTATGGCCTGTTGCAAACGGCAGTACAGTGTTGAAGAGGAGGGTGGAAGAGAACCCCGGGGTCCATGTCTCCTGCCAGAAAAGTGACACCAGCACCTGCTCTCTCTCCTGCTCCAGCTCCTCGGCCTCCATGCTTTGCTCGATCTCTGACAGCAGGGACGTGCTGGTAGCAGCCGAGCTCTGCAGGCTCCTCTCCTCTGTGAGCTCTTCCACCTTCACCTGCAGCTGCCTGTAGGACAGCCGCACCTCCTGCAGCTCCAGCTGGCTTTGGTGCAGCTGCGGGGAAGAAATGCTAGGCAGTTTATCCAAATCACAGCAAGCAGTGCCCAGGACCTGACCCTGCTGCTAGACTTGCCAACTCACAGGAAAACAGAGTTGGGAGGAAAGTATCCAGTCGTGTGGGGACCAAGACAGCAAGACCCAGCTCAGGGAAATTCTACAGAACAAACAACTCCATCCCTTCTATAATCTCAGCGAAAAAGTTACTAGAATAAGCTAGTGATTCAGAAGACTCAAGAGGTGGGCAGTGGTGGCGCACGCCTTTAATCCCAGCACTGGGGAGGCAGAGGCAGGTGGATCTCTGTGAGTTCGAGGCCAGCCTGGTCTACAAAGTGAGTTCCAGGACAGCCAAAACTATACAGAGAAACCCTGTCTTGAAAACCCAAAACAAACAGACACACAAACAAAGACTCAAGGGACAGGTTATGGCAGCACATATGTGCAGTTTAAGCACTTGGGAATGGAAGCAGGAGGATCTTGAATTTGGGGCCAGCTTGGTTAAAAAACTCTCAACAGTAGCAACAACAAAACCAAACAAAAATTTCAAGATATAAAAAACTATTTTGGTTTGTATCTTGGTTAAAAAAAATTACACAGGGTGTGGAGGGTGTGGTGGCGCACACCTTTAATCCCAGTACTCGGGAGGCAGAGGCAGGTGGATCTCTGTGAGTTCAAAGCCAGCCTGGTCTACAGAGAGTTCCAGGACAGTCAGGGCTACACAGAGAAACCCTGTCTTGAAAAGCAAAAACAATTATTATTATTGTGTTATGTATGATATGTGTGCAAGAATATGGATATGCATTTACTGGCACACATGTGGAGGTCAGTGCCTTTAACTGAGCCATCTTGCCAGCCCTCCTTAGCAGTTTTAAAAAATGAAGTTAAACGTAACTGTTCAATGATCCAGCAACTCCATTCTAAAATGTACACTCCCAAAGAGATGAGAGATCCAGTGAGAGACGTGTCTCAAACAATAAAGTGGAGGGGCTGGAGAGATGACCCAGTGGTTAAGGGCACTAGCTGCTCTTTCAGTGGTCCTGCGTTCGAGTTCCAACACTCACATGGTGGCTTACAACTGTTTGTAACTCCTGATCCAGGGGGATCTGAAGTCCCCTTCTGGCCCAAGGGCACTGCATGCATGTGGTGCACAGACACACATGCAGGGTCTGGGTCAGCAGATGAAAGTTCATGGCATACAAGTCTGAGGGACTTGGATTTGATTCCCAGAACCCACAATGAGAGGAGAGAACCAACTCCTGGAAATTGTCCTCTAACCTCTGTGTCCCATGGTACATGGGCTCTCACATGCACACTTACAATAATAATAAGGTGGAGAGTGATTAAGGAGGACTCCCAATACTCAGACATCCACGTATACACACACAGCACGATATCCCCATGAAGAACTTCCTGGGATTTAAATTTATTCTTTTATAAAGTAGTCTTTCTGGAACCATCTCTGTTTCATTAAAAAGAGGAAACAGCTGGGTGTGGCAGTGTGCAGATGTCCTGCATCCAGACTGCCATTGGTTGAACACAGTCAGGCTGGGAATGGAATTCAGTGCTGGAGTGCTGGCTTGAATGCCCAAGGCCACTGTGGACTGGGCTGGGCTGCTTTCCTCAGACTCTCCACTAAGCCACTGTGCCTCCTGCAGATGCAGAGGCTGTGGGATCAAAGGCAGCAACTAAGAACTCTGTCTCTCATTAAGGGAGCCAATCCTCTAGGGACCTGGAGCCTCACCTTCAACCCATCACTGCCAGGAGGTGGCTGGCGAGTGGCCTGGCTGAGCCCTAACTAGGAAGGGCGAGGGCCCAGCTGCTGACAGGATGACAAGATGTTCTACCTAGTCCCTGCTGGTAGGTACAGTGGGAACTCCTCTAGCCCAAGTTTTAGAAAAACTTGGGAGGAAAGAAAAAAAAAAAAAACAAAAAACACAAACCAGGGTTATAGGGAATAAAGGGACATTCCTAGGAACCATTCAGCACAATTACAAGCAGCATGTTAAGTGGCAAAATGCTTTACAATTATTCTCTAGGCAGCTCCACATATATCTCAGCAGGAGAAGCTTCCACAGTTAAGTATAAGTTCTCATGCACCGGATACAATTAGTTCAATTACTCACGCATACTCAAAAGTGTTTAATTAACTGTAACAGCAAGAGAACAAAAGGCCAGGAGGTGCCTCATTCTCTGGTCAGTGACTAATTCACCACCTGGACAGATGTACAGAAAAACCCAATCAAATCATGGAAGAGCCTAGTAACTATAGGAATCCTGTAAAGTAAGAAATAGTATCTAGATGAGCATGGTTGCACACGCCTTTAATCACAGCACTCAGGAGGCAAGAGGTAAGTAGATCTCTGAATTTAAGGCCACCCTGGTCTACAAAGCAAATTCCAGGACAGGCTCTAAAACTACAGTGAAACCCTGTCTCGAAAAACCAAAACCAAAACAAAACAAAACAAAAAAAAAACAGAAAAAAATAACACGTTTGTATAAGAAAGGTGACAGTGTATGACAGTGTATTTCTATGTACGAAAAGGGTGACATGAAATGCTTTTATTAGTACCAAAAGTTCACATACTAAAGTGAGCAGAAGTGGGGACATTCCCCTCTCTTGACACTGAGGGGCTAAGATGTTGTGATGGCACATGATTTACTCAATTACACATGATCAGAGTCAGAGCAAAGTCTAGACTCCAAGGCATCTGCTTCATGGGTTATTCCACAGTGATGGGGGCCTGCACTCTGCTGATGGAACCTACCCACTTGCCAGGGTCATGCCCCATGCATTTCTGTAAGGGGACAACTGACTTCTTTTTTTTAAAATTTATTTATTATGTATATAGTGTTCTGGGCACCAGATCTCATTATAGATGGGTGTGAGCCATCATGTGGTTGCTGGGAATTGAACTGAGGACCTCCGGAACAGCAGTCAGTTCTCTTAACCTCTGAGCCATCTCTCCAGCCCGACAACTGACTTCTTTACTAAGTATTAAAGCAAAATCTTTTTCTCCGTTTAGTAAAGCCAGACTGGCCACAAGTACCTGTAATTCCAGCACCTGAGAGGGAGAGACAGGAGAACGGATGCAAATCCAAGGCCAGCCCTAGTGGACCTACAAGTTCTGAGTCAGCCAGGACTAAAGCTAGAGCCCGTCTCAAACAAAACCAGAACAAACGGAGTTTAACAAAATGCTTGTTATGAAGTGTGAGTTTTATTAAAACAAAAAAACATAGCTGAATTTGATCTGTGGCTTAAAAATTTGTTTTTGGTGGGAGAAACCACTCTGTAGGCAAAAGCTCACCACCCAGCCTGATGACCTGTGTTTGATCCTCAAGATCCATGTGTTGGAAGGTGAGAAGTGATTCAGAAAAATTCTTCTCTGAACTCCATATACATACTGTGTCATGTGCATCTACACACACACACACACACACACACACACACACACACACACACACACACACACACACACACGTATAAAAGCTTTCTGACAGCAGGACTCCAGTCACACAGCTAAACAGATCAAAGGGTGCCCCTGGGGACGGAGGCTTTGCCTTTACTGCTCAGCCTCCTGCCCAACCTTATCTGAGGATTTAAAATCAGGGATTAAACACATTCCAAGGCCACTGACTCAACATTTTACAAATCTGGGTTAGGACTGTTCAAGTGCTACCTGGGTCAACTGGAATTTTTTTTTTTCTGTTAGTTGAGGCCGTTTTGGTGACAGGGCTTTCTGGAGGACACTAGTAACTAGTGGCAATTTAAGATTTTATGTAAACAGAAGGCACAGAAATACTTAGACAAGTAGGACAGGGAGAGAATAAATATGATTCTCTAAGAAGGGTGGAGATGTTCTGATTTGCTAGGGGCTCCTGTATGACCTCTTTCTTTCTTTTGAATGTCCATTAGCAGGCATGGCCTCAGGTTCCTGGTGCTACAGGACACACAGTCCACCTACACCAGGTAACACTTGTCCACACTGGTCCTGGTTCTTTCCCTCCATTTCCAGGTTCCCTGTTAGGCAGTGGGCATGCATATTTCTTTTTGGCTATTTCTGGGTTTTGTACTTCTTTTCTTTTTCCTCTCTGTGTTCTATCTGTTAACAGCAGAGGGCTTCATGTGGCCCCAAGAGCTGGTCTAACACAGACTGCAAGGGCAAATGCACAGCAGCAAATCAGTTCTACTGGGGTTGGTCAGAGGAGGCTTCAAGTCTCCATTCTGTAAAGGACTTGGTCCGTGACTTTGGGTAAGTGATTTGTATTCTGTAAGCTTTAGAGAAGTATATGGAAGCTCTCCATTCACTAGAAAGTGACCTACAACACTTGCTGTTGTTTATTATTCAAAAATGAGCACGTTACTCTCCATTTCAAAACCTGCTGTGAGGCTTTAGAACCGGCTCCATGTTCTCCCTTCCCCTCTTCCATTCTGTGCTGCTGGGGATTGAAACCAGGTCTATGTTTGCTGCCCAATCCCCCTACTACAGAGCCACGCCCCAGCCCCATTTTCTACTCAGCATTGTTGAGGCTCTACTCTATGGAAAGTTATTAGTTGTACAAAAATCACAAGGGGTCAGGGGATCTACTAAATGTCCCTCAAAGAGGCAAACCGCTTAGGTACAGCTGAGCTAATAGGGGCAGTGACAAGTGTTCTTACTAGACACCAGACAAGATGTTTCCTTTTATTGTCTGAGACAGTTTCTATACAGTCTAGCCTGGCCTGGAATTTGTTACACAGTCCAGATTAACTCTGAATTCTCATTCCTCCCAACTGAGCCTCCCAAGTGCTAAGCGTGTACCACCATGTTGGGTTTCAGTTAAAACGTCATTCCAACATCAGAACTTCTAAACAGCTTCCCTCTGAACCCTGTGGGGCCTCTGTGGCCTGGTCTTTGGGTAGGGACTTACCTGGCATTTAAGTATTACCTGCCCAACCACTTCCCCACAAGTGATACCAAAACAACCCACTGTACCCTCCCACCGTGCCCAGAGGGAAATAATGCTCTCCTACTCTGTAGGCCCAGCTTAGCAAAGCACCTGGGAACAGATGCTACCCTCTATTGCTGGGGAGACTGGGAAATTATTTTTCTGTTTTGGAGGTTATTTCTTGTCAAGTCTGATCTTGGATTTCCATTTGAGGCCTGGTAGCCGTTCCCAAACAAGGGCAAATATGATTAAGAAGCAGTTTTCCTTAGGGAGATTAAAAATGACCAATTAGGTTCACAAAGTGGTAGCCTGTGCCTTTCTAGCCATCAGTGGAAGCTGAGTATGTCTTGCTGGGAAGGTTCTTGGTTTCTGCTCTGTGCCAGGCAACTAAATCCCTCTGCTGGGCAACAGCAGCAGCAGAGAGCACTGGGAGTTGAGCACAGAGATCCAGAGGCTAGCAGATTTCACAAATGCTAGGTCGGAAGGAGCCTCTGAGTGCTCCAGCCATTAACAGCCTAGAAAGAACTGTGTGACACTGCTCCCAAGGACCTGTGGCTCAGAACACATAGAAGGGATGATCTGAGGACAATATACTAACCCAGCTATAGGCATGATAGAATCCCCTGGGGAATTACAAGACCCACGTGGAGATCTCAGAGTCACCCACTTGGACAGCAGCAGTGGTGTTGGCCTCATGGCCTTTCCTGTTTGGTTAAGCATGCCCACTGTCTAGCCCTTAGCTCTATGGGATAGTATCTCTGTCCGGTACCTGCAGGTCTTTGTCATGGCCCTGCCTTTCTAGGATCAGCACTCGGTCCTGTAGCTCCTCCACAGTCCCTTGAAGCAGGTCGTTCTCCTCTAAGGTGGCGCTGAGCCGATGCTCCAACTCCCGTTTTCGATCCGACAGCATCTTGATCTGAAAAGATGGAGAACCACAGAGTGGTGTGGAGTTCTATCTGGTTGAATATAGGAGGAGGGACTAGCCCAAAATATGAAGGTGTGTATCTCTGAGAACTGTGCCCAGAGGTGTGGCGCTCGTCTTGGAGAACAGAGCTGTGTAATCCTGGGCTGAAGGGAAAGGCCCTCCCCTTTAGAAAGTTGCCTGGGAAGGGGTAGGAGTTAGCCCAGGGGAAGCCAGCAAGTGGGCTGCCAGGCAGAGGAAGGATAGTTAGTGCTCTGTAAATTCCAGAGATAAGTCAGAGAAGGCCCCACCCTGCCTGCCTACCAAGAGTAGGATCTGATCTGCCTACTCTTCAAGTCATAAGCACCAGGAAGTTCCCTAAGAGGTGCTGTGTTTTTGCAAGCAGGCTCACTGCCTCCTCTCCCTACTGCTGATTCCCCTGGTGCCAACATCCCAGCTCAGACTCAGGGACCTGGCTAACAAGAAGCTAGCAGGTTATAGATGGTAGAGTGTCTATATCAGCCCATGCCCAGGAAAGGAATGAGACAGTGGCCTCATGAGTAATTTGAACAAATAATCTGTGAAAAGAAGCAAAGATCTCCCTTATGGAAAAGGCTGATTTTTTTGCACACTGAAGTCAGTGTCAAGACACATGCATTTCTTTGTAAGGCCTGTTTGCTCTCTTCGGTGTCAGGGAGAAAGCTGAGGAAAGAGATGCTCAGTCTTCTTTGGTTTCCATGTTTGCAGAGAAGCAGCTCAATCATTGCTCCTCAAGGCCAGAAATACCTTACCAGGGCAGCACCATGTCCAGGGGCTCCAGAAAGCTTTTCCCAAGTAGGTCCTAGCCTTGGGGAAAGGGAAGGACTCAGAAGTCCTAAGATCCTCCTGACCCGGCTCCTGCCATCTATTAATTCCCCGTCATAGTTATTTTTCACCCAACTGCATGCTTGTACATGCATGCAGTTTCCTGCCATTGTCAAGATGTTTCCCTTCCCTGTGCTCTAGTCTGGAGAATGTCTTAAGGCTCTTCCTTCTGTAAGTTCTGGAGACTAAACTTAGTACTTTTCTAGAGGAAGAATTAAGTAAGTGTTTGACTGTTCTAGGTCCCCAGGCCCTACCTTTCCCTCTGCCTCTTGGCTGCCCCCACTCTGCATCAGAGTTTTGCTCAGGGCATAAATCCTCCCTGGCCATCAATCAATCAGATAGGATGCTGTCCTGGGGAAGTGAGGTATATGGCCTTTGTCCAGAGAGATCGGGTGTCTGTCCAAACAAAGAAATATTGTCTCTCAAGTGTGCACCTGGGTTAGAGACCAAAAGGGGCAAGTCTTGGGTGAATGGCCCACTATTCCTCTCTCTGAAGGAGACTTACCCATGCAAAGGGAATTTTCACTCTGGTTCATTTTTATTTACGTGCCCTCTGACCTTTCAATTCTCCTTCAGATCGATCATCTTTGTTTCCCAGGTTTCCAGTAAAGTAATGAGGTAATAAGATTCTGATAAATAACTGGCCCTTCAGAAACACTTAATTTTCAACATTTCATGAAGTTACTTAATTAAAATGAAAGGTTTCACAGCTTAAGCCTTTCAAACAGCAGTGTCACCAGATGAAGCCAGGGTTGTCAACTCCCTCACTCCACCCCTACACACCCTAAAGCTGGTGACCAACTCTGGCAACAAACATTCCTAGGAGACTTGTTCCTGAGGGGCTAGAGAAAGTGAACAGGTGGAACAAACAGGAAGGCAGGCAACTTGAAGGAGTGGGAGCCTGGCAGGGGCAGCTGAATGGCAAGTCATGCACACAAATGGTCACAGACAGGCATGCCAAGACCCCACTGGAGCAATCTCTACTTACTTCAAGAACCTGCTGCTCAGTATCGGTAGGAATCCCAAGGGAAAGGAGGAAAGAAGGGGATTGGAGGCAGAAAAGAGAAGATATTGACAGACTTTAAGAAAACATCCTCAGGTCACTTACGAGGCAGGAGGGGTTCTCTGGACTGATTACAACGTTCGATCCCCTGACCACAGAAGAGGGGCTCCTTCCGCCAAGCTCCACACTGTTTCTCAGAGTCTGGTTGGTCAAAGGGGATGAAGGTCCTGAGAGTGAACTAGATGGGAGTTTGCCCTGGGAGAGCCCCTTTCTGCTGGTATTGACTCTCACTTTGTCTGCGGTACCCGTGCTGCTCGCACCACAGTCCCCGAGTGCTAAAGCTACATTCTTCCTCCCCTGCTCGAGCCAGGGGCACGGACTCTTGCTGCCATATTCTGGCCTCGCATAGGCTGCACCACCGCGTTTCAGGAATCATACAAAATGCTCTCATTATTAACTCCTTAGCAGCATCTGCTGTTATCCTCTACTATAAAATACAAGTTTCTGTTCTACATTGTGGGGCTTTTTGGTGAGTTAGTAACGGGAGTACTTTGTATGATACCTTAAACATGGTGGTGTACTGAGCTAGAATAAGAGGGATGAAGAAGGGAAAAATGTCCTTCCCCAGTTTTTGTCTGTGGTTATCGAGGGTATTTCTTGTCAAGATTATTCAGTAAAAATCATTCATGATTTCAACTCCCTCAGGTATAACTCTCAACATCTTTATTTTTCCAGACAACAGGCTACCCGCAAGAGCAAGGATCAAGTGTTCTCAAGTTCTCACAGAAATGTTACTTAGATGCTTCAGTACTTTTTATAGAGAGTAGGGGGTTTATTCCCTAGCTCAGAGACTCTTTATCCAAAGATCCAGTGCACAGCTTCAAGTGTGGCCACACCAAAGCCTCACCTCTGCCTGAAGGCTCTCCAGGCGGATGATGTGCTGGTTGGTGGATGAATTTTTCTCCCGAAAGTCTTCTCTGAGTGCATGGACCTGCATGGAGAGCTGTCTCTCAACTTCAGATGCCTGCAAGAGAGATGTTTTCAGAGTGAATCAAAGGGAGTGTGCAAAGGATGTGTGTTGTGATTCTCAAGTGTCTCATTTTGCACATCTGTTTTACAGGACTTCTGGGTGACTATTGATTTCCACTCTCACCATAAACAACTACCTAGGTCTGAGGCTACTTTATCCAGAGGAAACAGGTCCAGGAAACAGTAGGCCCTCAAATGCCAGTTAATATCTATATCATTCTGCACATAGAAGATCAGCAAATATTTTACAATAAAATAGCTATAATATATTCTGCCTTAGGGTTTTGTTTTGAGCCAGGTCTCACTTTATAGCTGAGGCTGGGCTGAACTCACCTCAGCTCCCAAGTGCTAAGATTATAGGTATGGGTTATCACATTCAGTCACTTTAGGGATTTGTTTATTTCTCTCCTCCATTTCCTCAGCTATGGTTAAAGACATTATTTATCTTTAATAAATAATTTTATATCACTTCTCTTCAACATGAATGATATTTAGAGTTCTCTGTCATGTATGTTATGGTTTTGGACATTAATTCTTAAGGGCATTCTTGCCATTTTCAATTCTTCAGTTACTGCTTGGGGCTGAAGTCCTCTTTCCTAACCTATGTGTTGTTTTCTAGGTTGTCTGAAACGAAGTCTACTTGGTCTTGCATGAACCCCAGTTCTCTGTGAGAGCTGACGGAGAGCCCAACACGCTGCCTGGAGAGAGGAGCTACAGAGCAAAGCAAGACCTCTGGGGTCTTTCTGAGGCTGCTGGGACTGAGCAGGACTTATGGTTTCTTGGAAGAGTTCGCTATACCCTGAAACGGCTAGGAATTATTTTCATATGGGTTGGGGATACCACTGAAATGTCTGGCTAGCTGTTCAGTGAGGCACTATCCATAATGGGTCTACCTTTTTTTTTAAATTTATTTATTTATTATGTATACAATTGCCTGCATGTGCCCCTGCAGACAGAAGTTGGCACCAGACCTTATTACCGGTGGTTGTGAGCCACCATATGGTTGCTGGGAATCGAACTCAGGACCTCTGGAAGAGCAGTCAATGCTCTTAATCACTGAGCCATCTCTCCAGCCCAATGGGTCTATCTTTTCTTTTTTTAAAGATTTATTTATTTATTTATTATATATACAGTGTCTGTCTGTATGCTTGCTGGCCAGATGAGGGCACCAGATCTCATTACAGATGGCTGTGAGCCACCATGTGGTCGCTGGGAATTAAACTCAGGACCTCTGGAAGAGCAGTCAGTGCTCTTAACCTCTGAGCCATCTCTCCAGCCCCTAATGGGTCTATCTTTAACAGCTCTTTCATCTACAAGAAATATGTAATCAGTTGTTTATCTTTGTTATTGTTTTTAGTTCCACAAATTCAACATATATTGCCTCACTACAGAGAGCCACATATTCCTTTCTTTTAAAAATAGTTTTTATTTGTATTTTATGTACATTGGTGTTCTGCAGTATGTCTGTGTGAGGATGTCAGATCCCCTGGAACAGGAGTTATAGACAGCTGGAAACTGCCACGTGGGTGCTGGGAATTTAACTCAGGACCTCTGGAAGAGCAGCCAGCACTCCCAACCACTGAGCTAACTCTTCAGCCTCCTACCTATTTCTTTTTTATTTTAATGATACTATTATTTTACATACAGACTGCAGTTTCCCCTCCATCTTCTCTAAGCCCTCTCCCAACACCTCCACCTACTCCTTCTCTTTCTATTCAGAAAACAGCAGGCCTCCCATGGATATCAACCAAACATGGCATATCAAGTTTCATTTAAGACTAGGCACCTCTCCTCATATTAAGGCTGGACAAGGGAGCCCAGTATAAGGAATGGGGTCGCAAAAGATAGCCAGCAAAGTCAGAGAGAGCCTCTTTTCCCATTGTTAGGAGTCCCACAAGACAACCAAGCTATGCAACTGTAATATATATGCGGAGGGCCTAGGTCAGCCCCATGCAGGCTCCCTGGTTGTCAGTTCAGTCTCTCTGAGCCTCTATGAGCCTGGGTTAGTTGATTCTGTGGGTTCTCTTATGCTGTCCTTAAACCTTCTGGTACTACAATCCTTCCTCTCCCGCAAGATTCCCTGAGCTCTGCCTAATGTTTGGCTGTGGGTCTCTGCATCTGTTTCTATCACCCGCTGGATGAAGCCTCTGATAGCAACTGTGCTATGTACTAATCTGATACCAGAATATAGTTAGGCATCATTGGCTTTTCTTTTTCCAGCTGTGTTCGGTTCTATCCTGGGTTTCTGGGCTATCCAGCCTCTGGGTCCTGGTGCTTCAGGCAGTGTCAGGGGTGGGCTCTTTCTTGTGGCATGGGACTCAGGCTGGACCAGTCATTGGCTGGCCACGCCCACAATTTCTGCACCACCTTTACTCCAGCACATCTTGTAGGTAGGGCAAATTGTAGGTCGAAGGTTATGGCTGGGTTGGTGTTCCAATTCCTTCACTGGAGTCTTGCCTGGTGACAGGAGATGGCTAGTTCAGGCTCTGTATCCCCTATTGCTAGGAGTCTTAGCTGGGGTCACCCTTGTAGATTCCTGCAAATTTCCATTATCATAGGTTTCTATCTCACCCCAAAATGTCCTCCCCTTTCCTAAATCTCTTCCAGCATTCTCCCCCTCCAACCCCCCACCTGATCCCTTCTGTTCCGAGCCTCACCCACCCCCAGTCAACTCACCAAATTTATTCCATTTTCCCTTCCTAGGGAAATTTAAGTGTCCACTGTTGAGCCCTCCATGTTACTTGGCTTCTCTGCGTTTGTGGATTGTCACATGACTGTCCTTTTCTTTACGGCTAATGCCCACTTATAAGTGAGTACACATCATGCTTGTCTTTCTGGGTCTGGGTTACCTTACTCAGGATGATATTTTTCTAGTTGCACTGATTTGCCTACAAATTTCACGATGTCATTTTATTTTTACAGCTGAGTAATATTCCACTGTGTAAATGTACAATTTATCCATTATTTGACTGAGGGACATCTAGGTTGTTTCCAGTTTCTGGTTTTTACAAATAAAGCTGCTATAAACATAGTTGAGCAAGTGTCCTTGTAGTAGGATAGAGCATCCTTTGGGTATGTGCCCAAAAGTGGTATAGCTGGGTCTTGAGATAGATCAATTCCCAATTTTCTGAGAAACTGACATATTGATTTCCATAATGGCTGTACAAGTTTGCACTCCCACCATCAATGGAGGAGTGTTCCCCTTCCTCCACATCCTCACCAGCATGAACTGTGACTTGTGTTTTTGATCTTAGCCGTTCTGACAGGTGTAAGATTTCGGAATCTCAAGAGTCGTTTTGATTCGTACTTCTCTAATAGCTAAGGATGATGAACATTTAAGTGTTTCTTGTCCATTTGTGACTTCTTTGTTGAGAATTCTCTATTTAGGTCTGCACTCCATTTTTAATAGGATTATCTTTTTTTGATACCCAGTTTCTTGAGTTCTTTATATATTTTAGAAATTAGCTTTCTGTCAGATGTGGGGTTGGTGAAGATCTTTTCCCATTCTGTAGGCTGCTGTTTGTTCCTATTGATGGTGTTCTTTGTCTTACTGTAGCTTTTCAATTTCATGAGATCCCATCTTATTTATTGATTGATTTAATTTTTTGGGGGGGTTTTCAAGACAGGGTTTCTCTGTGTAGCTTTGGAGTCTCTCTTGGAACTCACTCTGTAGACCAGGCTGGCCTCAAACTCACAGAAATCCACCTGCCTCTGCCTCCCAAGTGTTGAGATTAAAGGTGTGCGCCACCACTGCCCAGTGAGATTCTGTCTTAGTGCCTGTGCTGCTGGTGTTCTATTCAAGGAGCTGTCTTCTATGCCAGTGTTTTCAAGGCTATTTCCCACTTTTTCTTCTGTTGGGTTCAGTGTATCTGGTTTTACGTTGAGGTCTTTGATCTACTTGGACTTGAGTTTTGTGCAGGGCAATAGATATGGATCTATTTGCATTCATCTAAGTTAAACCAGCATCATTTAAAGATGTTTTCTTTTTTCCATTGTATAACTTTGGCTTCTTTGTCAAAAATTGGGTGTCCATAGGTGTGTGGATTAATACCCAAGTCTTCGATTCAATTCCATGGATTCATTTGTTTTTGTGCCAATACTATGTTGTTTTCATTACTGTAGCCCTGAGTAGAGTTTCAAAGCAGAGATGGTAACACCTCCTGAACTTCTTTTATTGTTCAAGATTTTTGAGCCCTCTTGGGTTTTTTGTTTCTCCATATGAAGTTGAGTACTGTTCTTTCAAGGTCTGTAAAGAGTTGTGTTGGCATTTTGATAGGGATTACGTATCTGTAATCTATGTATCTGTACACTGCTTTTGGTAAGATTGCCATTTTTACTATGTTAAACCTACTGAATCTTTTTCCCATTTTCTGATACCTTCTCCAATTTCTTTATTCAAATATATGAAATTTCACTTGCTTGGTTAGAGTTACCCAAGATATTTTATATTATTTGAGGCTATTGTGAAGAGTGTTATTTCTCTGCCCATTTATGGTTTGTCTATAGGAGGGCTACTGATTTTTTTAAATTGATCTTGTATCCAGCCACTTTGCTGAAGGTGTTTATCAGCCGTAGGAGTTCTCTTGTAGAATTTTTTAGGTTGCTTGTGTACACTATCATATTATCTGAAAATAGTGATACTTTGACTTCTTCCTTTCCAATTTGTATCCTCTTGATCCCCTTTATTTGTCTTATTGCTCTAGCTAGAACTTCAAGGAATCTTTGATCAGGCTGGCCTTGAACTCACAAAGATCAACCTGCCTCTGCCTCCTGAGTTCTGGGATTAAAGCCATGCACCACCACCTCTGGCAAACTTCAAGAAATCTTAATCTATTTTTCTTTTTAAAATTATTATTATTGTTTTGGAGACAGGATCAGGTTATATAGCCCAGGCTAACCTCTATTTTATAATCCTGCGTCAGCTTCTTGAATGCTGGGATTACAGGTGTGTCATATTGCCTGGCTCTGTATTTTTACCTTTTAATAATAAATCACAAACACAAAGCAGTATAAAGCCAAAGCAAACATCTTTTCCTTTATAATTTAATTTTAGTCACCACTAGCTTGTTTTAGATTTTACAATCACTATAAAACACATAGCCATCACTCTTGCCTCCAAATCACAACAGTAACATTTGCCATCCTTCTCTATGCGAGAGCTGTGGCAACACTTCCAATGTACTATGTCAGTGAGTGCTTCTAGTTTCCTAAGGAAAAATACATGGAAGAAGGGAAAGGAGCCTCCCAGAACTCAGTAAGTGGCAGCATCAGGAAATGAATTTTGGGCTCACCCTCAGATCAGGACTACGATCCTGCCCTCCTACACTTTGACACAGCTTTTCCTATTTCCACTACCCACATGAGCAAGTCATTTTTTTTAATGCTAAGAGGTTTCATTTAGCGCTCGTGAAACTTCTCACAGTGGAGTAAAGGGCCCATCATTAAAACTCTCTCACACACTCCAGTTTGACTGCTTGTAAATTCATTAAACCTGGCATTTGAAACATTCAGATTTAAAAACAACTGTTATTAAGAATATAAAATACTGGGCTCTTTCTCACATTTTCATGTGTTTATCACTGTACTTTGATCATATTCACACCCCTTTTCCTTCCCTTGTGCTCTCCCACTCCACTGGTCTCCCTTCCCCACGCAGTTCCCCTCCCCCTTCATGCCATGCAACACACATTTAAATCCAGGTTCTGCATGAGAGAGGACTTGTCTTCCTTTTTTTCTCTCTTCTTCTCTCATACATTTACATCTGTAAAGCCCTGGATAACTTAGATGATTCCTGATATCACCTCCTTGACACAACTCACAAAACAAAGCCAAAGAGATGCACAAACCCAGCCCAGTTGGTCTGAGAAATGCTTCTGGAGACCAACCTCCTCCAAGTCATCTTCCTAGAAAAAACTTGTCTCTTCTTTTTTTTTGGTTTTTCGAGACAGGGTTTCTCTGTAGCTTTGGAGCCTGTCCTGGAACTAGCTCTGTAGACCAAGCTGGCCTTGAACTCACAGAGATCCACCTGCCTCTGCCTCCCGAGTGCTGGGATTAAAGGCGTGCGCCACCACCACCCGCAAATACATGATTCAGACGTAAGACTTTCAAAGACTTTCAACCTATATTTCTCATTTGAATCTCTAAGAGGCTACAGAGGCAAGAATCACCGGCCTCATTCTGCAGACCAGACAAGTAGCACCACCTGACTCCTTGGGCCACAGCACCACAGCCACCCCATAGCCAAGGACTGGCCATTTCCCTGTGCTGAAGAATGGAGCTATAAGAGTTACAACCCAGTTGGGCAATGTGGTACACTCCTTTAATCCCAGAACTCAGCAGGCAGATCTCTGAGTTTGAGACCAGCCTGGTCTCCAGAGACTTCCAGACCAGTCAGGGATACACAATGAGACTCTCTCAAAAACAAAACCAAAACATATACTCCATTAAATTGGAAAATCTAAAAGAAATAGACCAATTTCTAGATTCATCCAAACCACTAAAGTTAAACCAAGAGGAGAGCAGCTATCTATATAGACCCATGATAGGAGAGTCAAACAAGCCCAGGTCCAGATGGACCGACAGTAGAATTCTACCAGACTTTCAGAGATCTATAGCCAATCTTCACACTATGCAAATAAACAGAAACAGAAGGAGCACCCCCAAACTCTTTCTACAAAGTCAGAATTGAAACGTAAGGTAAAGATGCAATGGGAAAAACAAAAAAGAGTTACAGACCAATATTCTTGGTGATCATATATTAGAAAAATGTAGTAACAACAATAAAAAAGACTTCAAGCCAAAAATCACGTTATCAATAGAGGCACTCTCACAAAGGCATATATGTAGGCAAAAAACCATAATACAAAAACTACAAGATGTTTGGCACAGATTAAGTATGTAGTATATGACAGCTATTACATAAAAATCTGAAGTAAAATACTGATATTTCTTATAAGAAACATATATAACTTGAAAAAGCTGAAACCTTGGAGAGGATCTGGTCTAAGCCACTCATTTGCAGGTGTGGCTCTGAGGCATGGTGACAAAAGATGAACCTATTAGGATATAATCTGAGTGGATGAGGGCCAGGCCAGTAAACTCTTGGGTTCTCATTCCTGGTTCTTTTTTTTCTTTCTTTTCTTCTTCTTCCTCTTTTTTTTCTACCACTATACTAACGAGGACTTTTCTTCTTCTTTGTTTTGACAAAACAAAAACAAGAAAAAAAACCCCAGTCATATTCTAGATGATCTTCAGGACTGCTAAGAACGCACGCTGTAGAATAAAGCCCACTGCCACTAGCCTGTGAACTCACAGAGAAGGGCTGTCGCAGACTGTGGTCCTGTCAGAGCAGCGTGTGTAAAAAGCCACTCTGACATTTAGAGAGAAGACTGGTCTAATTTTGTTTGATTTGAGCTAACTTTAGAATTAGAGCACAGCAGTGTCTCTGTTATGACCGTGCTTGAGTCTCCACCACTAACATGACCTCTCCGCATCAGACCAGCAACTGTAGCAGTACAAGCGGTCACTGAGGAAGAAGGAAGGACAAACATTAATACGCTGTCTTTTCTGAAAGAAGACCATCATTCAGTGTCAGATCGCTACTGCTAGCTTATAAGAAAATGGGATTTGAGAAGGGGCTGGAGAACTGGCTCAGCGGCTAAGAGCACTTGTGGCTCTAGCAGAGGACGCTCAGGCCCAGCACCACACGTGGCTTATGGCCATGTGCATCTCCATTCCCAGGGGGTCCGATGCCTTCTTCTGACCTCCACAGGCACCAAGCATATATGTGGTGCACTACATACATGCACACAGGCAGAACATTCATACACATAAAATAAGTAAATCTTTTTTAAACAGAAAAGATTTTTAAGTGTTCTAAGGATTTACATAATAAATGATACAATCCTCTGTTAATCTGATGGTCTGACCTCCACTTAATTCCAACATGGACAGAACACTTACTATGCTTTTGCTGTAGATAGAGATAAATTACAGCTCAGTTTTCATGGGGATGGGGATAGCATCTACCAAACTCTATCTAAAAAGAGTATGATGCTTCTTTAACAGTTATTGTACTGTGTAACTTCATAAAAATCTGCCTGATCAGAGGTTGCAGAAGTACCTCATTAAGGTTGTGCAAATAAAGTAAATTAATGTTAGATGCTGCTATTGCTATTATTGCTTTTTAATCTTCATCTTTATAAAACGCAGACAAGTCTAACAGATTAAATGAAACAAGGGCAAATCTTCCAGAGCCTAAAGAGTTTAAGGCAATGTGGCAAAGGGATTTATGGACGAGAGAATTACAGTCCTAAATGCTGCAGGGAATCTAGGTTGGCTCTTCACTTACCAGTCCTGGTACAATCAGAATAGAGTAGCCCCAAAATGTCATGGGGTAATGGAAAGAACAGTCCCTAGAATATATCTTGGTCTCTCAAGTTGAAAATATGATGGTTTTTCTGGATCATGAACTGTTCATGCTTTCAAAAGAAAATGGTATGGAGAAGCCTGTGAAACTTTTCAAAATAAACAGGAAGGCTGGAGAAGATAAACAACAAATGACATCCATGGAGCAACCTCAAATAGGGCAGTGACAGAAACAGGTTGGGGCACACACACAGGAGGTCCTCACTGGAAGACAAATGATGTCACAGGGACATAATCAGGATGTTCCAAGAAAATGATGGTCATGCCTAATACTAAAAAGGAAAATACAAGTATTTAAATTTTTCTCCTGTGGTCACATGGCTACAGGGGGACCTAGCTAGACCTAAACAAATGGCTAAGAAGTAAAAATATTCTTGATTTTTTTTAATGAACAGTATAAATGCAAGGACTATGTCTTTAATTCATTTTGCTTCTTATCTAAAAGAACAGGTTGTTTGAGATAAAATTTCAATACTTTAAATGAGGTAGTCCAGCTATGACTGTAGAAAATAGAAATAGGAAGCCGGGCGGTAGTGGCGCACACTCGGGAGGCAGAGAAAAAAGAAAGAAAGAAAAAAATAGAAATAGGATTAATCTAAGCTCCAGAAATGCCCCCTTTAGCAAGGTCCTAGCAATATCCCCAGGGTATTAATGAGCTAATTCCCTCTGATTCAAATGGCCTGTCATGGTTCAGGGTACTATTCTCCTTATAGGTCAGCACCAAAAGCAGATTTTCCTCAGGTTTTGGTGTAAACTACCCACGACTAATCTATGGATTCTCTGCTTGTGTTTCTCCCAGTACCCTCACGCTGCTTCTGCATGTGGGAATGTTTAATACTCAGAACCCACAACTTCTTTCCCTGCGTCCTCTATAGAAACCTACAAAAATCCTTTCTTTTATAAAGTCATTACAACTTCAAAGACGATGGAAGTTGAACTTGGGGGAGAGGGAAGACAACCACGCTGGGAATAAAACCTAGGGTCTCAAGCTTGCTGCACCACTGAAAACACTCCCAGGACTCTTCCCCATTTTGCATCAGAATCTTGTTATATTATAGTTCAAGCTTGCCTCAAAATCCTGTAGCTCAGCTGTACTCCTGCTTCAGCCTCCTGAGTAGCTGGGACAACATGCATCAGCCACTGTGTACAGCCTAAAATCTTTTTTTGGAGCTTGTTATTAAACAAGCAGAAGAGTGTGCAAGTAGGCTATAAATTCAGACTTTGTTCATACTAGGAGTATAGATCATGTTCTGTTAGTCTCAGTTGAATGCAACAAACTGAACCTGTGTAAACGGAAGATAACAAAACTCTATGAGGTATTTTCCATGTCTAAGCACTGCTCTATTTAACATTTGTTCTTTAATTTTACACACGGATGCCACGGAAGAAGCAGAGTTCATCCTGTTTTATAAAGAAACCGAGGCTAAGGCCCAAGCTAATGCTACACAGGACCCTGATCTAGGGGAAAGTCCTCATACTGACCTCTGGTCACTTTTATGATAAGAAAAAACATCAGGTTAGTATTTCTTACTCAATGCTTTGAGATAGCTTTTGCAACTTACCGCAGCCTTGCCTGTCCCTTGAGCCATGGTCCTCTATCCAGACTGCCTATGTAACCCAGCAGCTTGACTGCGTTCAGGGTGTTTAAAACCTAAACTCCTGACTCCGGGGCCTGCCCCAGATGTGCTGCTCCTCCAGCTTCCTTCTTGGCGTAAGGTCACTTCGTTCTTTCAAGGTTTAAGCTGATCCCACACAGAAATTATTCTTGGTTCCCCCTTCTCATAGCCAAACATTTACCGATCCTGTGAATTTAACCTCTGGCATTTACCTCAGAAGCATGTTGATGTTAAAGAATGATAAGTGGGGACCGGCGGTAATCTCAGCACTGGGGGAGGGGAGAGACAGGTGGATCTCTGCGTTTGAGGCCAGCCTGGTCTACAGAGTGAGTTCCAGGATAGTCAGAGCTGCAACACAGAGAAACCCTGTCTCAAGGGGGAAAAAGAGAGTGACAAGCTGGTATTTATAATGTTGTTAGAACAGCGCCTGGCACGTAAAAACTGTATTTATTGAGTAAGATAACTATCTAGCATCCTATGACCCTCCCTACCCCACTCTCACACCCTGCCTCCAGCCTTCACCCTTATGTAGTCTCTTTGGTGTGGGAAGGTACTCTATACACTACTGAAAAAGGAATCTGGACATCAACCCAGCCTCAAAACCTTTGACTTACAATCTGCCCTGCCTGCAAGATGTACTGAGGCAATGGTGGTGCAGAACTTGGAATGGCCAACCAAAGTCTGCTTTAACTTGAGGCCACTCCATGAGAGGGAGCCCATGCCTGACTCTGCCTGGAAGCCAGGACCAGAGATTGGATAGTTTAGAGACCTAGGGTTAAAATCAAACATGACCAACTAAAAGAGAGATTATGCACACGCGCGCACATACACACACACACACACACACACACACACACACCAGTGAAATGATTCCTAATGATATTCTGTTGTACTCATAGACTGGTGCCTTGTCCAGTTGTCATGAGAGAGAGAGAGACCAGAGCTCACACAACTGCCCTGTGATATCTTCCATGTTACAAGGTTGCCAAGACCCTTGTAGAGGCTGAGCAGATGCTGACCCGACTTCCCAGCTCCAGGACTGATCCAAATAAGCACTGACAGGGATCACCTGTCACCAGAATCTACTCCTAACTCTGTTGCTGGTTCTGTGGGTGAACAAGAGCAACACACAGGAAGCAATCGGCCACTGTTGTCTCGAGTCTTCAAAACTAGGGCCAAATGAACTGCCCACTGCAGACCACCCTTCTGGAACAAGGGCTGCTCCGAGCAGCACCAGCACCTGCCTGTTTTCCTCGTCTCTACAAGGACGGAAACTTCCTCATGGGTTTGTTTTGTGGAAATGAAATCAATAGTTTTGATGTTCATTCAACTGTTTTCTGAGAAAAGTGAAAGGTCTAAGGATGAGTCTATTAAAACACAGTTTCCAGGGGTGGTGGCTCACACCTTGTCTCAGCACTTGGGAAACTGAGGCAGGCACATCTCTGTGAGTTTGAGACCAGCCTGGTCTACAGAAAAAGTTCCAGGACAGTAAGAGCAGTTACATAGAGAAACTCTTAAAAAAAGAAAAAACAAACAAACAAATAAAAACCACACCGTTAAGATGGAAAAATTTTTTTTTCAAAGTAGAAATATATTGTGTAAAATAGGCTACAAAGAATTCTTCATGATTTCAAATAAAGTTGTTTCCACATGAACTTCAACTTCTCAGGAATAATTAAGAGAGTAAATGCACATTTCATTTTTTCAGCTTTTTAATGATTAATTTATTTATTACATATACAGTGTTCTGCCTGCACACAAGGTGAGCCACCATGTGGTTGCTGGGAATTGAACTCAGGACCTCTGGAAGAGCAGTCAATGCTCTTAACCTCTGAGCCACCTCTCCAGCCCCCATTTTCTCAGTTATTAAATACAAAATGAAAACCCATTTCATACGAAGATGTTGGCAGGTAAGTCAGTCAGTTAATGTCTTCAAATGCTTTCAGGTATAACGTGCTGTCTTGCTGCTTAAAACACTTCTATTAAGTCTTATCTCTGCTTTCTTTTTGCCAGTCAATTTCTCTGTCTTTCTCAGATACCACGACAGAGAATATTAATGAACCATAGCTTATAAGCCTGAATATTCTCAAGGAATCTTAACAAGACAGAAATTAAAATTTGAAGGCTCCAGATCAGGGCTCATTTAAATGCCAGAGTAAATACTACACACTCTCAAGAATCACTTCCAAATAAACTGCCATCTCCTATATTAAAAGACATTCTATAAATCAAAGCAAGCATTAAGCAATAAGTCTAACATACTAGAGCAGAGTGTAAACACACAAGCAAAGGCAACCATTCAAGAACAAATGCAGCACCAACATAGAGTCCTGAACAGCAAGACAATGGTGTGCCAGGGCCTGAGTAAGATGCAGCCCTCGTTCAGAGCGACACTGCAGACCATACCTGATAAAACAGTGACACCTAAGAAACACATAACTCAGACACTGCAGACCATACCTGATAAAGAAAACAGTGACACCTAAGTTAGAGCATTCAATGGAAACATTGTTCAAATTGAGGAAATCAAGTCCTCAAGCAATGAATATAACATAGCACACTTTATATGATAGTTCTAGGTAGTGAGATTCTCCAAACATTCTGCGTAGGCAGTTAGCCATCATTACTTTATATACCTAATTATATACCTAAAAGAATAGGCTTTAAGCAACATGAAATACATTTATAGAAAAATATAAAGCCAATGTCTCCCAGTGCAAAGAAACAACATACTAATTTATAGCTTGCTTCTGCCAACTGCTTGACACTGTTTCTAATTTAATTAGAAACTAAATGTGATGGAACATACCTATGATGCCAGCACTCAGGAGGTTAAGCAGGAAGAAGAAAAGTTAAGATCAGCTTTCCCTACAAGGTGAGTTCCAAGCTAGCCTGGGTTACAGAAGACCTTGATGTTTTAAAGTTGAGTAAAGACTCTCTTGTTAACGAAGTTCAAAGAGATCCTCAATTCACCTTACATAGTTACATTTATCTGATCCACTAATTTTACTGCTAGGAATTGATCCTCAGAAAATAATTAGAGAATGATTTATATACCTAGCCAATGATTTATATACTTAGCAAAACCCCAAGGTCCACCCTACAGAAATGTGTGCAATGCACGGGAAGACTTGTTTACATGACAGCATATTATCTAATAGCCAGATCATACCACTACAACCAGTATATTAGAGAAAATGTTAAAGTGCATACAGTGGAATGTAATAAACCAAAGCAAATACATTTTATGTATTAATGTGAAGTAAATTAAGGTAAATTATAAAAACAAGATGGTAAGTGAAAGAAGCTACAAAATAATTTGTACTGTGTGATTTTGCTTATGTAAAATTCCATATTAGGCAGACAAAATGACATGGTTTGTGGCCACATACTTAGCTGGTAAGACTCACTAGGAAAGCAAGGAAAGTAATGGTTAGGTTACTGTAGGGCAGAAGAGAGATCCCATGGAAAGAAAGAAGGCTGTGCTGGTAGAGACTTAACTGGGCTGATGTCAGTCTATTTCCTGTGTGATTACATGGGGGTCTTAACTGTAATGTTTTGTTAAAATGTTTGTCCATGTTTTATGTCTCTCCTCTATTACAGTTTTTTAAACTTTTCTTTTTATTTCATGTACATTGTTGTTTTTTCCTGCATGTCTGTCTGAATGAGGGTGTCGGATCTCCAAGAACTGGAGTTACAGACAGTTGTGAACTGCCATGTAGGTACTGGGAATTGAATTTGGATCCTCTGGAAGAGCACTCAAACCACTGAGCTGTCTCTCCAGCCCCTGGATTACACAGTTTTAGCAAGGTTTCATTAAAAAGATTTTAGTGCAAAGATATTCCTCAGGGTTTTGTTTACAGTAAGTTATTTAGTCAGGATGTAAGGGGAGGGTTTCAAGGTCAGCCATCTTTGTTGTGAGAGCTCAGCTTTTGATGTGAAACTGTATGGTGACCTTACAGAAGTGAAAGACCCATATGACAAGAACTTTAAGTCTTTGAAGAAATAAATTGAAGAAGATACGAGAAAATAGATCTCCCATGCTCTTGGGTAAGTAGAATCAACATAGTAAAAATGGCAATCTTACCAAAAGCAATCTAGATTCAATGCAACCCTCATCAAAATCCCAATCTTCACAGACCTCAAAAGAACTCAAATTCATATTGAAAAACAAAAAACCCAGGATAGCAAAAAACAATTCTGTATAATAAATGAACTTCCAGAGGCAACACCATCCCTGACATCAAGCTCTATTATAAAGCTACAGTAATGAAAACAGCTTGGTATTGGAATAAACAGACAGGTGGACCAATATAATGAATCAAAGACCTGGATATTAATCCACACACCTATGAACACCTGGTTTTTGACAAAGAAGTTAAAATTATACAATGGAAAAAAGAAAGCATCTTCAACAAATGATGCTGGCAATAACTGGATGTCGGTATGTAGAAGAATATAAATAGAAACATATCTATTCCCATGCACAAAACTCAAGTCCAAATGGATCAAAGACCTCACTCAATACAAATCCAGCCACACTGAACTTCATAGAAGAGAAAGTGGGAAGAAGCCTTGAATGCATGGGAACAGTTGACTACTTTCTAAATATAACACCATTAGCACAGACACTAAAAGCAACAATAAATAAACGTCCTGAAACTGAGAAGCTTCTCTAAAGCAAAGGACACAGTCAGTAAGACAAAAAGGCCGTCTACAGAATGGGAAAAGATCTTCACTAACCCGACATCAGACAGAGGACTGAACTCCAAAATATATACAAAATTCAAGAAACTAGACATCAAAATACCAAATAATCCAATTAAAAAGTGGGGTACAGATCTAAACATAGAATTCTCAAAGAAAGAATCTCAAATGGTTGAAAGAAACTTAAGAAAATGTTCAACATCCTTAGCCATCAGGGAAATGCAAATCAAAACAACTCTGAGTTTCCGTTTTACACCTGTCAGAACGGCCCAGACCAAAAACACCAATAACAGCTTATGCTGGAGAGGATATGGGGTAAGGGGAACACTCCTCCATTGCTGGTGGGAGTGCAAACTTGTACAGCCACTATGGAAATCAGTATGGCAGTTTCTCAGAAAACTGAGAATTAACCTACCTCAAGACCCAGGAATATCACTCTTGGGAATATACCCAAAGGATGCTTAATCACACCACAAGGACATTTGTTCAGCTATGTTCATAGCAGCATTATTTGTAGTAGCCAGAACCTGGAAAAAACCTAGATGCTCATCAACCGAAGAATGGATAGAAAAAATGTGGTATATTTACACAATGGAATACTACTCAATGGTAAAAAAAAAATGACATCTTGAAATTTGCATGGAAATAGATGGAACTAGAAAAAACCATCCTGAATGAGGTAAAACCCAGATCCAGAAAGATGAACACAGTATGCACTCACTCATAAGTGGAAATTACACATAAAGCAAAGGATAAGGAGCCTATAGCCCACTACCCCAGAGAAGTGAGGTAACAAGGAGACCCCTAAGAGAAACATACATGGATCCCCCTGGGAAGGGGAAATAGACAAGTTCTGAGAAAATTGGGAGCGTGTGGGTAGGGGAAAAGGAGGAAGAGAGAAGGGGAAAGGGGAGGAGAACTTGAGGAAATGGAATGGTTGAGATGGGGGAAGGACAGAGGGAGAGCAAGGAAAGACATATCTTAACTGAGGGAGAGATTATGGGGTTAGTGAGAAACCTGGCACTAGGGAAATTCCCAGGAATCCAGAAGGACGACCCCAGCTAAGACCCTAAACAATAGTGGAGAGGGTGCCTGAAATGGCCTTGCCTTGTAATCAGATTGATGACTATCTTAATTGTCATCACAGAACCTTTATCCAGCAACTGATGGAACCAGAAGAGGAGATCCACAGCGGAGCACTGGGCTGAGCTTCCAAAGTCCAGTCAAAGAGAGGGAGGAGTGATAATGTGAGCAAAGGGGTCAAGACCATGATGGGGATATCCACTGAAACAGCTTACCTGAGCTAATGGGAACTCACCGACTCCTGTCTGACAGCAGGGGGAACCAATATAGGACCAAATTAGGTTCTCTCAATGTGGGTAACAGCTGTATGGTTGGGGCAGACTGTGGGGCAGTTGAGACCAGGATTAATGCCTACTTCTTGTATTGGCTTTTTGGAACTCATTCTCTTTGGAGGGATACCTTGTTCAGCCTAGATGTAGTAGGGAGGGCCTTGGTCCTACGTCAAAGCAACGTACTAGACTTTGTTGACTCCCCATTGGAAGCCTTACCCTGAGGAGTGGATGTGGGTGGGGGTAAGGTGGAGGGAGCAGGAGGGGATTGGTATGTAAAATGAGAAAAGATTGTTTTTAAAAACCATAAATTAAAAAAAGAAGTATAGCACATTATATACTATTTTGTGTAGTGATATTTTATTTGTATTTTAATAAAAAAAAGCTTGCCTGAAGATCAGAGAGTAAAACAGCCACCCTGGTGAGCCTTATACACCAGGCAGTGTAAATCACATCTTTTTTTTTTTTGTTTTTTTGAGACAGGGTTTCTCTGTAGCTCTGGAGCCTGTCCTGGAACTAGCTCTTGTAGACCAGGCTGGTCTCGAACTCACAGAGATCCTCCTGCCTCTGCCTCCCGAGTGCTGGGATTAAAGGCCTGTGCTGCCACCACCCGGCAATAAAACACATCTTTAACCCCAGTAGCCACACTAGTTTGCTATAGAAACCAAGAAGTAGTGGTGCATACCTTTAATCCCAGCACTAGAGAGGAATATAAAACGGGAGGAAACAGTCTCATTCTGAGATACCTGGAGGCGGAATCATCATTTCAGACTGAGGGAGATGTAAGAACCAGTGAGTGGCTGACTGCTTTGCTTTTCTGACCTTCAGGTTAACCCCACCCCAATACATTTAGCATCTGTGAGACTCATCCATTTCACTGTGAAGAAACAGGTGACTTCATATCACACAGGGCTGATATGGGGATCAAAAGAGGCAGCATGTAGCATACTACAGGGTACATGGGAGGCATGCAACATTTTTTCTTCCGTTACTCTATAATCAGGCAGCAGTAACAACAGAGACAACCCAGCTGAGAGCACATATCCTGTGCACAGCACAGTTATGGTAAGAACTCTGGGACTCACACAGTGCCGACACAGTTGGGAAGACAAGACAGTAATCTAAATAAACACTGCTAGATGAAATTGAGGTTTTGGAAATGGCACAGAACCCTGCTCTTGCTGTCCGTGAGGAAGCCAACAGCTGTGTTGTGAACTGCCTGTGTCTCAGGAGCAGCCTCTGGGAGGCAAGGGTGTGAGCTCTGCAGAGGTAGGGAAAGAACTGGCTGAGAGCTTTGAAGGCCTTGAGCTCTAGATGACTTCCTTGTTGTGAAACCTCAAGCAGAGGGCTTAGTTAAAAGCAGAGGCTAACCCCTGACCTTTTGTAAAGGTGAGCTAAAAAATAATAAATAATAAAAAGTTTGCTGAGCTTACATCCATTTGAGAGGAATTGGTGAGTGAAGCCAAATTCTAATAAGGGAGCTTCAGAGCGTCTGGAAGATCTTACCTCCCAAACAGGGTCAGGAAGTAACATGTCCTGCCCTTGTCAGAAATCAGCTAGCCAGGTGTCTCTGTTCAAGCCGGTGCTCCACTTGGGAAAGAAGAGCCAGTGCCAGACAGACTCAAAAACCCCTTTGGTTAATTTTAGTATCATAATTTGAGTTAAAAATATGTCCAGTCTTGCCTTCCTGAGTTACTCTCAAATAACCTTGATTGCATATGCAGGCTCATAGATCTGTTCCTCATTAAAAGATAATTTTTAGTTTGTCCTTTCTCCTGATGGCAGATCTCACCTATTATGTTGTGATTTTCCCAATTTCATTCTTACAGATAAAGCATAATTCCCATTAGCCTACAACAAATATGGGCTCATTTTCTGACACTGGAGCACAAGATCTATAGACCGAAACTATGTGAAACAGTTAACATGTAAAAATGTGGCTGGTGATAAATATTCTATTTTTAGGAGAACCTTCCAAAAGCTAATGCCTGAACACTATCAATTACCAATTTTGTCCAACAGGAAAAATAAAACATAATGGAGGGTGTCACAGCATCATAGTTCAGGGGCTAATCTCAGTCTGAGGTAGAAGGCCAGCTACTTGTCATCTGATACTTTGTGCATTAGAAGTGCACATCTTTTAGCCAGAAATATTTAGCCCAAACCCATTAAACTTTTATATACAATCTCTAGTTAACAGGAAGAACCAGGAAGGAGAAGAAGGAGCTTGAGCTCACTAGGAGGAAACAGTCAGGCAAATGCAGAAGCTGGAGCTGCCTACAGGAAAACTGGCCCAGTTTCCTCAATTTAACTTTAGAACAGAAAAAGAATGAACTTGATTAACACCCGAGGGGCCAGACATAATGCAGAGTTAAGGACAGGAAGCTGATTTGTAAGCAAATTAGAAAAGGCATCTTTTGAGGTCATGTAGAAGATAGATGAATGAGATTTGAATTTCTATATAAAAAATTACTAAACTGGAAAGGTATAAATACCTGCTTTTAAAATACATTATTACAGTTTATGTAATTTTAAGGCCAGGCTTGGTGATACAACCCCAGCACGCAAAAGCCTGAAATAGGGAAATCTTGAGTCTGAGGCGACAGGTCTGAGTTCCAGGCTAGCCCGGAATACACAGCAAGTTTCTTCATCAAAAACTCTAATATTGTATATGGTTAAGGGCTTTAAAAAAAAGTACAGACATACTTATATGACACTACATTTTTTTGGTGATTATCTTCATCTAGAAGTCAGAAACATGATGTTACTTTTAAATTACCTTAGTTGTATTTCTTTTATAGTTGTTTATAATAAAATAATAAAAGGTTAGCTAAAAAAGAAAGAAAACAAAATGTCTCAAGACATTGTATTATTGGAGCTAAGTAGATAATGAGCTCAGAAAATGAAACAATCACATTGTGTGCTAGAACGACCAGGGAAGCCTTCACATGGAGCAGAACTGAGCTGACCTTGGGAAATGGGTAGGTCTGGTCACCATCTCATCCATCAGTCTGAAAGTGACAGGCTGTGATGACAACAGCATGACATACCTGAGTCAAAACCCCCAAAATTTACTTTAATCCCCTCAATCCCATTTAGCTGAGCTATATCACACCTGCAATCATATGCTCAGGAGGCTGAAGCAGGAAGATCAGGGCCAGCCTGGACGACACAAAAACACATCTCCTTTCTAGTCCCAGCCAGATGCTCCTTTTTCTGTCGTCACAGAATAATTCAAATCCATCACCACTGGGAACAACAGTCAGACAGGCTGACGTTGGCCTCCTTTCCTAAGACCATCCTCCTGGCTTCTCATAATGGAATGCATCCCCTCTGATAATGGAATGTTCTACTGGAAGGGAATCTATGACAGGAATTTTATTTTGAGACTGCCAAGACAGTATCAAATAATTTCAAACAACACTGACTTTTACCACTTTCATAAATGCATAGGTCCTTGTCTCTTCCCTCATATCCAACGGGCATTTAATAAGCATCTATTATGTGGCTGGAACACAAAATGAAACATACAAACAAAAGGAAACTATAAACAAATGCTGAACTCGAATGAAATACACCTGATCCTAATAAAAAGCCTACCTCTAAGTATTTACTAGTGAAGTCATCAATTTACATAAATGTATAAAAAATATGATGGGGTTGAGGATGACTATTTGAATGGCTAGATGTATGGTAGAAATGACAGGCTAGCTACAAAATACAAGAAGTGTCTATATGGTGTTCACTGAAGAATTCTGTTATGTTTTATTTTTTTCTTTTTTGCTTGTTGAGACAGTCTCTAGCCCAGATCTCAAACTACTGATTCTCTGGCCTTAGCCTTCTAAGTACTGGGATTATTTGAGTGTTTAACACCACAGCAGATTTATTTAAACATTTAGAGAATAAAATGTTAGGAAAAATATGATAAATCCTTTCTAGTTGGGTTTACGTATCATCTTCCTACTCCTCATCCTGCGGTATGTCCAGTCTTTTTAGGTATTGATTGAGTTCATTCCCTTTCTGTGCCAATGACAACACCTGGGTCAGTTTTCCTGCAGACAGTTCCAATTTCTGAATTTGTCTGGCTGGTTCTTCCTGTTGTCTTACCTGTAGTTGGTAGCCTGTCCTTAACAAATATTTGTTGAATCTGTGAAAAACAAAGTCAAAAAAGATTAAGCACAGAGGTTCTAAATTCAGGCCTGGAAATGTGTTTTAAAAGAGAAATTTGAAGAGGTACGTTGATCTCTGAGAGTTCAAGGCCAGCCCGGTCTTCAAGAGCTAGTTTCAGGATAGGCTCCAAAGCTACAAAGAAACCCTGTCTTGAAAAGAGAGAGAGAGAGAGGGAGAGAGGGAGAGAGAAAGAGAGAGAGAGAGAGAGACACAGATTTCAAACATAATTCAAGTCCAAAGATTGTGAAATTCTCAGACCAAAAGGAGGCTAGAGATGTTACACTTCGACAATGCTAAATGTTCACTTACTCTGGGACACAGTAAAGACAAAACTTAGGAGAAGTGAAATGCACTTCTTAGGAAGAAGAGAGTAAGAGAAGTATCTACTTCCAAAAAAAATAATAAGCCTTCAATATAAATGTAATGTGGGCATGAGTCCTGCCCTTGGAGGCTGAAGCCCAAGCCCCAGATACAGTGGCTTTACAACATATGAGTCATGCCATGAGATTTGGGGCAAGAGGGTCCTCTTTTGTAAAAAGAGAGCAATATTTACTTTTCTACCTGAGTCCTGTTCATAGAAACAAAGGCTTTGTAAATCTTTGAGCACAAGACTCCTGTGAGGAATCCTCCTCCTGTTGGCAATGAGTAATGGAAGCCTGTTCCACATTCCAAAATCCACCTGTCCCTTCAGCAAACAGCAGACCATCATCAGTCCCTTTCTAGGGTTTATCTCATTCCTTTAAAAAGGGTTTTAACTTTCCTCTCATGTACTAACATTAATCAACCTATACTCCCCCTACTTGCTTTTAGTTCAGTCCACTTGGCACTTAGCTAGTATTCCAGGAGTGTGTTCGGTTGCTGCTGTTTAAGAAGTACAGCTAATCATACAGTATTGTTTATTTGAAATTTTCTGAGGGCAGATTTTAAGTGTTCTTCCTTCACACCCACAACACAAATGGTAGCTTAATGTGGTGATAGATAAGTTATTTAATTTGAGGCAGTAATCATTTTATAATGTATACATATTAACTTAATTTTCAGTTTTCAATTATTTTTCCATACAGCTTAGAAAAAAAAATACTAGTTCAGATTAGTGGGTATTGGCAACAGAAAAATAACTCTGGGATAATAAAGAAAACACTGGCTTATAAAAGCTCTTTGTAGACTAATAATATGTACTAAAAATCTCCAAGAAAGAGGCAGAACATTTCCTGGATTCATTCAACTATAGAACCTCTCTTATTTTAAGACATTTTCTTTGGACTGATGCTAATAAAGAGCACTCTTTGAAAAAACGATGCAATAAACACTCAAACATTCTAAAGAGATCTTTTAATGTATATAACCCACTTATAGAAACCAAATTATAAGTGAAAAAGAACACTTAGTTTTAATAATCAGAATCACAGTCTGTGTTCTATAGAATAAAACCAAAGGAGCTTTGTCCAACTTACTGAAGTTAAAATATGGTGCTAACCCTTAGGCAAACTTACAGCTATGTAATTCAAAGCACACAAGAGAAGAATGTCCTGGGGCTTTGATGGTACATTCTGTGTGTACCCATGGCCTAAGCTATTCTCCAACTTGCTACTTAGCCATGGATGACTTCTGTCTTAGTAACTTGTCTATTGCTGTGATAGAATACCACAATCAAGGCAACTTATTAAAGAAAGCATTTAATTTGGCTTTTGGTTTCAGAAGGTCAGAGCTCACGATGGTGGAGTGAAGAGACAACAGAAGGCTCACATCTTGATCCACCCACAACCATGAGACAGAGAGAAGCACACTGAAAGGAGTGAGTCTTTTGAACAGTCACAGCCCACCTCAGTGACAAACCTAACCAAGGCCACACTTCCCAATCCTTCCCAAGCAGTTCTACCAACTGCAGACCAAGCATTCAAATACTGGGCCTATGGGGAATCATTCTCATTCAAAACACCACACCCTTGAACTCCTCTTCCTGGCTCCAACACGTAACTAAGCTCAGGGATTATAGGCACGGGACATCTTGTGGTGGGGATTTCAACACAAGCGTCACTTCAGAGAAGGATGCAAGCGAGTCCCGAAACCACAGCACTAAGAATTTTGGTTCTCCAGACACAGGAAGACAATTATCACATGTTCTCACTCATAGGTGGTTTTTAAACATAAAACAAAGAAAGCCAGCCTACAAACCACAATCCCAGAGAACCTAGACAACAATACAGACACTAAGAGAGACTTACATAGATCTAATCTACATGGGAAGTAGAAAGTAGAAAAAACAAGATCTCCTGAGTAAATTGGGAGCTTGGGGACCTTGGGGGAGGGTTGAAGGAGGGAGGGGAGAGGCAGGGAGGGGAGCAGAGAAAAATGTAGAGGTCAATAAATATCATGGGAAAAGATTTAAAAAAAAAAAGAATTTTGGTTCTGCCAGATATGATGGTACATGCCTTTGATCCCAGTGCTTTGGAGATAGAGGAAAGAACTCTGTGGTGAGTTCAAGATCACCCCGGTCTACAAAGCAAGTCTCAGGAGAGCAAGGACTACATAGAGAAATCCTGTCTCAAAACAAAACAAAGAGCACTTCAGTTCTTTTTTTTTTCTCCCTTCAAGACAGGCTTTCTCTGTGGAACAGCTCTGGCTGTCCTGGAACTTGCTTTGTAGACCAGGCTGGCCTTGAACTCACAGAGATCTGCGCGCCTCTGCCTTTCAAGTGCTGGGATTAAAGGCGTGTGCCACCACTGCCTGGATTCTTTTTGGTTTTTCAAGACAGGGCTTTTTTGTTGTAGCCTTGGGCTGTCCTGAACTCTGTAACCCAGGCTGGCCTCAAACTCACAAAGATCTGCCTGCCTCTGCCTCCCTAGTGCTAGGATTAAAGGTGTGCGCCACCATCACCCAGACAGGGTCTCTGCCTGGTGGTGACACATGTATACCTAGTGCCAGAGGAGGTCCAGAGAGGGTGTAGCATTCCCTGGAATTGGAGTTACAATTATAAGCTTCCATATGGGTGCTCTGGAAACTCAGCCAGCATTCTTTAACTGCTGAGCCGTCTTTCCAGGCCTCCTCCTCTCAATCCTTACTCTGGTACCACAGCCCAGAAAGTCAAGGCAATTTTTTGAAAACTGTGGGCTTTCCTTCATTTTCCATCTTGGGGATTATCATGCATTACCTCACTCCCAGTGTCTTAAAAATGCCATCTCTAATAGTTTTTGCTGTTGGAAGGTAAATATAATCTTTGCTATTCCAGATTGGTTAGAAGCAAAAGTCTCCAATTTATCTCTGAAAGCTAATTTATTCAAACTCTTTATCTTTAAGTTTCTTAATCTTGAACAACAAAGTCCTTCCTCTTGTCTCTATTATCTCTATGATTTAAAACAGACATATCTGTATTTGTCTCTTTTCCTGTTAAGTCCAATAAATTGTTTCTCTAACCCATGCTACAACACTTAACTTGAATGCATGATAGCCAAGATTCAATCCCTAAGGTTGCAAAAACAAGATAACTTTTTGGGAAAATATAGAAAATAAATCATTTAGGTTGTACGGGCCACAAATTAATTCTGTTACATATTCTTATTCATTTGTCTACCATAATTTTTTATTTTAAAATGTTTTATTATTTATTATGTGTACAGTGTTCTGCCTGCATATACACCTGCAGGCCAGGAAGAGGGCACCAGCTCTCATTACCGATGGTTGTGAGCCACCATGTGGTTACTGGGAATTGAATTCAGGATCTTCGGAATGCAGTCAGTGATCTTAATCTATGAGCCATCTCTCCAGCCCCCGTCTGCTATATTTTTGTCTTTTATTAACTGTTCTTTTAAACTAATTTAATTTTTTTTAAGATCAAGGATCATACAAAGTTAGACATTAGACTAGATTTAGTCTGTAGTTTCCTAAACTACCCCTGTATTTCCTGTAAGCTGGAAGTCAATTAATACCATGAAAGATTCAGGTTTCTAGTTATATTATTTGTGTTTTAATAAATAAAGCTTGCCTGAAGATCAGAGGGGGCAAAGCAGCCATACAGGCCAGGGAGTGGTGGCACACCTTTAATGCCATGGTTTGGAAGAGAGAGCAGATGGCTCTCTCACAGTTCAAGGCTACTCTGGGCTACACAAGATGGATTCAGAAACAGATACTGGTGGTGATTCATATATTTAATCCCAGTGTTTGGGAATCACAAACTTTTAATCCCAGAACTAGGGAGGTGGAGACAGGAGCGATATGGCTGGGCAGAGAGGAATATAAGGGGGAAGAGACAGGAACTCAGGGGAGTGTGGAGTCTGAGGATTTGTGGAGATAGGATCTTGCCCTTTCGGTCTGAAGATTTGGTAGATGTAAAAGGTCTCTCTACTGGTTGGCTGCTTTGCTTTTCTGATTTTCAGCTTGAACCCCAATATCTGTCTTTGGGTTTTTATTATTCACGCTACACAGGTTATAAACAAAACAAACAATGCCACTTACTTCATAACACATCATGGAAAACGTACTATCTGGTTGTCCCATAAGTACTGTCAAGATAGACCATGTGTCCTGATAATCCCTCTACTGTAAAACTGTATTTTTCCTTATTCTGTAAAATAATCTGTGAAGTAATGTCTAATGTCTCATCTACCATTCCTTTTTTTTCTTTTTTTGGTTTTTCGAGACAGGGTTTCTCTGTAGCTTTGGAGCTGGTCCTGGAACTAGCTCTTGTAGACCAGGCTGGCCTCAAACTTAGAGAGATCCATCTGCTTCTGCCTCCCAAATGCTGGGATTAAAGGCACGCGCTACCATTGCCCGGCTTCATCTACCATTTCTCTAATGGCTTCATCATCTGTTGAAACTTTTTGTCCAAGGCACGCTTTTTTTTCCCCCCAGGGGAAATGCTATTAGTTTTACAAATAATTTATAAATGAAATTAAAGACTTCTTAGGATTCAATGAAAATGAATGAACAACACACCCAAGTTATGGATCACAATGAAAGAAAGCAGTGCTACCAGAGGAAAGTTTACAGCACTAAATGTCTATATAAAGAAACTGGAGAGATCTCATACTAGCAATTTAACAGCATACCAAAGCTCTAGGTCAAAAAGAAACAAGCTTATTCAAGAGAAATAGACAGCAGGAAATAATCAAACCAGGACTGAAATCAGTAAACTGAAACAGAACAATACAACAAATCAACAAAACAAAGGGTTGATTCTTTGAGAAAAATCAAAATCAATAAGAAAGAAAAGACCTTATCCAAGTTAACTAAAAGATGGAAAGAGAATATCCAAATTAACAAAATCAGAAACAAAAGGGGAACACAATAACAGACACCAAGGAAATTCAAAGAATCATCAGGTCATACTTTAAAAATCTGTACTCTGCAAATTTGGAAAAATCTAAAAGAAATGGACATTTTTCTTGATAGATACTACCTAACAAATTTAAACCATGACTAGCTAAACAATTTAAATAAACCTATAACCCCTTAAGGAAATAGAAGCAGTCATTAAAAGTCTCCCAACCAAAAAAAGCTTGGGGCTAGACAGTTTTACCATTGAATTTTACCAGACTTTCAAAGATCAAATGCTAATCCTCCTCAAATTATTCCACAAAAGAGAAACAGAAGGAACATTGCCCAATTCATTTTATGAGGCCACAGTTAACTCTGATAACCAAACCACATAAAGACTCAACAAAGGATGAATTATATACCAGCTGGACAGTGGTGGCACATGTCTTTAATCTCAGTGCTCGGAAGGCAGAGGCAGGCAGATTCCTGTGAGTTCCAGGCCAGCCTGGACTACAAAGTGAGTTCCAAGACAGCCAGGGCTGCTACCCAGAGAAATCTGTATTGAAAAACAAACAAAAAAGAATTACAGTCCAATTTCCTTCATGAATATGATGCAAAAATACTCAATAAAATACTTGTAAGCCAAATCCAAGAACACATCAAAAATATCACCCACCATGATTATTAGGCTTCATCCCAGAAATGCAGAGATGGTTCAACATATAAAAATCAATGTAATCCACCATATGAACACACTGAAAGAAAAGAAAACGCACATGATCATCTCATTAGATGCAGAAAGCGCCTTTGACAAAATCCAACACCTCTTCATGATAAAAGTCCTGGAGAGACTGTGGATACAAGGGACATACCTGTTGCAAATTATTTTAAGGTGTATTACTTTTGTTTATGCTCTGGAACATTTGTTTAATGATGCAAAGATGTGTTTGATTAAATAAAATTCAACTGCAGTCAGGAGGCTGCATCAGCAACTAGGTGGCGGGAACTTGAAGGTACGGATGAGCCAGGTGGAAAGGGTTTTTAAGGAGGGGCGAAGAGCTGCGCAAGGACTTCTTGGGAGACATAAGGAGGGAGCTAGCTGAGCTGCTAGCAATTCAGCCTCTCTGGGAGCACGATTCCACCTCAGCCTTTTTATCTTGAGTTCTTTAGAGGGACAGAGATTTAGATACGTTCCCTTTGTAGCTTTGAAAGAGTCAGTGCCTGAGGGAACAGAATTTCCTCAGGTTGCAGCAAGCTAGACAGCTAGACAGCTGCTGGTAATATCCTAGTTGCTGATTAGTATAGACATAGCTTAAAAGGCAGCATCAATTAAAAAACAGAACAACACATACTTAAACACAATAAAGGCAATTTATAGCTTATATATAGCCAACATCAATTTAAATGGAGAGAAACACAGAGAAGTCACTAAAACCAATAACAAGACAAGGTTGTCATCTCTTTCCATATCTATTCAATATAGTACTTGAAGTTTTAGCTAGAGCAATAAGACAACTGAAGGAGATCAAAGGGATACAAATTGGAAAGGAAAAATCAAAACTATTGCTATTTGCAAGTGACATGATAATATACGTAAGTGATCCTAAAAAGTCCACCAGGGAACTACTACAGCTGATAAACACTTTAAGTCAAAGTAACGGGATACAAGATTAACAACAAAAAAAAATCAGTAGCCCTCCTATATACAAATGACAAATGGACTGAGAAAGAAATTAGGGAAACACAACACCTTTCACAGTAGCCTCAAATAATATAAAATATCTTGGGGTAACTCTAACCAAGCAAGTGAAAGACCTGTATGATAAAAACTTCCAAGTCTTGAAGAAAACTGAAGATAGCAGAAGATGGAAAGATCTTCCATGCTCATGGATTGGTAGGATTAACATAATAAAAATGGCAATCCTAGCTAAAGCAAGCTACAGATTCAATGCAATCGCCATCAAAATTCCAAAAATTCTTTGAAGACCTTGAAAGGACAATACTCAACTTCATATGGAAAAGCAGAAAGGCCAGGGTGTTAGCCTGAGCAACACAAGAACTGCCGGAGGTATCACCATCCTTGTCTTAAAAAACAAAACAACAACAAAACAAAAACCAACCAACCAACAACAACAAAATATTCAACATCCTTAGCTACCCAGGAAGAAAAAATCAAAATGACTCAGATTCCACCTTGAACCTATCAGAATGGTTAAGATCAAAAATCACAAGTGACAACTCATGATGGTGAAAATGTGGAGCAAGGGGAACACTCCTCCTCTGCTGGTGGGAGTGCAAACTAGTACAGCTACTGTGGAAATCAATAATGTCAGTTCCTCAGAAAATTGGGAATTTTCTACTTCAAGACCCAACTATACCACTCTTGGGCACATACCCAAAGGATGCTCCATCCCACCACAAGGACACTTGCTCAACCATGTTCATTGAGCTTTATTTATAAGAGCCATAAGCTGGAAACAACCTAGATGTCCCTCAACCAAAGAACGGATAAAGAAAATGTGGTGCATTTACACAATGGAGTATTACTCGGCTGTTAAAAACAGTATCATGAAATTTGCAGACAAAAAGGACTGAACTAGAAATGATCACCCTGAGTGAGGTAACCCAGACCCAGAAAGATAAACATGGTATGAGCTCCCTTATAATCACAACAATCCACAGACCCAGAGAGGCTAAGTATCATGGAGGGCTCAAGAGGCGGACACACAATCTTCCTAGAAAGGGGAAATAGAAGAGATTTTGTGGGTGGACGGGGGCAGGTGGGGATGAGAACAAGAGAGATTAGGCAGGGAGTGGAGGTAGGAGGGACAGAGGGAGAGAGTACTGGAGAGACGACTGGAGTTGGGGGGGGGTGATGCTGTTAAGTGGAAACTGCCTGGAATCTATGAGAAGAATGACCCTAGAAAGTCTCCTAGTAATGGAGTATACAGAGCCCAAAGTGGCCATCTTCTATCGTCAGGCAAGGCTTCCAGCAGTGGGGCTGGGACATCAACCCAGCCACAAAACCTTCGACCTACAATCTGTCCAGCCTGCAAGATGTGCTGGGGCAACGATAGCACAGAATTTGTGGGAGTGGCCAACCCATAACTCTCACATCGTGAGAGGGAACCCACACCCGACACTGACTGGCTGGCCAGGAACCAGAGGCAGGAGAGACCAGAGACCCAGATTAGAACCAAACACAACTGGCAAAAAAAAAAAAAAAAAAAAAAAAAAAAAAAAAAAAAAAAAAAAAAAAAAAAAAAAAGTCAATGAAAGGATTCCTAATGATATTCTGCTGCTCAGACTGGAGCCTGGCATAATTGTCATCAGAGAGGCGTCATCCAACGACTGATGGGAGCAGATGCAGAGACCCACAGCCAAACAGTACTCAGAGCTAGGGGAACCCCACAGAGAAGGGAGGACGGAGTCAGGGGGGTCGCAAACACCATGAGAGCATGGGCCACAGAATCAACTGTGCAGAGCTCATGGAGCTCACAGAGACTGAAGGACAACTACAGACCCTACAGGGGCCTGAGCTAGGCCTCTGCACATGTGCTATGGCTGGACAGCTGGTGTTCTTGTGGGACTCCCAACAGAGGGAGCGGCAGGGTGTCTCTGACTCTTTTGCTTGCGCTTGAACCCCTTTTTCCTCCTACTAGGTTGCCACATCCAGCCTTGATATGAGGGTTTGTGCCTACTCTTATTGTATCTTTTTAGGCCATGTTCAGTGGATATTCCTGGAGGCCTGCTTTTTTTTGTTGTTGTTAAGGAAAACAGGAGCTGATCTGGGGGAGAGGGGATGGAAGGTGTGGGGAGGGACTGGAAGGAGTAGAGGGAGGGGAAACTGCAGTCAGGATGTAATGTACAAAAAATAAATAAAAATTTTAAAAAAGTAACTAGAACCAGAGAAATGACTCAACTGTTTAATACTTAATGCTCTTTCAGAGGACTCCAGTTTGGTTTCCAGTACCCACACCTGCAGGCACATGTGGCAAGACAGGAACACTTATTAAAAATAGTAATAATAAAGGGAGCTGGGCTCAGTGGCACACACTGATCTCGGCACTCAGAAGGCAGAAGATCTGTGTTCAAGACTAGCCTGATCTGCACAATCAGTTCCAACCATCCAAGACTACATGGTAGGATCCTGTCTCAAAAACCAGAAAGTATTTGGTTACCTTTAAAAAGTTGATTCTTGAAAAAAATGCTTATTATTTATTCTTGTCAATACTTAGAGTCAGGAGTTGACGTCTGAGGTTGTTTACATACTAGGCAAGTGCTTTAGAACTATGTAATAGTCCTCCTTATAAGCAATTTTTACTGTTGTTTTGTTTTTGAGACATGGTCTACAGGCTAGCCCAGACTAGTTTCAAATTCCCAATCCTTCTGCCTCAGCTTCCAAGTGCTGGGATTAGAGGAGTGCACACCAATGTTGGGCCATTAGTACTTTCTAACACCGACCATGACAGTGCAGCTTTCTGTTTCAGAGAACTGTTATGAATGCTTGCTTTTTCTATATTTGTTTAAATCAACATAGACAATTGCTTCAACTGCCCAGCCGTTGGCTAGTCACTTTTAAGTTTCTTCTGACACAATTTTATTGTTTTGCTTAAAATTGTGGTATAACTGTTCCATTCTCTACTGAAAATATTTCTCCTTCTAGCACACATGAGAGCTAAGGCTTACCTCATCAGGTTCCTGTTTCAGACCTGGAACTAGGTGTTTCTCTAAAGACCCTTGGTTCCTTTCAGTGAAGACTGTACTTAGAAATTAAAACCTGGGGCTAGCAAATGGCCCAGCAGGTAATGTGCTTGCTGCCAAGCCAGCAACCTGAGTTTAACCCAAGGATCCACATGGTAGAAACGTTATGGTGACTTAGACCCATGTGATAATCCCCTTAAGTTGTCTTCTGATATCCACCTGTGTGCCGTGGCATATGTGTGTGCACACAACAAATGTAAGTTTTAAAAGAACTGAAACCGAAAGCTGAAGGTGGACATAGTGAAATTACATACCTGTAATGTCAGCATTTGGGAGGTAAAGACAGAATGATCAAGAGTTCATACTCATCAGATTTACAAAACAATTTAAAGGTCCAGGCCAACCTTAGGTACATAAGGCCCTGTTTCCCAAAAAAAAAAAAAAAAAAAAAAAAAAAAAAAAAAGAGAGAGAGAGGGAGGCAGGGAGGGAAGAAAGATTAAAACCTGCTTGTAGGGGGTCTCACTAATGGTAGTATTTCATTGCCTGAAGGTCCTCTGAGAATGAATCGAGAAAAAAGTATGAGCTGCACTTACACATTCTGAATGATGGACGCTTGTTTATTTATCCTACTTTGACCTCTGTTACTACAGTTTGGCTATTCTTTCCTGCTGTCCTTCAAAACTATTCCTTGCTTACAGTGTATTTGTCCTAACTATAAGCATCTCTAGCCAAATATTAAGGTGCTACGATGCTTGCCTCTGGGTTTTATGACATTGCATGACTTTGACAATGAATCTCACTCACCAAAAACGAAATGCTGTGACATTAAAATGATATGTAGCATCACTTAATTGCCGAGCACTGTTATAAAGCCACATAGGTTAACTATTTACCTAGAACATGAGCCATATTTAAATGGTTTTTGTGCTTTCTCAATCATCACATTTTTTTATTGATTTTTATTGAGCTCTACATTTTTCTCTTTTCCCCTTCCTGCCTCTCCCCTCCCACCAGGTCCCCATGCTCCCAATTTACTCAGGAGATCTTGTCTTTTTCTACTTTATACTTCCCATGTAGATTAGATCTATGTAAGTCTCTCTTAGTGTCCTCACTGCTGTCTAAGTTCTCTGGGATTGTGGTTTGTAGGCTGGTTTTCTTTGCTTTATGTTTAAAAACCACCTATGAGTGAGTACATGTGATAATTGTCTTTCTGTGTCTGGGTTACCTCACTCAAAATAATGTTTTCTAGCTCCATCCATTTGCCTGCAAATTTCAAGATGTTGTTATTTTTTTTTCTGCTGTGTAGTACTCCACTGTGTAAATGAACCACATTTTCCTTATCCATTCTTCAATCGAGGGGCATTTAGGTTGTTTCCAGGTTCTGGCTATGACAAACAATGCTTCCGTGAACACAGTTGAGCACATGTCCTTGTGGCACAAGTGAGCATCCTTTGGGTATATACCCAAAACTGGTATTGCTGGGTCTTGAGGAAGGTTGTTTCCTAATTTTCTGAGAAATCCCCACACTGACATCCATAGGGGCTGTACCAGCTTGCATTTCCACCAGCAATGCAGAAGTGTTCCCTTTTCCCCACATCCTCTCCAGCATAAGTTGTCATCAGTGTTTTTGATCTTGGCCATTCTTACAGGTGTAAGATGGAATCTCAGAGTTGTTTTGATTTGCATTTCTCTGATGACTAAGGATGTTGAACATTTCCTTAAGTGTCTTTCAGCCATTTTAGATTCCTCTGTTGAGAGTTCTCTGTTTAAGTCTGTGCTCCATTTTTTAAAAATAGGATTATGTGATCTTTTGGTGACCAATTTCTTGAATTCTTTGTATATTTTGGAGATCAGACCTCTATCTGATGTGGGGTTAGTGAAGATCTTTTCCCATTCTGTAGGCTGTTGTTTTGTCTTGTTGAGCGTGTCCTTTGCTTTACAGAAGCTTTTCAGTTCTTATGCCAATACTAGGCTGTTTTCAGTACTGTAGCTCTGTAGTAGAGTTTGAAGTCAGGGATTGTGATGCCTCCAGAAGTTCTTTTGTTGTACAGGATTATTTTGGCTATCCTGGGTTTTTTGCTTTTCCATAAATCATCACATTTTATAACCTGAGTCCCTGGCACTATTACTGGCACTGCAGGTACAAAGGGGTCTGCAATAAAGTGCTTCACTCCAGTCCTGAAGCTCTCCCACAGCATGTTAGCAAAGCAGAGCTACACTCACCGTCTGCAGTTACAGGGTGTAAAGACAGGGGGAGTTCTAAACCCCTGACAGGCATACAAGTACCTGACTTTTGTTTTATGATTCCAGTTTCCTCAGATGAGGAAAGTAGGCAATTCAAACTCTCCAAACCTCAAGTTAGTAATCAAAAGGGCCAAGATAAACCAGGATTAATCTTGTGCCCAACATGCACCGTTTCCCGATGCCAGAATGGAATGCTTCCGAAACAGTGATGGATGGAATGTGCCCTAACTTCCACGAGGTTCAGGGGTTTTCCTTTCATTCCACGTGCCCTCCTTCCCAGACAATGACTGAGCTACAGAGGGAAGGAAAGGCTTGTCTGAGAGGGTCTAGAGATGTGGCAGCAGTTAACCAGGAACTGCAGACAAGTCTACTTTGTTCCTTACTGATGAAGAACAAAGATACTTTAGTATCAGCTGCTGATACTAAATTAGGCAAGAACAGCTGTCTCCAATTCTGGTTTCACATTAGAATAGCAACCCTCATCCTTGGATACACTTATTAATCAACTGATTTAAAAATCCTGGTGTCTGGGTCTTCTCTAAGACCTCTTGCCTCTCCCGGTGAGACCCAGGCACCACCATTTGTCTCAAACAGCTACTCAGGAGATGCTGCTGAGCAACCAGGGATGAGAGTATCAACTTCAGCACACAGGTCACAGTTACCAAATGCCTTCGATAAGACAGGGGTTGGGAGGACAAACTTCCTATCTTTCCCCTACCTCCAAAATGAAGCAACAGGAGAGCAGATAGAAACAACAATCTGGTCTGTAAGAATTAAGCATTGACTGGGGCTGGAGAGATGGCTCAGTGGTTAAGAGCATTGCCTGCTCTTCCAAAGGTCCTGAGTTCAATTCCCAGCAACCACATGTTGGCTCACAACCATCTGTAATGAGGTCTGGTGCCCTCTTCTGGCCTGCAGGCATACACACAGACAGAATATTGTATATATAATAAATAAATAAATATAAAAAAAAGAATTAAGCATTGACACAGATGACTGCAACTATCTACAGTCTTCATAGACACAGGTGAGTTGGAACACATGCCTCTGGCTTCTCAGCTCATGCACTTCCTATTATACTGCTACTTACAGCAACTGCTGCTGAGGAGCTATCACATGGCCGACATTTGACATATTCTCATTTAGTCTTCACACGATTTTATGAAGTGGGTCTCTGTCTTATAAACAGTACATAAACAGACAAAATGGGGTGAAGATTTACTCAGTGACAAATTGCTTGCATACACAAGGCCTGGGCTCCATTTCCAAGCTCAAGGCCTTACTGCTTGGGTTCTCTAGTTTTATGTTGAAACAGACTGTCATTATTCAGTTCTGGCTGGTCAGGAACTTGTAGTGACCCCTCTGCTCCTCAAGGATGGGATCACAGTCACATTCCACTAACTCCAGATAACTGGTATGTATTTCCAGTTGTGTTCAATTTATAAACCATGGATCCTTTGGGATACCAAATTGCTATGAGTTGTACAGAGGGCATCTTGCTTGTTTCCTGGCTGCCCAGACTCCCAAAATAATCACACGGAAACTATATTATTTAAATCACTGCTTGGCCCATTAGCTCTAGCTTCTTATTGGCTAACTCTTACAAATTAATTTAACCCATTTCTATTAATCTGTGTATCACCATGTGGCTGTGGCTTACCAGATAAAGTTCCGTCCGGCGGGGCTACATGGCTTCTCCTACTCTGCCTCCTTTCTCCCAGCATTCAGTTTAGTTTTCCCTGCCTACCTAAATTCTACCCTATCAGGCCAAGCCAGTTTCTTTACTAACCAATGGTAGTCACAGCATACAGAGGGAAATCCCACATCACTATGAGTACTCACAATGTACTAGGAACCAATGATCTAGTCACTGGGAAAGGAATTTAGCAGTAATGAGTATATACAAAAGGAAGCAAAATCTTAATTCTATGGTATGTAAACCTTTTAGTAAATGGTCACATGTGCAACATACTTGAAACACTGAACTACAGAATACATGCTTAGCTTCAACTGAAGGTCTATACACACTAAACTTTCAGAAAAGATGTTCATCTCTCTATAGGAAATGCCCTGAGACCACATCCTGACCACATTACATCAAGGAGTGAATTAACCATACTAGATAGAATGTATAAACAAAAGGTACTAGAGTACTCTTAGTGGCCACTAGAAGAAAAATTAAGTGGAGTAAGAAATACAGCATCCATGTAAATCCTAGGACCTGGAGGGCTGAAGCAGGAAGACTCTTGAGTTCAAGGCCAACCTGGTCTACATAGTGAGTTCTAGGTCAGGCTAGATTATCAAAGACCCCATCTCAAAAATAAAACAAACAAAAGCCCAAAGGCTTCATGATAAAGTGGCAACTGAGGTTGGTCTTAAGAACCTGGGGAAATTACAAGTGGCAATGGGAAGGGACATTGCCAAATGGGAAAGCACGGGACTTTCACATGAAATAGGCTAATTTGGTTAAAATACAGGCACAAACACATTGTAAAAGAGTTAGAAATAAATGCAAAGTCCAGATGGCACAGGGCTTTCCTGGTCATGCAAAGGAGACCATCCTCCAGGTACTGTGATCTGCTCAGAGGTGCAAAGAGGAAGGCTTTCCATAGCAGGTCAAGGCACAGGGGCAAACAAAGCTTTAGGATGGAGAGAAGGAGAGGGCAGACCCTTAAATTCTGTTTCTGACAGATGGGAGGTTCACCTGGAATCAGCACCCTTCTCTTCTCCAAGGCTTCTGCTTTCTCATTTTCCCTGATTTTTCCCATTCACAGTTAAAAGTGTGTGTGTTTCAAACAAAAAAAGATTCTATTTGGTAAGTAAATTCCTCATTCTTTAAGGAAGTAACATCCCATGAAAAGAATATGTTTTCAACTAAAATCTTGCCTCTCTGGGGACAGGATGCTGGCTGGCTCCTATTTTATACTATGTTCAACTTCAGTTTGGTTTTGAGGAATAAGTCACATATAGAAATAGATGGTAAATGCTGAGGTGACAACTCTTAATGCTCTCCAAAGGACTCCTGTTCAACAGTGCAGTTTCTCTTCAATGACATAAACCTGCCTGTCAGTCTTTATGTAAACCGACTGCAAAATAAACCACCACTGGCTTATCAACCAGAATCATCTTTGCTGCAATGATGGTTAGTCATAGCTTTTCACAAGTTGGTTTGTTTTTTTTTAATAATACTTGCAACAGCCACAGCTGCACAGGCTCTCTGACCTTAGATGAGTCACATTCTCTGAAACCTTGGTTGTTTCTTTAACTGTGAGCTCAAAAAGGGTCACACTAGATATCATGTGTTAACCTTGTCCTTTATCCACTCTAGCTCCTAGGGGTTCTATCTTGATATAAAGCTTTATTCCCAACTTTTAAAAAACACTTGGGGGCGGGCACTCATGCCATAACACAAGTGTGGAGTTCAGAAGACAATCAGCAAAAGTTAGTTCTCTCCATTTTACCACGAGATTCCTGAGATCAGAATTTGGGTCAAAAGGCTTGGTGGCATGCACCTTTACCTGCTGAGCCATCTTGCCAGTCCCACCACCTTGAAATCTTAAGTCAAAATAGCAATTCTTTCAGTCTTCAGAGTAAATTGTATGCTTTTTTCTTAATTCCTGCCTGCTATGTTTATGTGTGGCAGTAAACACCACTAGGAATAAAAACTGTTCAAAGAATTAATAGCTCAACACCTGTAAAACTAGCTCTTGGAGGCACAGGCAGGTGGATCTCTGAGTTTGAGCCCAGCCTAGTCTACTCAGTGAGTTTCACACCAGCCAGGGCTACACAATTAGATTCCCTCTCTTAACCATAAGCTTAAACAAAAATCCCGAAATCACACAACAACCCTCCAGTTAAAGACATAGTCTCTACCTTGAAGTGCCTAAAACCTCGCTTGAAAACAAACATAACCACATGTTAATGAATGAAAAGTAATATAATGAAGACAGGCTTTACTGTTTCGATAAAAAATCTGAATGAAGCCGGGCGGTGGTGGCACATGCCAGCACTTGGGAGGCAGGTGGATCTCTGTGAGTTCGAGGCCAGCCTGGTCTACAGAGCGTGTTCCAGGACAGGTTCCAAAGCTACAAAGAAACCCTGTCTCGAAAAAAAACAATAAAACAACGACAACAAAACCCCAAAAACAAAGACTCTGAATGAAGAGGCTAGAAAGACGGCTCAGAGGTTAAGAGCGATTGCTGCTCTTGCAGAGGGGCCCAGGTTCAGTCCTCACACCACTAACACAGTTCACAACTGCCTACAGCTCCAGTTCTAGGTATTCTGACATACTCTTTGGTATCTGGGTTATGCACATATGCACATACATGGTACATAAACTCATATAGGCAAACACATATACACATAAAAACCACACCAAATAATTTTACAGAAAGTATCCCCAAATGCCCCGTCTCTCAGGTAATGTCATGGATAATGGTTATCACTTGTGCTCAGCCCTACAACAGGAAGTGGGAAGCTGGTTTGTGTGGCTCACGAGTTGAAGGTCTCATTCATATTATGATGCTAGTTTTGTTTCTGTACAATATAATTTAGGTCTTAAATGATGGACATGCCAAACATTCAGCCAATATCTCGTATCTTAAATTCATATAATATTACAACACAGAACCCACATCTGTCAATGTTAATGCTGTAAAAGGAAGGACTTATGCTACAACATCTCTGACATCACAATTACACGTGTTGCACTCTAAGCCTTATCAGAACAGTGTCATAGAAAGGAATAACTGGTATCCATAGCAACATCAGCAGACCGGGACAATGTGAAAAGCTGTAACCTAGCAACTGATGACTGGAGGTGTGTAGGGGGAATTCTTCTTTCAGTTCTGAAAATGCAGCCAAGAATGTAACTAATCATACAAAGGCAATGTGGAAAATCTGACTTATTTGTAGAAAGCCAGAGAATGTCAACCTCATATAACCCTTGTTCTATGATGTCTAATTTTAAATAGGAAAAGCATGTGAACATCTCACTCCTGGCACCATTAACGGTATGCATGGAAAGTACCCAGGTACGTGTTGTGATCAGAATGGAAGATAAATTTTGTTCAGGCTACCTAACAATCATTTCAAGCTCTATTTCCTAATACACAGAGTCAATAAATTTGGGTGAGTAAAACAGCCACTGCTCCAGAGGAGGAATGTTTTCTACGTGCAAAGAAGGAAACATTACAAAGCCCCCAGATTCACAATACCATACCGTGTGAGAGTTCCTTCTCGTAGAGACCACACACAGGCAAGAGGAGCCGTCCAGCTCAACTTAGTTTTATTAAAACTCTTCTGAGACACAGAGTAAGGTTCACTCAGAATCACAACAGAGCACACAGGCTAGAAATCCAGCTTTTTCCCAAGCTAATACTTTTCTAAAATACAATGTTATTTCCCCCTTAAATAGAACACTTTATCAAAATGAGAAATAAATTTCCATTATGAAAAGCCACTGAAATCAGTGTTTTTATCCAACAGTCACCCTACTTAACATAACCATGAATGTACATACCTTATAAAGCAATCTGGAAAATATTCTTTGGGGGATATGGACCAATTTCAAAAGAACTTACCTATTTTTCATTATTAGAGATATAATTGGAGTATAAAAACACCAAGTTTCCCTCTTTGGAATAAAATGGTGTATTAAAAAAAAAAGAAATGCAACAAAGCAACAACAAATTTCAAAATCCTGTTACAACCATTGGTTTAAGAATTACAGTCATCAGTCACTCAAACCCAGAAAAAGCAAAGTCCAGGACCCTCTCTGCTGACACTGGTGTCTGCCTCTCCACCTCTCCTCCCAGGCACAAAGCTGGCCTGTACATCTCAGCTTCCACAGGAACTGCATGTGCCCCTGTTCCTGAGCTCTGAACAGCGAAGCAATAGAAGCGAGGTGCCTAATTTCCACGTATGGTCCAGAGGAATATTCAACACTTTCCTCCTCTGCTACGTATCTGAGAACCACCTATGGAGAACATGGTCACAAGACGGAAGGAGATGGCTAGACCATTGAGTTGTTACCTGAATGGCATATTAAGTGCCCATCAGGAGCCTGATTAAGCTCCTGAAACTCAGGACTTCTATGTTGCAGCAACAGTGGCATTGATTGAAAAGGGCATAGCTAGAGTTACTCTTCTGCAAATAATGAATACAATCCTTGTCTTTTTTTCTTAATCAGTCTTATTTATACCCAAAGAGGTGGCTTGTTTTAATTGTGGAGTCAATAGGAGTCCTACTGGAAGAGCAAACGGCTGGAACCACCAACTTCTGCAAGTCATTAACTTCCCTGAGGCTCAGTTTCCTTAACTAGTGATCGGTTACTGACCCACAAACCATGGTTTTTTTCTTTCTTTTTCTTTTTTTTTTTCTTTTTTTTTTTGGTTTTTCGAGACAGGGTTTCTCTAGTTTTGGAGCCTGTCCTGGAACTAGCTCTTGTAGACCAGGCTGGTCTCGAACTCACAGAGATCCGCCTGCCTCTGCCTCCTGAGTGCTGGGATTAAAGGCGTGCACCACCACCACCCAGCCATGTTTTTTTTTCTCTATAATAATCAGCTGAAATACTCTCTTTTTCTACCAAATAAGCTATTACACAGAACTTAGTATATAAAACATAAAAATGCTCAGGGTGAAACTGAAATGGGGAGAACAGTGTCAGACCACTTTCGGGTATTCCTCACAACCCTTCCTGAGCATTCCTGGAGATCAGTGGCTCCCAAGAACCACTAATTTTAAGCAATGGTTTTCTACACTGTGTGGGAAAATATAGGAAATCTGATAAGATGCTTCAACAAACAGAACAGGTAAAGCAATATTACACTAATAAAAAATAATTGAAGGCTGGACCACGTTCAAATTTATAACTGCAATAAAAACAGTAAGAGCTTTACACAATAGTTTGAAATCAAAGAGTAAGAACAGTGGCAGTCTTAGTAGTAATACTTATGGATTTAATATTGATTTTGAATACTTAATGCAATTTAAAAAATGAAGTAGTTATAGATGCAACAGATTTTCCCACAGCCCACCTACAAAATACTCTCCTTAACAAAGATGGTGAGGCAGGCTGCAGGCCAGTGTCTGCACAGCACAGTCAGCCGCACACAGCTGAGCTCTTCGTGGTCTCAATGGATGTGTGGTATCCATCTCAGGGGACATATTATCTTTGTCATGTATTTCAAAGATTTAGAAATTTTTATGTGAAAAGCCACTGGTCCAGATAGGTTAGGTGTTCTCTTAGCTCTAAACTGTGTAACATAGCTCTGGATCGTTGCCCCACATGCTAATGAAGAGAAATGGCAAAGATGGGATCAGAATGTCAAAAAAAACCCAAAAAACAAAAAAAAAAAACCCTGGTTTTCTAATGACTATATTTATTTACCAAAACATTTTATTTTTCAATGTGGCAAATATATTATGACTAGAACCAGAGGCCTGGTGGCACAGATAACAAAATGGTACAGTTTGCTGATAAAATCACCTATTTCTCTTTGCCTGTAAACCTTTCTGCCATCTACAACCCAACTGCCAGGTACAAAAGTTGCAGGCTCCACCTCACACCAGCCCAGGCAGCCATTTAACCATTTTCATCTTTCCAATGTACTACACTAATTTTCTACTGGAACTGAGGGAAACCAAATTTCAATTTCAGAGACATAAAATGCTAGTTTATTGGGTAAAATCTAGCAACCCTATACTCTATCCCTGCAAAAATCAACTGAGCCATACAACTTTCAAATATTAAGCTTAATATGCTAGAACCTAGGCTCTCTTTTTTTAAAAAACAAAGTTAGCTATATACAGCTATATTCAATAAAGTAAACTTGGAATACTCAGATCAGGCATAACTTTCCCAATGTAAATAATTAAGAACAGGCTCCCAGTCAAGACAACACTTACTAACAGAAACACCCATATGCTGAAAGAATATGTAATTACCACCCCATGTTTAACTTACTAATTAGCAAGAGCACCTGTCTAGAAATGCTGGCGCTGACTTCAGAGATAAGTGCTGCTCTATGCAAACCTGTTCTTTCTTAGCTGAAGTGACCTTCTCAACAGTTTCTAATTTTTCTAAAACATCTTTGATTTAAAAGACATTGTTAAAACCAAACCTGAGACTGTTGGGTTTATTGAACCCAGTGTCTCTGAAGCTAAAGCAATATGAAATAGTATCCACCAACAAGTATCACCTAAAATGTCAATAAAATCAATGAGGTAGGAATACACATGAAGAGATGTTTTCTCTTTTATTGACTACCCATCCTTGAAGATATACAAAAGCCAATTTTCAAACCAGATGCTAACCAGGAAGCAATGTGAACCCTTGAATAAGGGTCAAACCTTGTGATCCTCGGGCTCCGATGGGAAATGATGTGCACGCCTCGCATCACAGGTGGTAACAAGAGCAGAGAAAATCGTGCATGGGGATGTCCTGTTAGAAATTTAAGTTACCGTTATCTGGATGGGTTAATTAATTTATTTACTTAACGTATGTGTTGCATAAGATTAGAAACTAGGGCTCCAGGCATGCCAGGCAAACACTCTATTTCTTTGTTACACCCCAGCCCTACTAATTTGTCTAACTTCTTACAATGGAGGGTGACTGAAAGCTTGTTGTATACTGTCGTGTCTTTTTCCTACACACACGCATGCACACATACACCCAACCACCACCCAACCCAGGTCTCATTATGTAGCCCTGACTGGCCTGGAACTCAGAGATCCACCTGTCTTCTAAGTGCTGGTATTAAAGGTGTGTGTCACCGTGCCTCGCTCAAGCAGACTTCTAAGAAGCAGCAAATAATAATACAGCCCCACCTCAAGAAGAACTGAAGTCATTCAGCCATCAACAATACTTCTGATGAGCAGCTGTTGTTAACTGTAAAATGTTCCAAGGACAGGACCAGTTATGCACCACTCGACACAGAATGACTCCCACAAAGCTATCATGTTAAATACTGCAACCCTGAAACAGGACCTGGTAAAAAGTTGTTTCAGGAATGTACCAGACGCAAAGCTGCTAACCTCAAATCGACTTATTTTTCAGAGAAAAATTAAGTCTTTTCAGGAAAGTTTCGCTTTGGCTAGTGTGCCAACTGCATTTACTCTGTGGGAGTGAGACAGCAAAGGACAACTGACGAGTGCTGCTCCCAACTGCCAGGACACAGACAAAGCACCTGCTTGCATCAACTTCCTCCTAGACACCTCACATCTCACAGACAGCAACCCACAAGAGTAGTTATGCTTCATAGGAGTAGGGAGAGGTGGGGTGGGTGGGGTTAGGACAATAAAGGAAGAGTAGGCAAAGCAGTGACCACTCTGAATACAGCTAAGTACTCTGAGGAAATTGTAGGTGTACACTACCTGTCTTAGTTTGCTTTCCATTGCTGTGATAAAACATTACTACCAAAAGCAACTAGGGGAGGGAAGGATTTATTTCAGCTTACTGTTGTAGTCCATCACGAAGCAGTCAGGGCAGTAACTCAAGCCAGAAACTGAAGCTGAGACCTTGGAGGAACACTGTTTCCTGGCTTGCTCCCCGGGGCTTGCTTAGTTTGTTTTATACAGCTCAGGAAGGAGCACGTTCCTGGGGACAGCACCACCCGCAGTGGGCTGGGCCTTCCCATATCAATCTTAATCAAGAAGATGCCTCACAAGACTTGTCTTTATGGAGGCAGTTTCTTAACTGAAGCTTCCTCTTTGGAGATAACTCTAGCTTGGGTCAAGGTAACAAAAACTACCCACCACACTAATGGAAAGGAGTCCCAGTTTCTGAGAGTTCAGAAGCTATGGAAATTGACTTAATATTTTGTATCAAGTAAATGTACCATTCGATTTACATGAAACTAACAAGGATGTTGTTGAAGAGCAGCACATAAAATCCAAAAATCTACCCCTCAAGTTAATGATGCTATCGCTCCTCCCTACTTTGAGGAAAAACACAGAAGTGATAGTTTTGATTGTTCTTTAACCACCCCTCAATTTCCATAACTGATATTATGTCATTGGCAAAATATACCATTTAATCCTTCTCATCTCCTCTATGACAAGCTTCCTTCCACTTGCAAAGCTGCTTGCTTCTCCAAGGACCTCCATGCTTTTACCCCTGGTCCTAGGATCCTCCCACAACAGTTAGAGCAATCCTTAGATTAGATCCCATGTTCCCCTAAGTCACATGACTGCCTTCCTGGCACCCAAAATAAAATCCTAACTCTAGAGCATGCTGGCGCACTCTGCACATTCCAGCCACTAACAAACCCTCCGTTTTTATCTCCTGCCGTCTTCAGTTCAGCCACACCTGCTGCCTTCCCACTCACTCTTGGGGTTTTACACTGTTCTCTGCATGGGGCTCTTCTTACCACCTTTGTTCCTGCCCTAAACCATATTCCCAAATTTTCTTTCTGGCAACCCCACAGCTACCATTTTCTCCTTTTACTTGGCTTTTATTCACAACACCTATCACTGCCTGATTGTTTTGTTTACATACTTTTCTATACTCTTTTGTTGTTGTCTGACACAGGGCCTTGCTATAAAGCCCAGGCTGGTCTCTGTGTCCCAAATGCTTATATTACAGTATGCATCATTCTGTATTACTTTAGAATGAACACTCACTTTCACCTAAACACACACATTCTCTCCAGGTAGCTATTTTGCAGACTTCTGTGATGACAACTACTCTTCTGTGTTAGTTAGTTATATAACTTATGCAGGCAGATGGTAGGTTTTGGGTCTTGGGAGTTTAGCCGTACATTCTTGGAGGGCTGTGTAATAGCTATTAAAAATTTCACTGTCGATGCCCTTTGACCAAGACATCCCACATCTAGGCAAAACGCAGTGCTGAGGAGATGCTCAGTCAGAGAAGTGCCTGGCATGTAAGCATGAGGACCTGAACTAGTACCCACAAAAAAGCTGGAGGAGTGCCATGCACCTAAAATCCTAGCACTGGGGAGGAAAAAACAGGAGTATTCTTGGGAATCACTGGCTAGACAGTCTAGCTGAAATCAGGAAGTTCCAGTTCAGTCAAAGATTTTGTCTCAAAAAAAACATGGTGGAAAGTAACATGGGAAGACACCTGACAGCATCCACATCTCCACACAAGTGGCTCTCACATCTGTACAAAAGTGTGCATGAATTACACATACATATACGTGTGTATGTGTGTATACACACACACATCAAAAGATATCAAGAAAGAGCAAAATAATAAGCAAGGCATGGTAGAACATGCATATAATCCTGGTAGTCAGTAGACTGAGACGAGGATCGTAAGTTTTAGACCCTTAAACAAGCTTCAGAAAGTGCAAAGATATTCACTTTAGCAGTGTTTATAATACATGTCACTCAGTAGCAAATGGTTACATTAACTTTCCATGTATATTATAAGGACTACTATTTATAACCATTAAAAATATGAAAGAAGTAAAAAAGCTAGTAACGGAAAAAAACAGAATTATGCAAGTGCTATATATGGAAAACGTTAGTATCACAAAGTCATTTATTTTTCTTTAGTATCATGGGAATTTTTCATTGTTTCAGACACCAAATGTTCTCTACTATTTTTTTACAGTAAATACCAGCTATTTCTGCCACCCAAAAAACCAATTAAGATATATCTAATTATTTTTCTTTTTTGGGAGGGTGGTGGTGCTGTGAACTGAGCACAGACCCTTGTGCAAGGACAAGTGCTTTATCACTGAGCTGCTTCCACAGTCCCCCTTTTTCTTTTTTTGTTTTTGTTTTGTTTTTGTTTTTGTTTTTTCGAGACAGGGTTTCTCTGTGGCTTTGGAGCCTGTCCTGGAACTAGCTCTGTAGACCAGAGACCAGGCTGGTCTCGAACTCACAGAGATCCACCTGCCTCTGCCTCCCGAGTGCTGGGATTAAAGGTGTGTGCCACCACCGCCCGGCCTCTTTTTTTTTTTTAACCTAAAAATTTACCTTGGATTTAATCCCTATAAATATATTAAAATAAAAATTATAAAATTTGAGAAACTAGGGATAGAGGTAAAACTAGAACTTCCAACTGTCTATAAAAGGATATTCACCTAAGAAGCAACACCATCCTAGCTAAACACACACACCAAAGTTCACTGAAAGAACACTCTTCGGGGAGCTGAGACTTCACAGACACAGATTTCAGACTGGCTTCACCTGAACAGCCTACAGTGGATCTTCATTTTAATCTCCCCATCACTATCTTTAAACAATCCCTCTGGCATATCTTTCTATCAGAGTCCCTCTAGTCTAAAATGAAGGCTTTGATTTCTCTTAGTTTTGGAGCAATGCCTAACTTCCTGCTGAAGGCTTTGAACCACCTATCTCAGTGATTCAGTGGTGATAGCTCTTTCTGGCTTCAGGAAGCCTTTGGACAGCACTTTTGTATACTGCCCCAAATACAGCTTTAAGCTTTGTCACAGTTAGATACACTCAGTCCTGGGTGTGAGAAACGGGAGGTACTTAAACAGTTACAGTGTGTGGTGGTTTGAAGGAAAATGGCCCCCAGAGGAAAGGCACTATTAGGAGTTGTAGCTTTGTTGCAGGAAGTGTGTCATTGTGGGAGTGGGCTTTGAGGTTTCCTAGCTCAAGCAACATCCAGTGTGGGACTCAGTTCATTTTCTGTTGCCTGTGGATCAAGACGTAGAACTCTCAGCTCCTTCGCCAGGAGCAAGCCTGCCTGCCTGCTTGCTGACAAGCCCCACTATGATGATGATGGACTAAGCCTCTGAAACTGTAAGTCACTCCAATTAAATGTTTTCCTTTATAAGAGTTGCCATGGTCAACAATGAGGACACTAAGAGAGACTTACATAGATCTAATCTACATCGGAAGTAGGAAGTAGAAAAAGACAAGATCTCCTGAGTAAATTAGGAGCATGGGGACCTTGGGGAAGGGTTGAAGGGGGGAGGGGAGAGGGAGAGGGGAAAAGAGAAAAATGTAGAGCTCAATAAATATCAATTTAAAAAAAAGAGTTGCCATGGACTCACAGCAATAGAAACCATAAGACACAGTGAGAAGAAAACAAATAGGTGTGCCCTGTGAAAATGAGCAGAAAGATTATAACACAAATGCAGAACAAATGAGAAGAAGATAAATGTTATTTTAAGGTGAATTCTCAAGAGTTTTACTTTAGGAAGAAGCCATCAGGGCTGCACAGGAAGGAACTACACAACCTCAGAAAGACTGTGCTCAGAAGCTGTCATGAGCCAGCCTTCCCCTGGACATTTCTGCTGCCTCCTTCTCCAAACCTCAGATCACTGTGGTCCGTACGGTGAAGACAGTACACAGCCGGGTGTTCTTCTGTCCAGAGGGTATGATCCAGAGAGGAGGAAGATACAGTACAAAATCCAAATCAAAACAAAGGCCAAGTCTCCCACAGGACAAGAACAGTTTTGGTGAAAAGCTAGAATGCACAACTGACCTGCAGACCAGGGAGGCACAGTGAGCACCTACAGGCTGCAAACCAGCAGAGGGTCATCACTCATCTCATCATGGCAGGTTCAGTTTTCCCACAATTTCTAAAGCACCTATGAAGACTAAACTATCTTTTTAAGCAACCATGTCACCATAATCTTTTACAGCTTACCTGCCCCCCAAGCATTGACTCCATGGTTCCCTTGGTAACTGGTTTTCAAACCATATATACTAAGTGTGAGTTATGACATGGTTCATATTACAGTCTATGCACTGGGGTTAGTCTTCAGAAAGGTATATGTTCTAAACATGTTATTTTTTTTTTTTTTGAGACAAGGTTTATCCATGAGCCCTGGCTGTCCTGTAACTCACTCTGTAGAGACCAGGCTGATCTCAAACTCGGAGATCTACCTGCCTCTGCCTCCCGAGTGCTGGGATTAAAGGAAGGTGCCACCACCGCCTGTCTATTTTAAAATATTTAAAAGTAACCAACAACCTTTGATTGACTTCCCATCCTGATAAATACTTGTTTACAACAGCAAAGCCCCAGCTTTCAAAGGAGTTTACAACCTAACAGTACCACCAAGAACACTACTCCCGCAGCTCCTCCACGGCTGCCGCCTCACTCTTTAGATGCCGGCTCTCATGCGATCGCCAACGGTTCTCACTGCCCGCTCACTGTAAAGCGGCTGCACCTCCTTGGTCAGTCCCACATTCACCCTTCCCATAGATTGCTTTAGTTACCTGTATCTCTTCCTGCTGGCTTCATTAAACAGAGGGTTTGGTTTTCCACTGTATTCCTAGAGCCTAGAAATACCTGTTGGACCAGGCGGTGGTGGCTAACGCCTTCAATCCCAGCACTCGGGAGGCAGAGGCAAGAAAATCTCCGAGTTTGAGGCCAGCCTGGTCTACACAGCGAGTTCCAGTACAGCCAGGGTTACAGAGAAACATTGCCTTTAGAAACAAAACATAAAACAACGAAAGAAATATCTGTGGAATACTGAATTAAAGAAGACCCACTCATACACACACATAAAACCCTTCTACTTTTTACTCAGAAAAATAGAATGTAGGTAAATCATTAGAGGAGAAAAATGAGACTGATGGACTTGGAACTTTCCCAAGGAATAAAATTAAGCATTCCAGGTATCTCTCCATTGGCCACAGTGTTCCTTAGTCGTCTAGTCTTAGAGGTACGAATATTTAGTGTACAAATGTGTTATGAAGAGTATGGAACCTTCCAGGAAAGTAGCATTACCATGAATATCTCCCTCAGACAACACCAACAAGGATCCAAGAAGTGTGTTGTTTAGTGCAAAATAAAAGTACACCAAAATGTTTTTATTACGGGCTGGATTGAGTTCTCTTTTAAAGTCCAAATGCCATTTCCTCAGAATGTGAACTTACTTGGAGAAAAAGTCTTTACAAATATAAACAAATTAAATTTTACCTTATGTGTATGGATATCTTGTTTGAATGGAGTTGCAGATGGTTGTAAGGTGCCATCTGGGTGTCAAGAATCAAACCTGGGTCCTGTGCAAGAGCAGCAAGTGCTCTTAACCCTGAGCCATGTCTCAAGCTCCCTTTATAAGTGTAAATAAATTAAAATGAGACACTTAGGGAGGATCCTAAGTCAATATAACAGGTAGTCTTTATAAGGAGAGTATATCTCAAAACAGAGACAAACTGGGCATAGTGATAAATGCCTTTAACCTAGTACGCAGGAGGCAGAAGCAAGAAGAGGATCTCTGTGAGTTCCAGGCCAGTCTAGTTCACAGAGCGATTTCCAGGACAGCTAGAGTTACATAGTGAGACCCTGTCTCCAAAACAAAACAGCAATAAAAGAAAACAGAAACAGTGGGAAGACAAAATGCACGGAGGCAGCATCTCAGCCAAGGAGACAGGACTGAAACAGACGCTCTGATCAGAAGGAACTGACTTTGACTTCCAGCCTCCAGAACTGGGAACCAGTGAGTCAGACTATGATATGTTGTTATGACAGCTGTACCAAACAAATAAGTTTTCTATAAACTTCTAAAATTTTAAAAATTTAAAAAATATCTTTAAAATATTAAAGGTATGTGGTGGCAAAAACAGGTGGATGTCTGTGAGTTCAAGACAAGCCTAATCTACATAGAAAGATCCTGTCTTAATTTAAAAAATCCTCCCCCATTTTGTTTTTAGTTTTAAGTTGGCAAAACGAAAAACAATGAAAATTTTAAGTTATTTTGGCCCTTCAATTAAAAGTAAATAATAGTTTGTTTTTTCTAATCAGAAAATCTATATATGACTACAACTCAGGGAGGAAATAGTGCTGATATAACTCATGTAAAAAGTTACGATGGCTGGAGCAAAGGAGATCAGGAAGTTACTGTTTGATGTGTGCAGTTTTGGGGGAGGATAGAAAAGTTGTGGCTATGGGCAATTGTGATACCTATGGGCAGTTACATCAAACATAACTGAACATACTAGTGCCACTGAACTGTGTACTGATCAATAGCTAATATGGTAAGGTTGATGTTTTGGCTCAGTATAATGAACACAATATTTTTGAATAAAAAATTAATGGATTTTAAAAAACATTTCCCTTATAACCAGTGGCATAATTGGCTTTTACCATTAAGTCTTGGTTCTTTTGTGCTGTTGTTTCCCCTGAGACCTGGTTTTTTTTTAAAGATTTATTTATTATGTATACAGTATTCTGCCTGCATGTATGCCTGATCTCATTAGAGATGGTTGTGAGCCACCATGTGGTTGCTGGGAATTGAACCCAGGACCTCTGGAAGAGCAGTCAATGCTCTTAACCACTGAGCCATCTCTCCAGCCCCTGAGACATGGTTTTTCTGGGAACCCCTAGCTGTCCTGGAACTCAATCTGTAGACCAGGCTGGCATCAAACTCATAGAGATCTGCCTGCTCTGCCTCCTGAGTGCTAGGATTAAAGGTGTGCAACATCACTATTAAGTCTTATTTAAAAAAAAAATTGTCTGTACCAAACTAACGAAAAGGCAGAGAGAGAGAATATCCAAATTAACAAAATCAGAAATGAAAAGGGGGACATAACAACAGACACAGAGGAAATCCAGAGATTCATTAGGTCATATTTAGATAACCTATACTCCACAAAATTGGAAAAGTTACAGGAAATGGACAACTTTCTGGATAAATATCACTTACCAAAATTAAATCAATCTTACCAAAAGCAATCTACAGAGTCAACACAATGCCCATCAAAATCCCAGCAAAATTCTTCAAAGACCTCAAAAGAACGATACTTAACTTCATATGGAAAAGCAAAAAACCCAGGATAGCCAAAACAATTCTGTACAATGAAAGAACTTCTAGAGGCATCACAATCCCTGACTTCAAACTCTATACTACAGAGAGCTTCAGTACTGAAAACAGCCTGGTATTGGCATAAGAACAGATAGGAGGACCAATGAAACCGAATAGAAGACCCAGATATCAATCCACACATCTTCGAACACCTGATTTTTGACAAAGAAGCAAAAAAATCAAATGGAAAAAAGAAAGCATATTCAACAAGTGGTGCTGGCATAACTGGATATCAACATGTAGAAGAATGAAAATAGACCCATATCTATCACCATGCACAAAACTCAAGTCCAAATGGATCAAAGACCTCAACATAAAGCCAGCCACACTGAATCTTATAGAAGAGAAAGTGGGAAGTACACTTGAACGCATTGGCACAGGGAACCCCTTCCTAAATAGAACCCCAGCAGCACAGACACTGAGAGAAACAATTAATAAATGGGACCTCCTGAAACTGAAAAGCTTCTGTAAAGCAAAGGACACGGTCAACAAGACAAAACGACAGCCTACAGAATGGGAAAAGATCTTCACCAACCCCACATCAGATAGAGGTCTGATCTCCAACATATATACAAAGAACTCAAGAAATTGGTCACCAAAAGGACACATAATCCAATAAAAAAAAATGGAGTACAGACCTAAACAGAGAACTCTCAACAGAGGGATCTACAATGGCTGAAAGACACGGCCAAATCTTAGAATAATAGGTATAGAAGAAGGAGAAGTTCAATTCAAAGGCACAGAAAATTTATTTAACAAAAGCATAGAAGAAAACTTTCCCTACCTAAAGAAAGATATGCCTATGAAGATACAAGACGCTTAGAGAACACCAAATAGACTGGATCCAAAAATAAAGTCCTCTCGCCACATAATAATCAAAACACTAAACATACAGAGTAAAGAAAGAATATTAAGAGCTGCAAAGGAAAAATGAAAAGTAACATATAAAGGTAGACCTATCAGAATTACACCTGACTTCTCAGTGGAGACAATGAAAGCCAGAAGGTCATGGTCAAACATTATGCAGACATTGAGAGACAATGGATGCTAGCCCAGGCTACTATACCCCGCAAAACTTTCAATCACCATAGAAGGGCAAAACAAGATATTCCATGACAAATCTAGATTTCACCAATACCTAGCCACAAACCCAGCCCTACACAAAATACTAGAAGGAAAACTCCAGCCTAAGGAAGATGGCTACACCAACAAAAACACACACAATTGATGATCTAATTACAGCCAATCCCGAAGAAGAAAAAAATCGCACAAAATAACATCACCAACGAGGAAAACCAAATTAACAAGAAATAGCAACCACTGGTCATTAATATCCCTTAATGTAAATGGACTCAACTCACCCATAGAAAGGCAGAGGCTAACAGATTGGATACAAAAACAGAACCCATCCCTCTTCTGCAACAAGAAATGCATCTCAACCTCAAAGACAGACATCATCTGAAAGTAAAAGGTTGGGAAAAAATATACCAATCAAATGGACTCAAGAAACAAGCAGGTGTAGCTATCCTAATATCTAACAAAACAGACTTCAAGCTAAAATCAGTCAAAAGAAACAAAGAAGGACATTTCATATTAGTCACAGGGAAAATCGATAAAGAGGAAATTTCAATATTGAACATCTATGCTCCAAATACAAGAGCACCTTCATATGTCAAAGAAACACTTCGAAAGCTTAAATCATATATTAAACCCCACACACTAAGAGTGGGAGACTTCAACACTCCCCTCTCACCACTGGACAGGTCAATCAGACAAAAAATGAACACAGAAATAAGAGAACTAAAAGATGTTATGTCTCAAATGGACTGAACAGACATCTATAGAATATTCCATCCAAACAGAAAAGAATATACCTTCTTCTCAGCACCTCATGGAACCTTCTCAAAAATTGACCACATACTCGGTAACAAAACAAACCTCAACAAATACAAAAAAAAATTGGAATAATCCAATGTACCTTATCAAATCACCATGCTTTAAAACTAGAAGTCAACAGCAATACCAAATCCAGAAAACCCACAAACACATGGAAATTAAACAGTGTTCATCTGAATAATCAATGGGTCCAGGAAGAAATAAAAGGGGAAATTAAAGACTTCCTAAAATTCAATGAAAATGACCACACAACATACCCAAATTTATGGGACACGATGAAAGCAGTGTTAAGAGGCAAGTTCATAGAACTAAATGCCTACATAAAGAAGCTGGAAAAATACCACACTAGTGAATTAACAGAACAATTGAAAACTTTAGAACAAAAAGAAGCAAACTCACCTAAGAGAACGAGACCGCAGGAAATAATCAAATTGAGAGCTGAAATCAACAAAATAGAAACAAAGAAAACAATACAAAGAATCAATGAGACAAAGAGTTGGTTCTTTGAGAAAAATCAACAAAATAGACAAACCTTTATCCAAACTAACCAAAAGGCAGAGAGAGAATATCCAAATTAACAAAAGCAGAAATGAAAAGGGGGACATAACAACAGACACGGAGGAAATACAGAGGATCATCAGGTCATATTTTGAAAACCTGTACTCCACAAAATTGGAAAACTTAAAGGAAATGGACAACTTCCTGGATAAATATCAATTACCAAAATTAAATCAAGACCAGATAAGCAAACTAAACAGACCTATAACTGCTGAAGAAACAGTCATAAAAAGTCTCCCAACCAAAAAAAGCCCAGGGCCAGATGATTTCAACTCAGAATTCTACAAGACTTTCAAAGAGGAACTAATACCTATACTCCTCAAATTATTCCACACAATAAAAACAGAGGGAACATTGCCAAACTCTTTTTATGAGGCTACAATTACCCTGATACCCAAACCACAGAAAGACAATACTAAGAAAGAGAATTACAGACCAGTCTCACTCATGAACATTGATGCAAAAATACTAAATAAAATACTAGCAAATAGAATCCAAGAACACATCAGAACCATCATCCACCATGACCAAGTCGGCTTCATCCCACAGATGCAGGGATGGTTCAACATACGAAAATCTGTCAACATAATCCACCATATAAACAAACTGAAAAATAAAAACCACATGATTATCTCATTAGATGCCGAAAAAGCATTTGACAAAATACAACATCCCTTCATGATAAAAGTCTTGGAGAGAGCAGGGATACAAGGAACATACCTAAACATAATTAAGGCAATATACAGCAAGTCAACAGACAACATCAAACTAAATGGAGAGAAACTCCCAGTGATTCCACTAAAATTAGGAACAAGACAAGGCTGTCCACTCTCTCCATACCTATTCAATATAGTTCTTGAGGTCCTAGCTAGAGCAATAAGACACCAAAGAGAGATCAAGGGGATACAAATTGGGAAAGAAGAAGTCAAACTCTCACTGTTTGCTGATGATATGATAGTTTACATAAGTGATCCCAAAACTTCTACCAAGGAACTTCTACAACTCATAAACACATTCAGCAATGTAGCAGGATACAAGATTAACTCAAAAAAATCAGTAGCCCTCCTGTACACAGATGATAAAAGGACTGAGGAAGAAATCAGAGAATCAACACCCTTCACAATAGCCACAAATGGCATAAAATATTTCGGAGTAACTCTAACCAAACAAGTAGAAGACTTGTATGACAAGAACTTTAAATCTTTGAAGAAAGAAATTAAAGAAGACACCAGAAAATGGAAAGACCTCCCATTCTCTTGGGTAGGCAGAATTAATATAGTAAAAATGGCAATCCTACCGAAAGCAATCTACAGATTCAACGCAATGCCCATCAAAATACCAACAAAATTCTTCAAAGACCTCGAAAGAACAGTACTCAACTTCATTTGGAAAAGCAAAAAACCCAGGATAGCCAAAACAATCCTGGGCAACAAAAGAACATCTGGAGGCATCACAATCCCTGACTTCAAACTATACTACAGAGCTACAGTACTGAAAACAGCCTGGTACTGGCATAAGAACAGACAGGAGGACCAGTGGAACCGAATAGAAGACCCGGATAT
>PVIU01000824.1:0-262952 GCA_004026605.1 Ondatra zibethicus
GGAAGGGAAGGGAAGGGAAGGGAAGGGAAGGGAAGGGAAGGGAAGGGAAGGGAAGGGAAGGGAAGGGAAGGGAAGGGAAGGGAAGGGAGAAGCAAAATCCTGTAGACAGACTACCTAACAATATGAGAGTTTCCAGAAGGGAAATGATGTCCATGGATCAGTGTCAGGAGCATTCTGGTCACCTAAGCAGGATGACCAGAAAGCTTGACAGGTCTTGCCTGTCTGTCTCCGAGCCCCACATGCCACCTGAACTCCGCCTCCAAGTCACTGCTTTGGGTAGGGCATGAAAGCCTGCAGCTAGGTGTGAGAGGACACTTCTGCACCCACTCCCTCTCCTAAGACCCTGCTGCGTATGGCAGACAGCGGAGGAAAAAGATCTCTGAGGGCCCTGGAAGGAGACAGAGCAACAGGTCTATCGCTGTGACTTCACAACTGTAATTTTGCTACGGAGCAGTGTCTCAGTTCCTAAGACCATCAGAAACACGGTTTCCAATGGTCGCGACCCACGGGCTAAGAACCATTGAAGTGCAACGGAGCTAGACCAGGATTCAAAAATGGGCCCCTAACCCATCTCAAAGCAAGGAAGAACCTTCTAGTTGATTGTTGATCAACAATCCAGGTGATTGTTGCCCAGCAATAGGTGTCTGTCCCTCCCATTAGTCCAAGTACAAAGAACTTGGTGGGGAATGTCAAGACAGGAAACCTGAGCAGTGGAAGGGGCTTGCAAAGGCACACTTCAGGCCCCTCACACTAGAGCCAAGGGCACAGACACAGGGCAGCCGTCGTTCACTGTAGCATTGGAACTAGTGCCCTTCCAGGAGGCTCAGAGCAGCCAAATGGGCAGCGCAGGGAGGGGAAGGGAGCGCACCGCAGGGAGAGGCAGAAGTGAGCGCTGCAATTAGAAACACAGAGAAAGGGTTAGCTAGGAGCCCTGCCTGGGACCACAGGCTTAGGATCCTAGCTCCTCTAGAGCATCACACATTCAAGGCCAGTCTGGGATACAGAGGGACTTCAAAGTTACCCTGAGCAATTTAACGATACCTTGTCTTAAAATAAATAAATAAAAAGAGGTAAAGTGTGGCTCAGTGGCAGAGTACTTGCCTACCCTGCATGAGGCTCTGGGGTCCATCCCTGGGACAGGGGAGGGGAATCAGGTAGAAAAAGGCATCCTGTTGTGGGTAGAAAACGACACTTCTCTAAAGCCTAAATCTATTATAGATGCTTTGTCTCTTCGTTACAGTGAGAACCATCTCCTCATGCCCCATCCATTGCCTAGGGTCAGAGTCACCAATCTTGATTCCCACTAGGTCTGAGATAGTAAAATCTTAGCATGGGGGCTCCTCCTGGCTGTGTGACTCTGGGCTATACATTTAACCTTTCTGGGCCTCTCTGCACAATGGACAAGGCCTGTGAGAGCCAGCCAGCTCTGGCATGCAATAACTAAAGAGATATTTCAGTCTCTCTCCTTGACGATCCCGAGTGGTGTGTGAGGTGAGCATCCTTCATCCCTGTTTCCACAGCTCTCCGGGGCTCACGGCAGCTGTACCCACAGCTCCATGGCCATGCACTTGTTCCTCCTGGGCCTTTTCCTGCTGCTGCCACCACCTATCCCGGCTCCCTGCTACACTGCCCCTCGGTCAGAATGCAAGCAGAAGCGCAAGTTCGTGCCAGGTGCATGGCTGGCTGGGGAAGGTGTGGACGTGACCACCCTGCGCCGCTCCGGCTCCTTCCCAGTGAACACACTGAATTTCCTGAGGCCTGACCGCACTTGCACCCTCTGTAAAAATGCCCTGCAAAAAGATGCTATACAACGCCTGCCTCTGGCCATTGCCCACTGGCGGCCTCACAGCTCGGGCTGCCAGCGTAAAGTGGCCACAGCCAAAGTCACCTCGACGGAGGGTGTGGCCCGGGATGCAGCTACTAACATCAATAATGACTGGCGTGTGGGGCTGGATGTGAACCCCAAGCCCGAAGCAAACATGCACGTGTCCATGGCTGGTTCCCACTCCAACGTAGCCAACTTTGCAACCGAGAAGACCCATCAGGACCAGTACAGCTTTAACTCTGACACAGTGGAGTGTCACCTGTACAGGTAAGAGCTGGGGCTGCGCACAGCAGGAGAGAGGAGCCTGAAGAGTAGTGGGACACTCCAGGGGGTCCAGGCAGGAGCTCTGAAACAGCAGCATAGAGTCTACAGACGGCTTCACAGAAGGACACCAAATCCTGACTGCTCTAGACCTTCCTAATGCTGTGACCCTTTAACACGGTTCCTTATGTTGTGCTGACCCCAACCATAAAATTATTTAGTTACTACTTCATAACTGTAATTTGCTTTTGTTATGAGTTGTGCTGTAAATATCTGCTATGTGACACCCCCCCCCGTGGGGTCGTGACCCACAAGTTTAGAACCACTGCTGCTGTGATAAAATGTCCTGACCAAGGAGCAGCTAAGAAGAGAGGGCTTGTTTTAGCCCCACTTCCAGGTCACATTATCCATTATCGCATGATGTCAAGGCGGCAGGAACTTGGAGCAGCTGGTCACGTCATACCCACAGTAAAGAGCAGAGAGAAATGTATGCATTCATGCTTAGTACTCAGCTAGATTCCTCTATTCCTATACAGTCCAGGGCCCAAAAACAGGAACCGGCGCTGCCCACTTTCAAGCTGGGTCTTCTTCCCACATCAGTTGAACAGTCCAGACAATCCGCCCACAGGCCAGCCTGATCTAGAGAGTCCCTCAGTGGAACTCGGATGATTCTATGTTGTGTCAAGCTGACAAAAAATAACCATGACACTGGTCCTTAGATTATAGGTTCTACAGCCCTGCCCACCTGCCTATCTATCTATCTATCTATCTATCTATCTATCTATCTATCTATCTATCATCTATGTATGTATGTATGTATCTATCTATCTCTCTATCATCTATGTATCTATCTATCATCTATGTATGTATGTATCTATCTATCAATCATCTATGTATCTATCTATCAATCTATCCATCTATCCATCCTATCTATCTATCCATCTATCCATCCTATCTATCTATCTATCTATCATCTATCTATCATCTATCTAACTATCATCTATGTATCTATCATCTATCTATCATTTATGTATCTATCATCTATCTATCATCTATGTATCTATGTATCTATCTATGTATGTATGTATCTATCATCTATCTATCTATCATCTATGTATCTATGTATCTATCTATCATCTATCTATAATCTATGTATCTATGTATGTATGTATCTATCTATCTATCTATCCATCCATCCATGAAAGGCCTCCTCTATTTATGAGCACCCACATCTGGAGAAAAACTGGATTCTGCAAGACTGTTCCTGAGCCCTAACTTGGTGGCATTTAGGTACAGGCAGGGAGCACCTAAACCCTCTCTCTCCTAGGCATTGTCAACCTCCCACGGGGTCCTTCCTGGGTAGGGAGAGAGGACAGAGGAAACCTGGTTGTGTCCCTCCTCACTTCATGGATACACAGTGACCCCACGTCTTCTGCACTGGTTTCTCGGGCTTTTAAAAACTATTTCTATTTCATTTATTTATTTATGTACTTATTTAGTTTGTACATCTGTGTGTCACAGCAAGCGTGTGGAGATCGGGAAACAGCCTATAAGAGTGTCTTTTCTCTGTTTCTACTATGTGGGTTCTGGGGACCTAACTCAGGTTGGCAGGTTCAGCAACAAGCTTTACCCACCGAGACACATTACCCCTTTACCCCACGGTGGTGATATTTTGTTTATGATCTAACACATAAAGCTTGCCTGAAGATCAGAATGCAGAGCTAAGCCACTAGTTAGCCATAGAGGTCAGGGAGTGGTGGCACACACTTTAAATCCCAGCACTGGAGGCAGAGGCAGAGGCAGACAGATCTCTGTGAGTTCAAGGCCACCCTGGGGTACACAAGATTGAAGCAGTCTAAAAGAGAAACAGAACCAGGTGGTGATGACTCACACCTTTAATCCCAGTACTTGGGAGTCACACGCCTTTAATCCCAACACTGGGGAGGTGGAGACAGGAAGGGACAGGGCTGGGCAGAGAGAGGAATCTAAGGTGGAAAAGACAGGAGCTCATAGCATTCAGTCTGAGGATTCCTGGAAACAGGATCTGCCCACTTTGATCTGAGGATTCGGTAGAGGTAAAAGGTCTCTCTAGTGGCTGACTCCTTTACTTCTCTGATCTTTCAGCATTTACCCCAATATCTGACTCTGGGTTTTTGTTATTAGGACGAATTACAGTTCACACAACATCCCACATATACACACTTTATATTTTTAGATAACATATTAATTTTAAATAACAATGGGTTTCACTACATGTATATATTTTAATCAATTGTTTCTTATCCCAGCTCCTGCTAACCCCTTCCTTTTCCCAACTAGCCCCATGTAGCCCCATTCTACTTTCATATCTGTGTGTATGTACAGAGGAGGGGCCTTGAAGGTTGAACTGAGTCGGGGAAATACCACCCACTAGACTCCTTTAATGCTCTGCTCTCTCCACAGTTTTCGCCTGGTCCAAAAACCCCCACTGCACCCCGATTTCAGAAGGGCACTCAGGAGGCTTCCCCCCAACTTCAACACCTCCACGAAGGATGCTTATGACAGGCTCATCTCGTCCTATGGCACCCACTTCATTACAGCTATGAACCTAGGTGGCCGTGTCTCGGTCCTCACAGCCCTGCGCACATGTCAGCTGGCCCTGGAAGGGCTCACTGCTGACGAGGTAGGAGACTGCCTGAACGTGGAAGCTCAGGTCAGCATCAGTGCCCACGCCAGTGCCTCCAGTGAGTACAAGGCGTGTGAGGAGAAGAAGAAACAACACAAGATGACCACCTCTTTCCACCAGGCCTACCGAGAGCGTCAAGTCGACGTGGTTGGCGGCCACCTCGATTCCACGCATGACCTGCTCTTCGGGAGCCAGGCTACACCTGAGCAGTTCTCAACCTGGATAACCTCGCTGGTCAGCAGCCCTGGTCTGGTGGATTACAGCCTGGAGTCCCTGCACGTGCTGGTGGAAGATGTGGACCCGAGGCGGGAGGCACTAAGACAGGCCATCAGCCATTATGTGGTAGGCAAGGCTCGTTGGCAGGACTGTAGCCGACCCTGTAGGGTAGGCCAGCATAAGAACACACGGGACTCGTGCCAATGCATATGCCATAATTCGAAGGTCACCGACCAGGACTGCTGTCCACGCCAGAGGGGCTTGGCCCATCTGCTGGTGACCAATTTCCAGGCAAAACATCTGTGGGGAGACTACTTTACATCCTCTGACGCCTATGTGAAGGTCTTCTTTGGTGGCCAGGAGTTGAGGACCAGCACAGTGTGGAACAATAACGACCCCAAGTGGACTGACAAGCTGGACTTTGGGAATGTGCTCCTGGCCACAGGTGGACCCCTGAGGGTGCAGGTCTGGGATGCTGACAATGGCTGGGATGATGACCTTCTCGGTTCTTGTGATAGGTCTCCCAAGCATGGTACCCATAAGACGACCTGTAACCTGAATCATGGCAGTATTACATTCCTCTATGAAGTCAAGTGTTTGTCCCACCTGACTGGAGAGACCTGCCTGGAGTATGCCCCCGTGAGCTACCTAGGAGATCCTCCAGGAAACCGAAGTGGGGCTGTGTGGTAAAAACAAAAAAAACAAAAAACAAAAACAAAAAAACCCAGCATGCCCTGTGAGCCAGGTGTAGTAGCATGTGCAAACAAAAACAAAAAAAACCCAACAACAACAACAAACAAACAAATAGCAAAATAGCACACCCTGAAGTGCTCAACTGAGTTCTCCCAGGGGGATTCACAATGGCTTAATATGTAGTGGAGACTGAGACTTGAACTAGAGCTTCCCTGACCCTCCTTGTCCATGCTGACAGCTACTGCTGCACAGCACAAATATTGGCCAGGAACCCAGCAGACAGCCAGCAGGCTGTCTCCACCGAACTTTAAGACCCTCCCTCCTTGACATAGCAAGATCGTTTGTTTGAGATGACCTCTGTACCCCGATTCCTGTGTGCCCCGATTCCTGTGTGCCTTTTGTCCCTCATTCTGCTCCTGACAAATCAAGGCCTGTGATACCAAGTATATAGCTTGATAGAGGGCCAATAAATATGATCTGATGGTAAGCATGCTGGTGGCAGAGCAGTCAGTCCTCCTAACCACTGAGTTATCTCTCCAGTCCCCTCTTCTCACTTTTTAAAGTAACCAGGAGCCCCAGCCTGGCAGACTATAAGACAAAGTGTGTGTGCATGTGTGTGTGTGTGTGTGTGTGTGTGTGTGTGTGTGTGTGTGTGTGTGTGTGTGATCGCGTGCACGTGCACACACACACACACACACACACACACACACACACAGGCTGTCACCAGCCCAGGGCTGCCCATCAGAAACCTCAGCTTCCAAGAGAATCCATCTGCACAGGCCTGTAAGTTCTCCCCTACTTCACACCATGGGGGAAGGAGTAGTTTTTAACAGGGTGGTCCGAGAGTCTCCTAAGTTCAACCTGCTCAGCCGGCACGTCAGGATCTGATATCAAGCGATGCCCTCTTGGACACAAGCCATGGAGTGCAGGCACGCTCTGTGGTAGCATGGGCGCTGTGGCAGGACTTGGCGATGCATGGTTGTTTGTAATCTGAGGGGGCTTGGACAAACCACACAGACCCTGAGTGGGTGTGAAACCCCCAACAAAATCAACTATGAGGTACATGTGAGACTCAGAGACTCAAACCCCAATCTTTGACATTGCAGTGACCCTAAGTCCCCAGCAAGCAGGAGGATCAGAAGGGTCTAGAAGCCATGGAAACCACTGTTCTTACGTGTTTCTGGTCTCAGCCACACACAAACAAGACCACAGCTTGATACATGACACTCACTACCTGTGGCCCCGGGTGAAAATAAAGGTGATTGTAGCCAAACTCCATTGAGAAAATAGATCTGCAGGACTGACGAGGGACAGGATTCACTCAGCAGGTCCTTTACCCTGCCTCAGTTTCTCTCAAAGGATAATTTGTGCTTTTCTCTTTTCTCAGGACTGCTTGAAGGGGGTTATCAGCTTTTGTAGGCTCAGAGAAGGGATCCCAAGAGAGGTCATGAACTTTGAAAGGTCATTTGCTAGCCCTCCTGGTTTCACATATAGAGAGACTGAGATCAGAGGGAAAAGGGGGTTGTTATTTGAACAGAGTTTTGGGAGGATTTTTTTATTTCCCCTTTGTTTTGTTGTCCAACAAAGAATTTAACTGTGGTCAAAGAAGTTAATAGTAGCAATAAGACATCCAGATCTCTGGGTCTGGCACTGCACCCTGGATACTGTGTTGAGAGACCAAGGGCACAGGAGAGAGTTTATTTGTACTTTCTGAAGATTTATTATTTTTATATTATGTCTATAAATGTTTTGCCTTCAGATATCTATAGAGGCCAGAAGAGAATGCCAGATCCCCTAGAACTGGAGTTAAGGACAGTTATGAGCCACCATGTGGGTGCTGGGAACTGCGCCTGGGTCCTCTGTAACAGTATTAAGTGGCTCTTAGACCTATCTCTCTAGCCCACTATTTATATTTTGAGATAGAGTTTCCTGTAGTCCAGTCTGGCTTCAAATTTGATCTGTAGCCAAGGATGACCTTGAACATATTGACCATGTCATTGCCATACTTAAAACCCTTCTTTCAGGTTGGGAAAGATACATCTATTGGTAAAGTGCTTACCTGGAAAGGATGAAGCCATGAACTCAGGACCCAGACTTACAAAAATGCTGCCCAGTGCTGGTGAGGCAGAGACAGGGGACTTCCCAAGTCTTACTGGCCAGCCATTTCAGCCTAATTGGTGAACTTCGGGCCAGTAAGAAACTGTCTCAAGGAAGTGGACGTTGTTTCTGAGAATGACACCAAAACTCAGGCCTCTACACATTCATACACATAAATACACACAGAGAAGTAGCCTCTATACAGGCCCACACACACAAAGATGGCCTCTACACATGCACACACGCAGACACACATACAAGCATACCACACACACATACACAAACACATATGCATGCATATATGTGCATATGCATGTACACATGCACACATACATGCATATATGCCATATACATGCATACACACATATATGCAGCTACACAGAGACACACATATACATGCACATGCATATATGCACACATATACAAGCACACATGCATGCACACACAGAGGCATACACACACCACACATACTCATACACAGACACAAGCACACACATGCATACACACACATGCACTCACACATGCACATACCCACACATGCACACACACACGAATACATACAAACATGTACTTTCCATTTTCATTTTATGTGTATGAAGTGTCTTGCCTACATGTAAGTCTGTGCACCACATACATGCCTGATGCCCACAGAGGCCAGAAAGGAGTGTTAGATCCTCTGGAACTGGAGTTAGAGACTGTTATGAACCATCAGGGGAGCACACCAAACTGAGGTGCACCTGACCCAGAGGAGGTGAGGTTACCTCCAGTTTGTTATCGGGCCCCCTTCAATCCCCAGGCTGCCTAGCAAGTTCCTTCGGGGGTTGACTCCCACTTATAGCTGTCCAGAGACAGGACAGTCCTGGCACCAAGTAGGTACCAGTGATGGGCTGTGTCCGAGCTGCTGGGGGCCAAAGTCATGCATGGTGAGAGTCTTATGAGAGGTTAGGATTTGGGCTACTTGCAGAGACAAGCCTCAACCACATGAAGGACCTTGGAAAACAATCAAGGAGTGACTTGCACAAATAAAAAGACCTCCACTCTCCCCTCAGAGACCAGCTGCTGAGACCCAGTCCTATAGACTCGCTTAAACACTGAAAAGCACGTGAGACTGCTCCTCCAACCCCAGGTGTCCCCAGCTGTGATGCAAAGAGGCTAAAGCAAAGATTTGTGCAGTAGCTTTGGGGCTCAAAGGTCTCCGCTGTGATTCCATAGTTGTCTCAACTTGATGGTCCTCAGTGTCACCATATCAGTCTGCACGGTGGGGATCCTGGGGTACCACCATCCTGGGCCTGGAAGACACCAGAATCCTTCCGCGTCTCTCTCCCCAGAGGCTAGTCCTTGACTCCAGCTAGCCCAGACCCGAACAGCTGCTGTCCTTCTGCAGGCTATAACCAGGCTTTGTTATTCACTGTGGGGACTCAGTGGCACATCTGGACTCACTGTTAGTCTCCCCTACATCTGGTTCTTGGTTTTTGTCTTAAAAGAACAGTGATGTCAGCTTTCTGGCCGTACCTTGGGCTTTTCTATGGGAACCCCAGCCTTCCTGTGACCATGAAATAAGGACAGCCTCTTCTCCCTGTCCCTCACTGCTCTCAGGACTCAGTCCCGCTGGGCTCCAGGAAGTTTTCTCAGTGTCCTGCATAGGGCAGAAAGCAGTAATTGAGCAAGCATGGCCATCGTCACCACCCGTGTCTATCCCTCCCCAGGGTGGGTTCTCGGACACCATATGAATTCATTTTGTAAAATGTTTTCCTAAGGGAGAAGAGGGCCCTCGCTCCCTTCCCTGCCCTTTTCCTTCCCCTTCCCTTCCATGTGGCCTCCCCTGACATCTTTGGAGCTTTAGCCACAGGGTAGGTTTCAACACCTCGGACCTTATCAACAGCCTGGTGTCTTCCCATCACAGAAATGTGGTCGCCCTAAAGCCATGGCTTTCCCCCTCACTTCTACAGACACCATGAGACCTCAGAAGTTCACGTACAGTATTTTTTGTGTTTTTCTTTTGTTTTTTGTTTTTGTTTTCTTGAGACAGGGTTTCTCTATGTATCCCTGGCTGTCCCAGAACTCTCCCTGTAGACCAGGCTGGCCTCGAACTCAGAGATCTGCCTGCCTCTGCCTCCCGAGTGCTGGGATTAAAGGTGTGCACCACTACTGCCCAACTTTTCTCTTAATAGCTTTTATGCACAGCATCCCTGGGGATCTTTTTCATATACTCCATATGCTTTTAGTACTTCACTGGCTGCAGCAAACCCATCAAAAGACAAGAGCAAGGTGCCCATGCTGCCCTGCCATTCCAATTTCCTAAAACGTGATAAAGCATATACAAGGTAATATTGTGCCACCCAGTGGTATCCAGTGAGTTCACAATATTGCATAACCGTCACCGCCAAGCAGATCCTAAATTTTTTCACCCTCCTCAAAACAGTATGGTGCCCACGATGCTAAAATTCCTTCATTGGGGTTGGGGTAATGCAAGCCACATCTATCCCCTCTCCTAAGATACCACGACACAGTTCACTAAAGCCTACTGAGTTTATCGGACTTCCTCACAGAGCATAGATGAGGGGCTACTTAACAGGGGTGTAGGTCCTCTTCCCACCTATCAGGCCTCACCCAACAAAGATGAGGGCTTCTCTGTATCTGTATAGGTGAAGTTCACCTCCTCTGGTCTTCCCACCTAGATATTTTAACCCCTCCCCAACCTGCATGCAATTAAGGCAGAGCTCCAGAGGGCAGTGGACAGTAGGTAGCTGCTGGTGGTAGTGATCTCAAATGTGGGTTTCATGACCCTCCTGACACAACCATGAGGGGATATAGAGAGTCAACAAGCCCAGCTAGGATAATCAGGGGGCACTGTTGAACTCCCCAAGTTTACGGTTGCTTGATTCAGAGGACAGTCCCTCACAAGAGACCACTAAACAGGGTGGTGGTGGCACACGCCTTTAATCCCAGCACTCAGGAGGCAGAGGCAGGTGGATCTCTGTGAATTCAAGGCCAGCCTGGTCTACAGAGCTAGTGCCAGTGCCGGGACAGTCCCGACTACGTAATGAGATCATGTCTCTAGATAAATAAATATTTTTTTGAAAAAGAGACAACTAAACAATAGTAACCCCAACTCTAGAAACATCTATCCTCTCCTCTGTTGTCCGTTCTGTCATTTGCCCTGTGCTGGGTACTCAGTGTGCTTGAGGAATTCTGCAGTCTTATGTTCTATGTCTGGCTTCTGCCACTGTCCAGCTGTGTTGGATCAAAATGCCATCTGTTTGTGGCTGGGTAAAGATGCTAGACCATCAGTATTCTCGTGTCGAACTTGCTGCTCTTCGTTAGATTCGTGCCTCGGAGCAGGACCGCTGCTCATGTGGAGGTTTACTAGACAGTTTCCCTCAGCCACAATCCCTCCCGTAAGCGGGAGACACAGGTACATAGGGAGTCCCCACAGATGGATGGGGACTCCGGCTCTTTCCCCACCTTTCCCTTATACCCTCCCCACAAGAGTGAGGTCCGGTCTATAGAGAGGATTCTATCTGGTAGGCCCACCTCCTCTGCCACTGAGCCCTCAGTTCCGGTGAGGATCCCTCTGGCAGGAAGGAGGGCAGCTTGCTCTAGCCCACATAGACCATCCAGAGGCCCCTCCTTAACAGTTAGACCCTCCCTTCCATCCCAGAACTCCCTGGGCTCAGGGTAATTGCTAAGAGGGTCCTGCCCACAGTGACAGCAGCAAATAGCCCCTGAGTGGCCCTGGGACAGGTGTCCAGCCTGGGCTCCCCTCGTCCACCATGAGCATAGCAAACAGGGTAGAGCAGAGAGGCCGGGGTTACGCCATAATTGGCAGTATAAACACACATCTGTTTATAATTTTTAACACACAACAAAAACAGTCTCTGCAGAACCAATCGAGGGGGTCAGCTGGTTGGTAGGGAGTTACACAATTTTCTTTTTAAAAATTACTCTGCGGATGGAACTCATGGAAGAACTTTCAGGGACAGTTTCTCTCCACCTCATAGGGTCTCAGGGATCAAGCTCGGGTCATTAGGCTTCATGACAAGGGCCTTTGTCTGCTGAGCCATCTTGCCAGCCCTACATAACTTCCTTAAGAAATCAAAATGCAGCCGGGCATGGTGATGCACGCCTTTAATGCCAGCACTCGGGAGGGAGAGGCAGGTGGATCTCTAAGTTCATGGCCAGTCTGGTCTACAGAGTGAGTTCTAGGACAGCCAGGGCTACACAGAGAAACCCTATCTTGAAACACCTTTCATTTAAAAAAAAAAAAAAGAAAAAGAAAAAAATGAATCAAATGCTTCAAAAATCATTCAACCACACACATTTATTAGGCAAACATGGGAATAGGTCTGGGAGCCAGGAGCAGTGAGATGCCTCTTACTGTGCTCTACAGGAGCTGTGGCCCTGCTCGGGGTAGAAGAGATTAGTTACTCTTGTCACCTTCAGCTATGTAGCTGAACATTCTAGAAAGGCTCTGTTTGAAAAGCTGGAAGGACTCATTTCTCGCCTAGTCTCGCCAACTCATTTTAAAAGCGCCCTTCGCTGCCTTCCTTTGTTGGCCTAACAAACCTGGACAAGAGAGCATCTGTGTCGGGTATAATGACACAGTCTGAGAATCCCAGCCCTCCAGAAGCCGAGCCAAGGAACGCTGTCTTCAGAAGACTGTCGTGAATTCAGGGACAGCATAGGTTCTATGGTAAGACCTAGGCCAGGCTGGCCCTATCTCAAAAGAACAGAAAGAGAAAAACTATGGGAAGCCTGTAGGTCCTTGTGCTCAAAGAGAAGCACCAGGGAAACCAGGAAAGTTAAACACGGGGTGGTCTCTTCAAAGGGGGAGACGTACAACCTGTTTTCCGCCCAGATGGCTGGGAACGGATGTGGCTAACAGCCTGGTGACTTCTGTGCTATCTGTCAGGCCAGGCTACACCGCAGACTCTGGTTTGTCTCCGTCAGTCAAATCCAGAGCACTGTTTACCTTTAGCCTGTTTCCTCAGTTAATCTATGGAGGTCATCTTTGTGGAAGTTGTCACTTGTACTTTACAAAGAAGTTTGATAGAACCATGCCTTTAGCTTTGTTGTGAACACGGAATTGAGTTAATTTTCACCAGGAAAGTCTTTTCCCAATTGTGCTGTGCTTAAATATGCCTGAAATAAATGGTGTTAGAGTCTCCAAGTTTTACCAACACCAGCCACTGTGGTCTGTTGAACCACACTTCCCTCTCGCCTCAGGTCCTTGGGCTTCGTGACAAGGGTCTTTACCTGCTGAGCCATTTTGTCAGCCTTACATAACTTTCTAAAAGAAATCAAAATGCAGCAAGGCACGGTGGCACACACCTTTAATCCCAGAACTCGGGAGGCAGAGGCAGGCAGATCTCTGTGAGTTTGAGGCCAGCCTGGTCAACAGAGCTCATTCCAGGACAGCCAGAAACTCACAGAGAAACTCTTGTCACAAAAAACCAGAAAGTATATATACCACTGGGCACTGGAGAGATGGCTCAGCGGTTAAAAGCACTGGCTGCTCTTCCAAAGGACATGGGTTCAACTCCAGCCACCCACATGGCAGCTAACAACTGTCTGTAACTCCAAGATCTGACACCCTCAGACAGACAGACATGCAAGCAAAACACTGATATGCATAGAATAAAATAAAAAAGACCAAACAACGTTTATCTAGGAACGCAGCAATGATCAACACTGAAAACTCTGTTCCATTATCATGTTTGTTCCAATATCACTCACTACTACTGAAACCAGGTATGATGGCTCACACCTGTTAATTCCAGCATTTGGAAAATAGAGGCGGGAGGAGGTTCAGGAGCTCAAGGCCAGCCTCAACTCCACAGCCTGAGACCTTGTCTCAAAAGAAAGAAACAGAAGGAAAAGGGGGGAGAGGGAGAAAGGAAGAAGGAAAAAAATAAAAAAATATGAACTTGAAAAAATAACTTGCAGGGAAGGCTGGTATATACCTCAGCACTGAGGAAGCTGAGGTAGTAAGAATGTAGGTTCAAGGACAGCCCGGACTACTACTGTCTGGGCTATGCAGAAAGACTCTCAAAACACAAAACAAAATGAAAACCTAAGGGTCTGGGGACTTAGCTTGCCTAGGATGTATGATGCCCTGGGTTCAACACCCAGAACATGGGGACAAAAAGGATGAATCAGGAAAAGACGGGCCTGGCTAGCTCCCTATCTGCCTGCCTGCCAATCGTCAGACTACCTACCCAAGAAATGAGTTGCATCACAATGTCCAGCCTACCGCTTTAACAAAAGCAGCGGAAACTGGGTAACTCCCTAAGAGTCGGTCCAAATGGCAGCTAAATAAACAAATGAGAGAATGTTCCATCCTTGACAGAAAATGACATTAAGGTAAAATAAAGGCCCATGGTTTTGTTGTTGTTGTTGTTTTCCTTATCAGACTGACAAAAATAAAAGACTATGACCTCGGTACCCATCTGGGAAAGGGGAAACAGTGCTTCCTGAGCAGGCTGGTGTTTGGCTGGGCTGGGGGTGGGGAGAGACAGGATGGGGGGGAGCAGGATGGGACTGCTCCACCGAGCTCAGAGCGAGCATGACATCACTTCCAGGTAGAAGAAGGGTGGTTAGGCCAGCCCAGATGAATTCATTGTGGTGATGTGGGAGGAGGCAAGAGTCCACTGAGAGGCTGTGTAAAGACACTTCAAAGGCCAGTGTCATCATTGTGGCTGCAGAGGAAAGCACTTTAGGTGTGGAGGGGACCACTTGAAAATGCGCAGGGCTTCAACCAGCATCAGGTCAGAACCTCAAGAGCCTAATGGAGGCTTTTCTAAGGCAGTTGTCCCCCAGTTCCCACCCTGAGTCACCCAGCCTGCCACAGGGCTTGAGAGCTCTCTTTTTTTTCCTTCTTTAGAGCAAGGTCTCACTATATACACGGAACTCTTGATCTTCTTGTCTCTGCTTCTAGAGTTCTGGCATTTCCGGCATGTGGAGTTTTATTTGGTAGCACGGATTCCCAAACACTAGGCAAGCACCCAACGAGCCATATCTCCAGTCCCTGGCAGGAGCACGTTTAAGAGACGCAAACAGACAGTGGTAGCCAAGGGAGGGAACAGCACTCACTGTTGCTGGAGATTGTTCACAGGCCGTGGCGAAAGGGGGACAACTCAAAGGTGGGTATGGAAATCCCTCAAAGCGGGCACCCCCTTATCTGATAAACAGCCAGAGAGTGGCACTGCCATCTTCAGACTCAGGGTTTGTCAGCCTGGTTGTCAACCCAGACTGCTAAGGCCTCCACAGTGTCCCCGCCATAGGATAACAATTCCCAGCCCTTGGGCAGTCCTCACTTAAGATTTCAGGACCAAGCGGCGCCCACGAGCTCTAGCTGGGCACTAGCACTGACTCGCACCTGTAACGTATGAAGTTGGACACCCACCAAGTGGTCACTTTTACTAAGCAGAGGCAGAGAAGGGCCGCCCTAGACAGCAAGAGCACAGACGACACTCGGAGATGCTGAAACAGAAGGCTGTCGCTCAGGTCCTCAGAGCTGCGCCATGGAGTGGTTGAGCGTGCAAGTCAGGGAAGGGACCTGGACCGAGATGCTAGCTAGCCTGACACCTTCATGGAGAGAGGAGAAGAGTCGCATGCTGCGGTGTAGCCCAGAGCATGGTCCAACTTGTGTGATGGGAGGCCGTCAGGTTTAAACACAGAGGAACTGCGGTGGCCTGACTGTGTGTCCTCTGAGTACCCAGGGGTTGGCCAGAGCAGCCCGTGGTGGACGGTGCAGGGTAGGAGGCATGAGCGTGAACAGGGCATGATGAATGAAGGATGCTGAGGCTTAGTAGTCACGGATCTGCACAGCAGGGTGTCCTAGGATTTGAAGAGCACCCTGACAGGACAGAGGAAGCTTCCAGGCTCCCTGGACTGCCTTCTAAACCATTCACCTACAGTATCAAGGCCCTGTGGCTCAGCTCCCAGAGTTCCCCTACTGGCCATACTTATGATAATTCTACATATCTAAGTATAGGTTCTAATTATTATCTCCATAAAATTGCCTTTAAAGATTGTCTTGGAGGTGCTGTTTATAATGCTGTTGGAAGGGCTTTTGCTTGTTTGTTTGTTTATAAGGTTGTTGCTTTCTGTTTTGTTTGCTTTCTGGCGATTCTGGAAACTTAAACTCGGGTTCTCACGGGGCTGGCAAGAGCACAGCATTTATAGGTTTTAACATTAAAGGGTAACTCCATGTAAGATATTTCTCTCCCAGTCCAGTGGAGGAATTTTCTTATTTGAGGTTTCCTCTTCCCAAATGACTTTAACTTGTGTCAAGGTGTCATAAGCCAGCCAGCGCAGCCTCTACACACACATAAACAAAGAATTTTAGGACTAGCCTTATGATAAAGCAGAGCTGGAGATTCTATTACAGAGGTGAGGAAAGGCGTTCAAGGAGAGAGGCTATGGCTTCCCTGAGACAGACTCATTGAGATGCACGCAAGTGCACAGGCTCTACAAGGGAGGGTCACAACTCGGTCTCAACATTAGCCATCCAGACCATTGTGACGGCTCAGGTTACACCTTAACCGGCTGCTAAGCCCCACCCCTTTCCTCTGACTTTTAAGATATGTCTGTGTGTGCACACAAGCATGCATGAGCCAACTGATAAGTAGATAGAATATTGGTCCATATCATTGGCCTCTAGGGAGTCTTAAACTAAAACCACCTGATTGTAAGTGTCCATCATAAAGGGCTACTAGCTGTTGATGTCCCTCATAGAAGGGGGTGGGGGAGGCTAACTGGATCTTCACCTGAGGTCCCAGTTATTCTTCACAGCCATTTTGTAGGCAGTTCTACCACAACCGCGTGTGTTCTCGGGGCTTGGGAGGTGCTGGAGTATACAGGTCCAGGAAGGTGAACACAGCGAGGCCTTCATCTAAGGGGCTGAAGAGAAGCCAACATCCATGCTGGGATAAGACTTTGCAGGGCAGCTGCTTTGGGGGTCACCCTAGATCCTTCAGGCCACCCCTCTCCTGTGCTCTGTAATCAGATATGGTTTACATCTCTCCAGGGGAGGGAGTCTCACAACACAGGGAAATGTCACCTAGCAGCTGTCAGGATGGCAACTGTCACAGAGACGAGAGCTAAGCTGGTTTGGAGGATATGGAGAAAGGAATACATGGGTGAGAACGGAAAATTAACACAGCTTCACGGAATCCGGTATAGGGGCTGCCTCAGAAAACCCAAACCCAGTGAGTCCATGTACGTGCCATTTTTCTAGTGACTCTATGTATGCATTATTTTTCTAGTGATTCTATGTATGCATTATTTTTCTAGTGATCCTATGTATGCATTATTTCTCTAGTGACTCTATGTATGCATTATTTTTCTTCTTGTGATAAAATACCTGACATGAAGCGACTGAAAGAGGGTTGTTTAGGCTTATGGTTAAAGAAGGGTGTGGCCCATCACAGTGGGTGCTACTCACTCCCAGTCAAGAGCCAGGAAGCTGAGAATAGACAGGAAGCAGAGCCAGGCTACCAAAACCTCAAGGCCTGCTCCCAGTAGGATGCTCCCTCCAGCAGTGTACTTCCTCCAGTGGTGCACTGCCCTTAGCAGTGCACTTCCTCTAGTGGTGCACTTCCTGAACTGGTGCACTTCCTCCAGCGGTGCACTTCCTCCAGTAGTGAACTGCCCTTAGCGGTGCACTTCCTCCAACGGTGCACTTCCTCCAGCGGTGCGCTTCCTGCAGTGGTGCACTTCCCAGTAGGACACTTCCTGCAATGGTGCACTTCCTCCAATGGTACATTTCCCAGTAGGACACTTCCTCCAGCGGTGCAGTTCCTCCAGCGGTGCAGTTCCCCCAGCGGTGCACTTCCTGCAGTGGTGCACTTCCCAGTAGGACACTTCCTCCAGCAGTGCTGTTCCTCCAGTGGTGCACTTCCTGCAATGGTGCACTTCCTGCAATGGTGCACTTCCTCCAGTGAGATTCCATTTTCCAAAAGTTCTGCTAACTTCAGCCGCAGAGCCACCCGCTGGAGACAGTGTTCAAACACATGGACCTATCGGGGATATCTGACATTCAAACCAAAATGGCATAAATGAAAAGGACAGAACAGTGCTGGGGGGGCTGGGCATGGCCCTTGGGTATGTGCAGAGGAAGTAGGGACTGAAGTCTGTCCTCCTTGACAGGAAGTGTGTAGTGAAACCTCCAGCTCTGCTTCATCATAAGGCTAGTCCTGACATCCTCTGTGTGCGTGCGTAGAGATGCTGTGCTGGTTAATTTCATGTCAACGTGACATAAGCTAGGGTGGTTTGGGAAGAGAGAACCTTAAGTGAGGAAATGTCCCCACACTGGCCTGTGGTACGCTGTCTTGACTGATGGTTGGTGGCATTGTTCAAGCAGGGATCAGCATGACCACCTAGGACGCCCAGTACAGGACGGTAAGGTATGACTGATGAGACGGAAGAAGGGGCATCTGTCACACCCACAGCCTCTAAACATCAGGAGTGCCAGTAACAAGGGCTTTCACCCAGCATCTACCCTTTCCCTGGAGGAACAGGGGACCCACTCATCCTCATGGCTTCCTTAATGTCTGCCTCACAGTAAAAATCAATCAGCGTAACACGTTCCATGTTTATACTGTTTTTAATGCTCCAAAGCTCTGTACAAAAAAAAAAAACAAAAACAAAAAACATAAAGTATTCCTCACAACATCCCTGTGAGGTAGGTAGGCAAATATTATTCTCCCATTTTACAGATGGGGAAACTGAGGCAGAGAGGTAAAGTGATCCGCCAGTGGTCCCAGCATATTTCCAAGTCAGTGCCAAGCATGAGAGTGTGAAGGGGCCCTCTCTGGCCTCTGACTCCGTGGCTACTTCTCTGAAAATAACTGACACGCAGAAAACAGACACCAGCAAACCTGAGAGGCCGTGAACAGACATACAGCAGCTCGCAAAAGAAGTCGGCTAAGAGGGTCACTACTTCCCCAGGCTGGAAACAACTTTGGCCTCTTTGAATATCACAGCTGACAGGTCCTTCCATCTTCCTGCTGAAGGACAGGAGCCGGGGGACTCATCCCTGTGCCCAGAGAGTCAGACAGGTAACCAGTTTCCTAGGTGTGCAACCGCTGTATGCGGCAAACTGCAATCCCAGCCAAGACTCACCAAACATCTTCGTGTGTGAACCATAGTGCTCATAACTCAGCAGTGTCCCGAGGAAGCACCTCAGGGATCCTGGCAAGGGTGGGCCTGGAATCTGAGGCCTGACAAGACACCATGGCTCTGTCCCACCCTCCACTGTTCATGAGTCTCTCCCAAGAGTCAGCCTTGATTCTGCCAATAGGTTTCTGACACACAGATCCCTCCTCACTCCCTCATTGGCCTTCACAGGCTCTTTCCCCACACTGGGAAGATCTCCCTGATGTTCCCAACTCCTGGGAACTTCTGCCTCTGCCAGCCTAGGGAAGGAAGGGGGGTAAGGAAGGCATGAGAGATGGAGCCATCCCCCTTGTCTTCCAGGCTGGCAATACTCATGAGCCAGGAGGAGCTGGGCAGAGCTGCCTTTAACATGGACCTGCCCAGCTTGCCATCCCCCTCGCCTACCTCAGGCAGCTGCTTAGGCTGAAAGATTGAGAAGCAAGAGCAAGCCAGCCAGAGGAAGGAAGTGAAAAAGCAAACGTGGCCAGCCTGCCGCCCACCTAGGCAGTCTGATGACCAACTGTGAGAAGAAGACAGCGGTGGTGACTGGCTGCGTGGGGAGCGAGCTCCCTGCTGGTCTGTGAGGTACACATGCTGGGCCTCGCTAGAGGCCATTACACACCCCAAGGGTTTACAGAGAGTGGCTGTGCCGTCTATACACCCAACAAAAACCTCCTTCTGAAGGCTCTCAGCCCCTTAATCTCCCCAGGAAGCTAGCAAGTGTTCATCTGAAGCAGTGAGAACCTCAGGCCCCCAGTCTGCCTGGCAAGGAGCAAGATGGTGGCCTACAGGAAGGCCCCAGCGTCACAGGGCTCTGGGTCTCTGCTCCGCTCCTGCCAGCGGTGGCGGAGCCTTGATAGGGGCTGGTCCTCTGTGCTTTCCAGCTCAGGGAAGCCCAGCTGGTTGAGGATCTCGTAGATGCCAGCTTTGGTTGCCACCTGGAGAGGGCAGAGATGGGGCAGAACTTCAGGGGAGTGAGACTTTCCTCATACCACCCTCCCCTTGTTGAGCTCTGAGGCACCTGAGTCTGGGGCCCAGAGCTGCCCTAAGCCGGTTCAGCAGCTACCACAAGTTTGTGCGTCCATTTCTAACCATCTTATTAAGAGGGTCACTGGCAGTCTTTTCTCCTGGGACTGCATGGAGCAGCCTGTGCAAGTACATGGGGCATGCCTGGGAGACCTTGGCAGCACTGGCCTGGCCACTCCAGCAAACCACATCTGGTCAGGGCGGCTGCAGAAGCAGTGTGGATGCCAGAGCAGACAGCCACCCTTCCCTTTGCCTGGGAGTTCAGCCCAGGAAGCTTGGCTTTCTCTGCGCTGAACACTCAACTGACCCTTAGCCCCAGACTCCCACCATCTCCTACATCTTCTTAGGGACAACTCCACCTGCAGTAAAGAGATGATGCTCTTGCTGTCTCCAGGCACCCTCACCCAAGCTCTGTCCTTCTAAAAGAGGGGCTGAAGTTGCCCAAGTCAGAGTCATGCTCCTGCCTAAACCACCAGCAGCTCTCCCCTGGCCCTCGGTTTCCCTGTCCAAGCAGAACTCAAACAGAAAGTGTCCTTGTCCCCAGGCTGGGGATGTAGCTGCTAGTACAGTGCTTGCTTGGCAAGCATAAAGCCCTTGGATTTGAGTCCCAGCAATACATAAACCAACTTGGCATGGTGGTAAAGCCCTATAACCCCAAGAAGGTGGAGGCAGCAGGATCAGAAGTTCAAGGTCATCCCCAGTTACATAGTGAGTTTAGGGCCAGCCTGGGCTACATGAGACTCCCCCACCTACATTCCACCCCAGGGCTCAAAGAGGGAAGCCAAGCTTGGGCCTGCTCACCAAGGTGGTCTCAACATGGCCCTCATCATCTTCTGACTCAATACTCACCCTCCAGTGCAAAGATTCATCTTGCATGCCTCCCACAGGGACACCTGAGACCAGCCCCAAGATGCATCCCAAGCAGCCCGCATCCCCACATCCCTGGCTTTTCCCTGTGGTTCTGAACACGCTTCCATTCCGTCCTGAGCCCCTGCACCCATCCTGTACCCACTCTGACTGAGTTCCTGGTTCCTGCCCTCCACCCACTCGCATCCTGGGAGCTAACTGTGAGCTTGAATCCAGATTGGGATGCGGGTGATGGATGGTGAGGTGGACGGGGCCAGCCTCCTGGCTGAGCGGTAATTACAGGCTGCTTTCCTCTCTCTCTCGGCCAGCAGGTGCCAGGTGGGATTGGAAGTCAAAGCAAAGAGGGATCGCAGGGGCCCCAGGAAGGGAAGTGTCAGTGACCAGCTCCTGTGACAACCATAAAGAAGTCTCTGAACCTCTGCCAGACCCCTCTGACCTGAAGCACACCTGGGTCTTGCTAGGTCTGGAAGAAGCACTACACACATGTATGTCACGGAGTCCCCACCACCTTCCCTGACGATGCCAACACTATTGTACTGAGGGCTGCTGACTTACAAGACGGGTCACCTTATCCAAGGTCACGGGTGGAAGGAGACAGGATCAGGACTGACGTTACCCTTAGTCTTTATAGGGTATAGATGGAAGTTGAACAGAATAATGAACCAAAGTGTCCAGGCATCCAGGAAGTATTGGCCATACACAGAGCAAGCTCCCAGCTGGCAGGTTGCCCTTCTCATCCCCATCTCTCCCTCCGCCATCCATTCACTGACTCAGTAGTCACACTTACCGGCTGTCTTCCTGGTGAGACACCAGGCAAGGGACACAACGGCTGAGTGGGACACAATCTCCCAGGAGAGTAAGACCCTCCCCGTTCTATGGGGGAGCTTGTCACCGGGGTCCTTACAGAGCGTACTTGGGGACGGGGGGAGAGATACAGCCCACTTTACCCATCACCCCCAGGCAGGCCTGTCAGCTTCAGCGACCTCTCTCACCTCCCGCATCCAGGTGCTGAAGGGCCTCTGCCAGGAGCTGGCCTTCTCCAGGCGGAGGTAAGCATTAAAGAGAATCAGGTAGATGTAGCGCTCCAGGTACTGCAGGCTCCGCAATTGCAGCCTCCGAGCCTCCTGCGCCTCTTTGGTGGCCTTTGCCTGGAGGACAAGGGGGATGGTGTCAGCAAGGAGACCTATGGTGTAGCGCACCTCCATGCTCACGTGCTGCCTGAGCACCAAGCAGAGTGACTTTGAGGACAGGGCCTGGGGTACTGCCTGGCTTGGCTGTAGAGGAGACCCATGGGGGAGCAATTCCTGTGGGAGAGGAGCTCGAACCCATTTTCTACTGAGAAGAAAGGGCTGTACTTCCTCCCTGAAGATCATGCTGCTCCAAAGTCAGGCTGTCTGCTGAAAAGCTGGGGACATCTGAGGTATAGAGGGTGAGATGCTCAGCCTAGGGTCCCCTAGAAGGACTCTGTTGCCAACTCCTGTCAGCACGGTTCCCAGTCTCCCAGGTCTGGCTCCTCTCTCCCAGTCCCCTAGCATCCCCATGGAGGAACGCACGTATGTAGGGCTCTGATTATGACCTGGCAGGGGGCCAATGGCACAGAGCTCTGACACAGCCTCTAGCCCCAGGTGGGTAGAGTGCGGGACCTCTCACTTTAGCAAGTTCCCGCCAGGCGCCTTCTCTGGAAATGGTACCAGGTCACAGACTGGAGAAAAGGAGATGGCAGAGCTGATGGGTGGGAAGTTCCCTGGGGAAGATGGGAATCTGGATGGGCAGTGAAGACCTCATGGGTCTGACAGAGAGAATGTGGGGACAGAGACAAGACAAGGGACAGTGACAAATATGTGTGGGAGCTGTGGCCTGCTAGCCTGGGAGGAGAGAGAAAGCCACCAGCGTCATGTAGGACATCAATCCTATGGGTTCACAGCTCCATTGCTCTCAAGAACCACATGGAACCTTAAAATGCAAGCACTTGGGTTCATCCCAGATCGGCCAATGAGGGTCTCAGAGAGGTGGGGTATGAGCGCCATGCAACTCAGCACTGGAAGTCACTGACAGTTTGCTGGTGCCAGTAGCCTGTTGGAGGAAGACACTGTGGGAGACACATGCTCAAGAGAAAGAGGACATTAAAAAAGGGAACACTTTTAAGGCTCTCCTCAGCAGGGAAACATGCCAGGGACACTCACAAGATCGGGGACACGCAGTCAGCCTCGCATCTGTAGGGTGGTCATCCCCATATCCCAGTCTGCCCACACAGCTATGGGAAGGCGTCCCAGAGGGAGAAGGCCACCCAGACCCGTACTATTTGATCCTCACATCCTCGGGCCTCCACCCAGGCCTACTGCAGCTTTCTGATCCAGGGTGAAAAATGTGTGGCATGGGATGTCCTTCAGGTGACAGCGTTATCTGTGGGAGGGCACAGCCATCCCCAAGGGGCCAAGGAGGGCTGCTTTCCCAACAGCTGGGCCGCAGATGGAAGCCCTTCCATGAACACACACAGTGCTGGCCTACACACTCTGGGAAAACGCCAGGGTCGCCCCCACGCCAGGTGCGACCCAGCCCAGTGCCCTAAAACTCACAGCTGGAGAGGGCCTGCTTCGGGGACATACAAGGGAAGGTAACTGGCAAAGCTGGAGACCCTGGGGAGGGAAGCAAGGGAGAAAGTGGTACCAGAAAGGGCTTGAGGACAGGGACAGTGCCCTGGATCCCATGGCTACAGTTCTACAGTTCTGACTAAACAGATCTGAAGCCACAAAGGTGAGTCCACCTGCTCTGCCCTCTGGGAGGCCCCAGTGGCTACAAAGCAGCTTAGTGGCTGTGTCAGGAAAGGAGGGGGGAAGGGCAATAAGAGGAAAGTGACCTGCAGTGTGTGAGGAAGAAGAGGCCGGAGGCAGCAGGGAGATAGGCTAGGGTTGGGAGGGAGGTGTGGCCTCAGGGTAGAAAAGGGGGCAGCTTGGACAACTGTGTTAGCACGACAGGGGAAGACAGGTGCATTAGTTTTGATCATTGCTGACTCAACACAACGTAAAATCACCTGGAAATAGAGCCTCAGTGAGGAATTGTCTAGATTAGGTTGGCCTGTGGGCACGTCCATGAGAAAATTTCTTAATTGAGTTATCTGAGGTGGGGAAACCACTCCAAATGTTGGCAGCACCATATCATGGGCTAGGCCCTGGGATGAGTGAGGGGGAGAGAGAGCTGGCCAAGCATTGCCATGCATTAATTCAATGCTCTCTGCTCTTGACTGTGGGTGTGATGGGTGTGATGGCTGATACCAGCTGCTTCAGACCGCCGCACCCCCCCAAGTGGAGGACTGTATCCTGGAACTGTGAGCCAATCAGAGCCTTTCTCCCTTAAGTGCCTTTGTCAGGGGGTCTTATCACAGAAGCAGGAAGAGAAGCTAGACGTGGGCTCAGAGCTCGGGAGAAGCCAAGACCAAGGACCAGAGCAGCTGCCTGCAGAACACACAGGGCCGGAAGCGGGTCACATACTATTTTAAGGATTAACATCGTGTGCTCCCAAAAACATCAATTTTGCTTATAGGTAGTGAACGTTAGGGAAAAGAAAAAAATAGTTTACTTAAATGCGAAGCACTTGGCCAACACAGTGGCCCTGTTTGGTGAGCTGGTGCACACTGCATGGGTCAGGTAGCCCCATCCCTCACTCTGCCTCTCTCCTCCCAGTCTCCTCTGGACCCTGGAGTGTTTTCAGGACAGGAGTCACCCACGGGGCTCTTTGGAAAAGCCATTTTAAATTGCTTCCAACCGAGGCTCAGGAGAAATGCCCCACTCTCACCTGGCATGGCCACACCATACCAGCACTGTCCCCAGACACCAGCAAGAATGAGGTCTGAGGTACATCCGGCGAAGGGCAAAGGATGTCTTTCTCCTCACCACCAAGGGTAGAATTATCTCTAAATCCAGACACTGTGTGAAGATGCTGCCTGACACCCCCAGAGGTTCCCATGGACACATCCTGCCTTTGGCCACAGGGCTGTGATTTGAGACAATGGCCCATCTGCCTGTCACAGCCCAGTTTCCTTAAAAGCAGTCCATGCTGGCCCAGTTCCGGGAGCGGGCACCCGGCCACCTCCAGTGCATAAAAGTAGCCAAGCTGTTTTTAAATGGTCCAGCAGGCCAGGCTGTCATTAGCTGCCATGAACCTGGACAAAGGCTTCCTGGATCCTTTGGGACTGAAACCTAAAATAAAAGGGGCCCAGGAGAGATGCCAGGGCTGTGGGGACCACAGGATTCTGACCTGTCTAGCATGGATGTAGGTCTAGCTCTGTCAGTATGGCTGCCTGGCAGCTCTTTGCTGGGTCACCAGGAGTAAATGTGAGGCTGACCTCTGTGCCTTCACCCACTCTGTTCCTTCTGCCTGCACTGCCCTTCCTCTCTACCTAGCCTAGCCACAGTCAACTTGTCCCCCAGGCTCAGGACAAGCCCCTCTCCACAGCCTGCTCTGAGCACGCCAGGCTCTACAACCTCGCCTTCCCCGACCTCCTTGCTCAGTCCGAACCATCTCATTAAGGCAGGGTTTCTAATTGCTTCATGGAGACGGGACTACGAAGCCTAGGGTGGGCGGAGGTTGCCCACCAGTTTTCTATCTCTCTGTCCCTACCCCAAAAGGTCTGCATTAGAGCCTGGGATGCAGCAAGTCCCTGGCTGGTCAGTGGGTACCCTCTCCGTAGTCTCCTCCTGAGGCAGTTTCCAGTAGCTTTGAGAATTTAGATTCTAGAAAGATGTTGGGAAACCCCCTCCTCCAAACCCTCCCCCCACATATGCCCTCATAAAGGTACCTGCACAACACTTCAATAGATATCTGTCAGGTACCCCAACTTATCACCCATGTGCTCCTGAAATCACTCGCCCCCACAAGTTGGCCATCTTAGTGGTAATTGCCTCCTCCCAGGGGCAGGGGCTAAACTCTGGCTGCACAGCCAATTCTCCCTTCCCTGATTTGCATCTCAACCAGGAAATCCCACTGGCTCCCCTTCAACACACTTCCAGAGGCTGCCCTCCCCTCATCAACTGCTCCCGGCCACCCCATCCCAGTGACAATCCCTTCCTGGCCCACCTCCATGCCCCAGGACCCTTTCCATCACTGGAGAAGAATGGCTTGTCCTGGAAGACCGTCCCAGAAGGGACGCGAACAGACAGCTCTTCCTATTTATGCAAATATGTATTCCACCTGCCATCTACCATCCACTCACTGGACACTGCAGAGTCCTGTTGTGTCCGGCAGGGTCCTGGGAGCTGGGCTGTGGAAGCGGGCCTATGCAATGAACCGAGCACTCCCCGGAGAGTGAGAGCTACAAGCAGAGACAGCACAGGGGCAGGTCCCAGGGAGACGATGCCAGGGCTAGATGCTGGAGTTGACCCTAGGACCTCTGAGTCCAGTGGTACACAAATACCATGCCAGGCACAGCAAGGAGGTCCCTTGTAAGGGCAAAAAGTTTCCATGGGAAAAAGTCAGCAACCATGGGAAGGAAGGGAAATGAGGGTCAGCACTGACACAACGGAAACACACTCACAAACACACAAATGCTCACACTCACGTACACGTGCACACAAGCTCTATCCGGCTGCACCAGTTTCACTGGCTCTATTCTGAGCTGGCCTTGAAGAGCCTTTGGAAGCAGCCCTACCTCCTGTAGTGGCAGCTCGTGACATACTGAAGCTACTCTAATTACAGGGCGGGGCCCTGGAGACTCATTACCTACTGAAATGAGGTCTCCAGGGACAGTGTGGCTCTTAGAGAGTCTTAGAGAGGCTAAGACCCATTGGGGTTCAGCGCCTGAGCCTGAACCATCTCACTTTCTGTTTTTCTTAGGAAATGACTTTAGTCCTTGGGGCACTGGGCTGATCTCTCCGCCTCCTGGCAGCTCCTGTTTGCTAGGCCTATTCTGCATCACCAAGACAGCACGCGCAGAAGCAGCCATGGCTTCCTCCATAACCCTTCCTCTTTCTGATACCATGAAATAGTCCCCTGTGTCCTGAATGCCATCGTGGAGGAAAAGGAGGATAGGACAAAGTAGAAGATAAAGTTCTAGACCCGTTTCCAGCCAGGTACAAATCCTCCTCAGGCCTCAGTTTCTTCCTCAGTAAAATGGGTCTAATAAAACCTGCCCTGACTTCCTTACCTCTCTGAGGACGGGAATGGCCAAGTGCTGAGTTCTCGGGGAACTCAGTCAAAGCAGTGTGGTCTCTGTAAAGCATCCTGCGGAGAACAAAGAGCAGCTGCGGCCACCTCTGCCTCAGCTTTTTCTCAAACTCTTTCTGGATGGAAGGCAGAAGGCACGGTAGACTGTTTCAAAAACACAACAGTAAGAATGACTGCAGCACCGGGCAGTGGTGGCGCACGCCTTTAATCCCAGCACTCGGGAGGCAGAGGCAGGGGGAGCTCTGTGAGTTCGAGGCCAGCCTGGTCTACAGAGTGAGTTCCAGGACAGCCAGGGCTACACAGAAAAACTCTGTCTTGAAAAAACCAAAAAACAAAAAGAAAGAAAAGAAAAGAAGGAGGAGGAGGAGAAGGAGAAGAAGAGAAGAGCCAAGGCCTAGGCAAATGCTTGCTGGCATTAATGCTTCTTGCAGGGCTTCCTCTAGAGCCTGACCTTGGTTTCTGTCAGAAATATATTTCCCTCCCCAAGTCCAAAAGAAAACAATTAATTCACAGGTGGGTCAACCTGTGGGCTGGTGGCCACATTGGAATACCTCAGTAGGGCCTGGGCTTCTCACACTGACCCCAGCTGCCTCATCTCCACCCCAATCCCATGAAGTGGCTCATCTCAAGAGACCTTGTTTTCTTTCTTTTCCCATGTGAGGCAGTTTTACATACACATATATTTATTTGTGCGGATGTGTGTATAGAGGTCAGAAGACAACTGGAGGGAGTCTGTCACCTCCTTCCTAGATGGAGGTCCAGGGACACACACGCACAGAGCCTCACCGTTGCTCTGGAAAACAGGCATTGCTGTGAGCTGTGCCTCCAAGGCCAGGCTACTGAGGCAGGTGGAGGCAGAAAAAGGTAAGACTTTCCCAGAAGGCCTTGGGTGCTCCCACTTGGCATATACCGCACATCAGCCACAATGGTATGAAGGGCCCTCAGCCATCACCACGAACTGCCCAGGGGCAGAGACAGGCAAGTGTGTGCCTCTTTTCATCTTGCACACAGCCTGGCACAGACTTCCTCTTTGGTCTGACTCAGAGTCCACAAAGGACAGGTAAGTGAGCACGCGTCAGGTGAGCCTAGCCTCGGATGCGCGAACACAATCCCGGTTATTACTCAAAGCCTCCATAATCCCACACGTGAGGAAAGGCAAGCACGAGATCAGAATGAGGGGCTGGAGCCATGGCTCAGCAGTCAAGAGCACTGGCTGCGCTTCCAGAAGATCCAGGTTCAATTGCCAGCACCCACATGGCAGCTCACCACTGTCTGTAACTCCAGTTCCAGGGGATCCGGCACCCTCACACAGACATACACGCAGGAAAGACACCAGTGCACATAAAATAAAAATAAATAAATTTTAGATAGATAGATAGATAGATAGATAGATAGATAGATAGATAGATAGATCAGAATGAAAAAGCTGAAACTGAAGTCACTGCAGCTAAGTAAACAAGGGGAACCCCTCTGCATCTTTTTGGACATGTCGCTATCTATCATGCCACCTCTAACACGACAGCTGCACACAGACTTCCTAGCTGTTCAAGCTCATATCACACATGGAGGTTCACGCATAGAATGTTTCTTCCTGCTCCGTGAGAGAGCAGGGACCTCCCATTTCCCCACTTCACAGGGGCGGTGAAGTCACTCTATTGCCAAAAGCAGCACCAATGCCAAATACCAGCCATGTGTTCCTAACGGCTTCCGATTAACACTGAAGCAGGCAGGGGGCTGGGAAAGACGGGTTCTGGAGGGCGAGGGGCAGAAGCCAAGTTACCACATGCTGTTGGGAGCATCATAATCTCAAGGCTGGGTTCTGCTGGGAGGACTTGAGACGGAGAGAAAATGTCCAGGGAAAATTTGAAATGGGTAGAATGCTGACCGGGACATTCCCAGGCAGTGAGGCTGATGGAGGGGGCACATCCCAGATGGAGCCTGGACCCATTTCCATCCACAGCTGAGCAGCATCCCCCATCCCCACCCCACATGGCCCACTGGCCTGCTCTGTGCCAGGATCCAGCAGAGGCCAGCTGAGGACCTCCAGTTTGAAACCAGAGGGCAGGGGCTTAACTGAAGCCCCAAATACTGAAGGTAAGACCTGACTGACAGTTTCTAGGAGACAGTCCATGGGTTGGAGAAGAAACTGCCCCCCATTCTAGAGCCTCAGCAAGCGTCCCCCACAGCCATCGAGAGACCTGGGCTCAACTGCAGTGTAGACTAGGGGGGAGCATGAGACTGGAGTAGAGGGACCTTTGCCTCCCATCCCTGCTCTGCCACTAACTCACATAGGACCTGTATGGCCTGACTTCCCATGACACGCACCTCAGCTTCGTCTGTGAACACACACTGTAAGCTGAGGGTGTTCTGAAGCTAGGAGGAACGTTACAGTGTAATGTTCAGACACTGGTCCGAAGATGCATCCTCAGGGTCCTCCCCTCTGCTGAGCACATCCTAGGATCTGGCCCAGCCCTGTGTGTGTAGCCCCTGGGGACTTCCAAACACTGCCCCTTGAGAGGAGCACAGCTCCAGCCTGGCAGATGGGGACATGAGTGGTGAGAGGAGGAACACAGCTCCTTCCAGCATCTACATCCCCGTCTTCCACCTGTCGCCCAGATGATCGCTTCTGGCTCCTTCACCTCTTTCAAGGAACTGGCTCTATGCGTTCCTGACCCCTCTGTCCACTCTGATCACGGGTATCTTCGCAGTGCAGAGACAGTGGGACTTTTCACACACAGCTCAGAGAGACAACGCAAAAACCCTCGCGCATGTGTAGAACTGGCCGAAGCCCCTCTCGAGTGTATAAAGATCTGGTCTTCTGCGCGAGGCATCTGGAACGTCTCAGGGGGCATCTCAGCCCACCGTGTTCTCGGGCAAAACACAAGCCCAGGCCTTTCCAGAACAAGACATGCAGAGGACCTGGAGGAAGGACTACCCTTCTTGCTAACGGAGGGAACATGAAAGTTTGAGGCTGCCATCCTCAAACCTCAGGGCCACGAGAAATCAGGACTGCAGATCTTCCCAGAACTGACCTCCCAGGAGAACAGACAGACTTTCTACTTCCCGGTCACTAGAGAGCCCTTTTGTTACAAAATGCCAACAGATGACAGCTGAAGTTTAAACTTTCTGTTTCTTCGTTTCTTTAAAGCTCTATTTTTTACTTGCCTGGGGGGGGGGGCGGCTATGCCATGTGCGTGGGTACCACAGAGGACAGAAGGGGATATCAGATCCCCTGGCTCTCCTTACACTTTATAAGGTCACAAAGGTCTCTGTGGATGCTTGTGGTATGAGAGCAAAGTCAAAACCAGACTGGGGTTGACCCCCCACACACACACACACAAAGTCATAAACACACACCAAGTCATACTGTCAAAACAAAGGAGAGCACATGCCAGGGCTTGCACATGTGGCTTTTCTGGGAAAGCACCTGTATAGCAAGCACCAAGCCCTAGCTAGGTTCCATCTCCAGTACCACATAAAGCAGGTGCAACCGTGTACACCTGTGACCCCAGTACTAGGGAAGTAGAGACAGGCAGGTTAGAACTTCAAGTCATTCTCAGACACATATGGAATTCGAAGCCAGGCCAGAATACGGAAAACTCTGTCTCAAAATGAAAGAAAAAGCCAGGTGCGCACGCCTTTAATCCCAGCACTCAGGAGGCAAAGGCAGGTGGATCTCTGTGAGTTCAAGGCCAAGCTGGTCTACATAGTGAGTCCCAAGCCAGCCAGAGTTTCATAATGAAACCCTGTCTAAGGGGGGGGCATCTATACACAGAAAAGTACATCATTCCATTATGATGAGATGTGTTACATGTGTCATTGCCCATAATGCATCATTCTATTAATATGAGATGTGTTTAACACACTGATGTCTCTGTAAAAACAGACAAGTAAACCGAGAAAGACTCAACAGGAAATACAGAGCTGTTGCTGGCTGGGGACCAACGGCCAAGGCTGTGAGTTTTCCTTCTATGGCCCTGACCATGCTATAACTCCCTGTTGCATTGGCAACCACGGACCAATCTACTCAACCCATGCACTGGGCAGTATGTGAACCGCATCTCCGTAAGCTTGGTTACAACAGAGCAAGGCCCTGGCGTGGCCCAGGCCCCATGTCATTCCAATTCCAAGCCATAGGTACTATTGTCTCAGAGCTACGGAACATCCAGAGACTGTGGGACAGCCCCAGCAATCTGCATTTTGGCAAGCCTGCAAGGGAACCTAAGATACTGAGGCAGGAGACCCCTTTGGTAGCTGTCAGCCTTGGCTGTACCCTGGACTCACTCAGGCAAATTTTAAAAGCTAGACTCATACACTGGTCACAAGCAAACCAAGCTGGACTCTAGAAGGGAGCTCAGCCACCAGAGGCTAAGAGCTCCCCACTCACGTCTGTGGGGCAATATTACACAGGCCACATATTTCTGCACTGTACTGGCAGCCAGGCCCTCAAGCCACTGTTGCACCTGAGGTGGTCACAAAGCACTTACAGAACTTGTCCTAGGGGCCAGGAAGATGGATCAGATGGGAAGGTAACCGCGTACAAGCGTGAAGTCCTGAGTTTGAAACCCCAGAACCCGAAGAAAGCCACATATAGTAGCTCTTGCCTATACTCTCAGCAAGATGGAGGACAGGGACAGGAGAATCCTTCAAAGAGGGCCATCCAGCAAGCAAAAGACCCCACCTCAAAATAAGGTGGAAGGATCCAGAAGGGTGGCTTGGCCAGGAAAAATATTTGCTATAGAAGCCTGATGACCCAGACCCCACATAAAGGTGGAAGGAGAGAACCTCTGACCCTCACAAGCTCGCTGTGACACACCCCTCTCCCATCATGCACACACTAAGAGTAAATAAAACTATTTAAAAAAGTAAATAACAGGATCTGGGCAAGATATCTGAGCAGGTAAAGGCACATGTTGCTAAACCCAACAACTTGCATGCGATTCCCATGAAACTTACTGGTGGGAATGATTCTAGAAAATAGTCCTCTGTCTTCCACATGTGCATGTCATGTACACACACACACCACACACATATACACACACACACCACACACATATACACACACACACCACACACACACACACACACACACACACACACACACACACATTTTCTTTTGTAGTTCAGAGACAGAATACCCATAGTGAGGCCCTGGGTTCAACAAGAGGTGATGGAGAGGGATTTACCCTAATTTAGCTCCCTGGGGCCACCTGGTGGCCAGACTTGTGAATAACTGCTTCTAGCTTCTGCCCCTGCAGGGACCCTGGGGTGGGGCTCTGGGCTTCTGCAGGGAATGGTCAGTGTGAACTTGGCCTTGGAGATGTGAGGGCCATCCTGGTAGAAGGGTGGGGAGGGGTCCCACTCAGTTCCCTCCATTAAACACTCCACTGCGAAGGCAGCCCCTAAAATACAGCTGTCTCCCACCTCCGCCTCCACCACCTCACTCCCCAGGAGTAAAACCAGTTACTTATCCAATCTTAACTTCCGGTGACCGCTGATGACACTGTGCTACCAAATGGCCTTCAGGGCTTCCAAACCCACTAGGAGCCCTGAGCTCTCCTGGCCTTTGCCAATATGGCCCTGCAGGCCTGCAGTGAATCCTCCTGGCTGTTTAAAGCCAATACCTAGCTTCTCCTTACAGCCCAGGGCCCCTAAGCCTGCTCTCTCTCTCTCTCTCTCTCTCTCTCTCTCTCTCTCTCTCTCTCTCTCTCTCTCTCTGTACTCACAGTGGACACACAGGTACAGAGTACCAAGGAAGTGATGGCCTGTGAGGGACGGAAAGAAAGGGCTCTAATAGGGCCTGGCTCACATCCTCTGAAACAAGACCCCCTTTCCACTGCCAGAGCCTCCAGCTGCCAGAACCTAGAGGCCTCAGCTCTCGAGCTCTGGAGGGAGGTTCTGGATAGTGGTAGCGAGCATGTGCTGGCTAGTTTTATGCCAACCTGACAGAAGCTAGTGTCATTTAAGAAGAGGGGACCTCGGGGCTGGAGAGATGGCTCAGTGGTTAAGAGCACTGACTGCTCTTCCAGAGGACCTGGGTTCAATTCCCAGCATCCATATGGCAGTTCACAACTGTCTGAAGATCCAGTTGCAGGGGATCTGACATCTTCACACCAATGCATATTAAATAAAGTTAAATAAACCATAAAAAATATTTAAAAAAAAAAAAAAAGAAGAGGGGACCTCAAATGAGAAAATGTCCCCTGCCAGATCAGCCTGTGGTGCATTTTCTTGATTGATGATTGATGTGGGAGGGCCCAGCTTCCTGTGTCTGGTACCACCCCTGAAGGTGGTCCTGAGTCCTATAAGCAAACTGGCTGAGCAAACCATAAGGAGCAAGTCAGTAAACAGCATTAGTCCATGGTCTCTGCATCAGTTCCTGCCTCCAGGGTCCTGCCCTGGCTTCCCTGGATGGGACCTACAAGTTGTAAGATGAGATAAACCCTTTCCTCCCCAAGTTGCTTTTGGTCATGGAGTTTCATCACAGCAATAGAAACCCTAAGACAGGGCAAGACACAAAGTAATTAGCTCATAGGAACCTGGAGATGGGGGCCTAGTCACAGGTACATTGTGTCTCCCAAGTATGTCAAGTCCATTTTGGAAGCTCCTGATCCACCATCTCCTTCCCATGAGTGGCAAGCAACCTCTTAGTCTGAACTTTTCTCCAGGCTTACCCCACACGCCTAACCTTCCTCCACACAGGGGCTGACCCCATGGCCCCAAACCAAGGCTGTTCTGGATCATTCTGGTCATGAGTCCCCAGCTTGAGGCTGAACAAGTGGCCTGCCACAGCCTTCTCTTACAAGACCCAGGCAGAAGCTGCCCTGAAATCACCCAGACGTGACATATACTGCCACCATGAGGCACTGCGCCTACCCAGCCTCCAGGCTGAGAAGCAGGGATCCCTGTCCACAGACCAACCCAGTTCCCACACTCCAGAGTCTGCTGACATTTGTGTTTCCAGGTCCACATTCCCTTCTAAGAGGTGGGAAAGTGACCAAAAACTGGGGGTATGGGGGAGCCCACTGGACCTGCACCACCGACCTCATCCTCACCCCCACCACCCATCCTGCAGAGCCAGGAGCCTAGCGGGGTGGGGCTCACCTGTCTGTAGGTGCAGATAATGATCTCCCGAAGGTGGTAGTGCATTGGTGTCATGGTCTCACTGACGGTGTCCAGGGCCGCATCCACCTCCTTCTTCACATGGTGGCCGTCGGGCAGCAGTTGGACCACCTCCATCACCACCTGGGGCCAGAGGAGGGGTGAGTGGATGGAAAGCCAAGGGGATCCTCAGCCCTGCACCCTCCCGCCTGTCTCTCGGGCTTGGGGCAGTAAGGGGATGTGGTATTGCTCAGGTCACACAGCCACAGTTTTTGCATCATATGCAAGATTCTGTGAGTTGTTCTGAGGGTCTACACACATACATTTCAATGCATATATTATTTTCTGAGTATGTGTGATGTGTGTGAACATATGTGATATATGAGTGCATGTGTATACAGGTGCATGGACATATGGAGGCCACTGGAGGATGTTGAGTGTCCTGCTCTCTCCATCTTATTACTTTGAGCCAGGGTCTCTCACTGAACCTGGGCCTAGGCTGGCTTCCAGCAAGCCCCACGGACGGTGGTGGCGCATGCCTTTAATCCCAGCACTTGGGAGGCAGAGGCAGGCAGATCTCTGTAAATTCGAGGCCAGCCTGGTCTACAAGAGTTAGTTCCAGAACAGGCTCAAACGCCACAGAGAAACCCTGTCTCGAAAAACAAAACAAAACAAAAAGTGGGTATCAAATACTAAACCTCTAAACTGTAATATCACCTCTGCCTGTCACAGTCACAGTTTAATGAAACAAACACGAATCCGCAGTCTTTCACAGCACATTAACAGCAGGACTGGGAAAGCCAGGTTCCTACAGCATAAGGTACATGGTGCTGACAAGGAGGGTCAGAGAGATGACAGGAGAGCTGGGGAGACAATGGGAGAGCCAGAGAGCCGGTGGGAGAGTCGGGGAGATGGTGGGAAAGCTGGGGAGACAGGGAAAGTTGGAGAAATGGTGGGAGAGCCAGAGAGATGATGGGAAAGCTGGGGAGATAGTGGGAGAGTCAGAGAGATAGTGGGAGAGCTGAGGAAATTATGGAAGAGCCAGGTAGATGATGGGAGAACTAGAGAGACAATGGGGAACGTCAGAGAGATAGTGGGAGAGCTGGGGAAATTATGGAAGAACCAGGTAGATGATGGGAGAACTAGAGAGACAATGGGGAGCCAGGGAGATAATGGGAGAACCGGGGAGATGATGGAAGAGCCAGAGAGACAAATGAGAGATGATAGGACAGCTAGAGAGACAATGGGAGAGTCAGGGAGATGTTGGGAGAGCTTTGGAGAAATGGTGGAAGAGCTAAGGAAACAATGGGAGAGCCAGGGAGATGATGGGAAAGCCAGGAAGATGTTGGGAGAGCTGGAGAGACAATGGGAGAGCCAGGAAGACAATGGGAGATCCAGGGAGATGATGGGAGAGCCAGGGAGATGATGGGAGAGCTGGGAAGATAATGGGAGAGCCAGGGAGATGGTGAGAGAGCCAGGGAGTTGGTGGGAGAGCCAGGGAGATGGTGGGAGAGCCAGAGAGATGGTGGGAGAGTCGGGAAGATGATGGGAGAGCCAGGGAGATGGTGGGAGAGCCAGGGAGATGGTGAGAGAGCCAGGGAGATGGTGGGAGAGCCAGAGAGATGGTGAGAGAGCCAGGGAGATGGTGGGAGAGCCAGAGAGATGGTGGGAGAGCTGGGGAGATGGTGGGAGAGCTGGGGAGATGGTGGGAGAGCTGGGGAGATGGTGGGAGAGCTGGGGAGACAATGCCAGTAACCACAGGAAGCACTAATGGTTTGAAATGTTCAGAATCTATCAAAAGCATGGGTGAGGTTCCTTAGGAAAATTTATCTCATATCTTTATTTTTTAACTGTTGGACAAGCATTTTACCCACTAAACTGTCTAACTGCCCTGGCCCCCTACCAGCTTTTTGAGACAGGATCTTTACATGTTCCAAGCAGTCCTCAAACTCACTAGGGAGCAGAGAATGATCTTGAACTCCTGATCCTCCTGCCTCTACCACTCAAATGTTGGATTACAGACATGAGCCAACACTCCCACTCAGGATATTTGATGATGGCCTTAAGCCCAGGACTTCGTACATGCTCAACAAGTACTCTGTCTTATTTATTGCAGTAAGGATCCAGTCCAGGGCCTTGAACATGAGGGGCAAACACTTCACCAATGAACTACACTTACTTATTTATTTGAAACAAGGTTTCACTGTGTAGCCCTAGCTGACCTGAAAGTTGCTATGTAGACTAGACAGGCCTCCAACCTGATTTCTTTTAGAGAAAGAATCTAAGCATTTACCATAAAAGAAAGAAGTTGTCTAAAGAGGAGCACTCCAAAGGCCTGGAGGCACTTGTGATTGGCAGTCTTGACCTCTCACGCAGAGCTCAGGGCAGTAGGACTGCCAGCAGCACAAGTGGCAAGCATGTGGCACAGTTACCAGGTAGACGGGAACTAATCTGCCAGCCACTGGTCAGCTATAGGCCAAGGGTGCGAAACGGTATCACCGTCTGACACAACACATGGCGTGTGGCAGGTGCACGGTCTGATATGACAAATGGCGTGTGGCAGATGCACAGTGTGATATGACACATGGTGTGTGGCAGGTGCACAGTCTGATACGACACATGGCGTGTGGCAGGTGCATGATACATGATGACTGGATCTGAAGTGTTAACGGCTGCCCAGCCAGGGGCTCTGAGCTAAAGCTGGGAGATGGACAGAATAGGTTGCGGCCCTGCATGGGCCACAACCAAAGAAACTGTGAGGTAGTTACCAACAACACCATGAGGAACCCAGCACCCTGGCCAGGTAGGGAAGGGTCCAGCACCCATCCACTATGGCCATTTGAAGAAGCTCAAGAAATAGACTGTTCTGAGCCATAGTCTGTCCATCTGGGAAGCAGAAAGTCAGCCCCACCCCCACGACGCTGTCGGCAGGACCTGAGACTCCAGTCTGCATAGCACCTCCAGATTCCTGGGGGCATACCCACCTGAAACTCGCCCTTGGTGAACTTGGCATCAGGCACGCTCACTAGCTCCTCCTCGCCCACCTCAGGGCAGCCCTGAGGGAATGACAGAGCAGGATGGAGCACCCCCCTCTTTGACCCCTTCCCTACCCCCGGAATCCCTGCTGGGGGTCTGCCAGGACTGACAGGAGGGACCCCAGGACTACATCAGGCATGACCTCTGCCCCTCCACACTAGCCATAGCCAGTCCCCACCCTTGCCTGGGATGATGTCTGACCTCACTCAGAAGGCCACACCTACCCCAGTGTGCCAGCAGGTCAGCACAGCCACCACCATGGCAGTCGTGGTCCGACCCTGGCCACTAAGGCAGCTGAAGACAAAGCCTGTGCCCGGGTCCTTGGCGAGAGCAGCCCGCAGGGCCTCAAGCAGGCGGTCAAAGTCCTGAAGAGACAAGATCACAGTCTGAGTCCAGAGGTGCCATTGACTGTCCAGACTTACATTAGTGACCTTCATCCAAGTGGTAACCCCAGTTTTCTGCTCCCATGTGCCTCATCATACACATAACCTTGTCCATGTGCACACACAGCTCACTAGGTTACACACAAAACCACATGTATGTGAAAAGCTGTATTCTTGTGTATGTCCCCATCCCAGGCACCCGGGGCTGGACATATGAGCAGATATGACACACTTATGGGACTCTGCCAACCCTCCACCTTGCGGGTCACACACAGGTGTTTTTTAGCCTGGTACCCAGTCTCTCTGCCTGAGAACCAGGTCCAGCCAGAGCTCATCCAAACACTTAGAGAGCAGCCACCAGGGGGCAGCACTCCACCGGCTGTGAGCCCACAGAGAACTGGGCAAAAGCAACAGCTCTGACACCATCACAGCGACATCCACATGTCACACATGCCAGGCACACACAGCTACAGACGTACCAGTACCTGAAAGACAAATCACACAGACAGCTGAAAACATACATCTGTCACATGAACACCACCTCAGTCACACAGCCCGATGCCACAGGGTTTTCTCCATGAGCGCCCCTCCTCACCCATCTCTACACAGCCCACAAACACAAGACAGATGCCATGAACTCCGTGGGAATCTACACCCCACACCACCAGGGCACTGTGCATCATATACCCCTCCAACAGGCACGTGAGCACACTCCCTTTCCTGTAACATATGGTACACACACTGGCCCCACCACACAAAGCATATGCAGGTAGAGTACACAATGAATGGGTACATGAGCTTGCATGCATGCACACATGCACACACACACACAAAGGTTCCCACATGTGGACCCCATTAGACAATCCCCTGGCCCCATCATGGAGTTGAGCTGCTTTTCCCAGGCCAAGGAAGAAGAGAGGTCTGGTCCCCAGAGGTCTGGCCCCTCACCTCCTCCCGGGGGGCGCAGAAGTCTGGCACGGGAATGCGGTGGTAGGTAAGGCCAAGGCAGGTCCCCCAGTGCTGGCTGAAGACCTCCTGTGTGGTCAGGCACTTCTGGAACCTGGGGGTAGGGTTCTTCGTGTCGGGAGCAGGAGCACTCAGGTGGACCTTCAGCTGGGTCTCCAGGGCCTGGACAGGAGTAGGACAGAGGGTAGATAGAGGCCACTGAGACAGGCCAGAGAGGCAGGAACGTGCTGAAGCCACGACTAGTGCTGGCTTGCCAGACCCAACCTCAGGGCAGAACCACCCCAGAGGCAGGGAAGCCAAAGGAGAATGGGGACACGGAAACACAGGAATAGAAGGCCTGGACCAGCAGCTGCCCGAATCATCTGCTCCTGGGCCCCAGCTCCTCCATCCACACAAGAGGAGTGCAGGGCCCTCTGGCTCTCTCCCTCAACCCCCTTCTCTCTCAAGTACCACCCATGTGGACCGTGTAAAAAGCCAGAAACCTTACCTCCAGCTGCTCAGGGGCCAGGGTCGGTCCGGGTGGCCACAGGCTGTGTATGCGCCCATCACACTCCAGTACAACCTCCTCCCTCAGGTTGATCCAGACCACCTGCCGTAGCTTCCTCTTGGCATCAGACAGGTAGGCCAGGATGCTGCCTAAGGCCTGGGGGACGAGGGGCTGTCAGGGCCAGGGCTAGCCTTTCCCCCGTCCCCGTGTTTGGACCTGGGCCTGGGAGCGGCGAGCACCTTGGCACTGGGCTGGGCGGTGCCATAGATAGGCATGCGAGGTACACGCCGGAAGTTGGCTACGTCCATCTCTCTGACAGTGCTGAGCTCATCCGGGGAAACAAGATCATCAGCTTCCTGTAGGGAGGACAGCAAACCTGAAGTTCATAGTTACCAACCAGATCCAGCCTCAGTGGGCAAGTATGGGATGGGAACAGTGTCCTGCTGGGTGCAGGGCATGCATGGCTGGACACCTGCAGCCTTATTAGTGTCCTGGCAGGGACGTGATGATGGGCACCCTCCAGAGAAATCTAGCTCAGACGTCCTACAGTTCAGTGGGACTCTGTGTCAAAACCTTGGGCTTTGAGACGAAGAAGGAGCTAGAACAGTAGCCAGAACATGGTGCCTGAACATGGCACATTCTGCTCACAGGAGGAGCCTACCAGCCCCCTGGCCATACTTCCCCAGTCCTATGGGAACCTAGAACTCCTTGGCCCAGCCCACACCACAGATGCACAGCCACTTACCAGGGAGCCCTTGGCGATCAGGTCCCCAGGGGCCATGGGCCCCACTGAACTCAGCAGCACGGGCAGACGGTACAGCTCAGGGTGGATGCACAGCCATCGACTGAAACTGAGGGCAAAGGCCAGCGGGTACTGCAGCCCGAGGCCAAGAGAGATGGGGCGTTGAGGGATGTGGGGCCATCTTGAACTCTCCCGCCTAACCATGGAAAAGGGAGCCCCCAAAAGTATCATTGTGGTCCAGGGGGAAAACAAGTAGGTGAGGGAGGAAGAGGATGCTTGCTGCCCTGACCAAGATAGAGTCTAGGCCTGGGCTGGGAAGGGAAAGGGGACATGGGGATGGGGACAGAAACAACATTCATCTGGAGCCTCCCAACCTTCCTCAGGGAACAATACCACCCTATTCCCCATCCCATGGGGTCCCTGTTGCTGGGGTGGGAGGACTGGCGCTCCCTCAGCCCCACCTGCTCATGCAGATAGTAGTTAAATAGGATCAGGTAGAAGTACAGCTCCAAGCTCCGCAGCGCCCTCTGTTGGACAGCATGCTGGCTACCACTTTCCTAAGGATAGAAGGGAGAAATGAGGCATTAAAAATGGAGCTGCCCCTTAGCTGGGTATAGAAGAGTAGAAAATCCCAGAAGGCACTCTCTAGCTCCATGACAGTTCTGCCAGGCTGGAAGTCCTTGCACGTGTCTATCCCATTAGCCGTGAACTCTGTGGTGACCACACTGGGAAAGAATGGCTCTGGTGCAGATGCTGCCTCTCCAGGCCGGTTCCCAGCCCTGGGAGAGGGGACAAGGATGAGGAGCAGACAACAGAACGACCACTCCCCATGCCATGTTCCATTTTTCCTGTGTTGAAGAAGATGGCACAAACATCCTTTCCCTTTCTTGAGGGAGGCCCTCCTTTAAGAACCAGGAACACAAGCCGGGAGGTGGTGGTGCACACCTTTAATTCCAGCACTCGGGAGGTCAAGGCCAGCCTGGTCTATAGAGTGAGTTCCAGGACAGCCAGGGCTACAGAGAGAAACCCTGTCTCGAAAACTTAAAAAAAAAAAAAAGCATACACACACTCGCAGATGTGACATTTCTGGGGCCTATTGCTACCCCTAATTCACAGGCAGAAAACAGAAATTCCAAACAACAGAGCAACTTCCTCCAAGTCACCCAGCTGACAAATGACAGGACTCCCTCTCCCCTCCCCTAACTCGGGTCCCACCTCCCCCAGGCATTGGGGTATCCGAAAGAGCCCGAGTCCCACCTCCTGACCCTCAAACGTCACCAGCCAGGTCAGTAACCTAGAAGGCAAGTGAGATCTGAATCGAATTGGCCTGAAAGAAGAGTCAGCGCCTACGGTAAAGCTGGACCGCACCCCTACCTCTGGGAATCTGCACCTCCAGGGGCTACGCAGCTTTTTCTATAGAAAGCTAGAGTGAGTAGGCTAGATGGGCAGCGTGGGGGGGAGGGAACAGTCGCAGTCTCACCCCTCTAGGTTGCCATGGCAGTGCGATAGCTCCGCCAGTGACATATGAGTCAACCATAAGACGATGCCAGGGAAACAAAGATGGAGCATGAGCCCTGGGCCCTGAGCCAAGTTCTGATGACCCCTGACCCCTGGTCTAGACTAGGGGATGCTGCTGGGCTCTGATGACCTCCACTGCAGAGGCAAGAGGGGAATCCAGATACTGTTAAAAAGAGATGAAGCTGCTCCAGACAAAAGCAATTACAGGATGGGGTCCTGAAGCTGCCCGTGTGTCAACAACTGGGGCCTGTCTGGTGACGGTAGTAGGTGACATTTAGCCCATGAATTTTCCCTCACATGACGCCAATTGTCCTATCAGCTAATGATCACCACTGGCCCCACTTCACAAAGAGGGCAATGAAGGCACAAAGCAGATGCCCAAGTCCCCAGCTCTGGAAGTGGCACCAGGACTATGACCAGGCAGATGGATCGGGAGACCCCACTCCTACTCAACAAGCCAATGCAGGTTGACCTGGCCACGAGTTTAAGTAACCGAGCCATTAAAAATCTTCTCAATGGTAAAATGCCAGGATTCACATTAAAACTAGGGGTAGCTGCGTAGAGAATCACAAACGCAGTCAAAGAGCATGCTCAGACAGCTACCGGCGCCAGGTGCCACCGCTTCTCCTGTTTCTAATTCCTCAGTTTTCCCATCATGGAAAACAGCTCTCAAGGACTTTTTTTTTTTTTTAAGTGTTAAAGATGGAAAAAATTGTAAGGGCTTAGATTCTTTCCGTACACTGAACACAAACACTGTCAGTCCCCTTTTCTCCCCGGAACTAGGGACAGGGGCGGCGAGCCAGCCCAGCACTCCTGAAGCCGCGGGATGGGCAGAGCTCGCTCTGCCCAGGGAACCTCCAGTCATTTCCTCTGTAGGAAGAGCTCCTGTATGAATCTCCAAAGTACCCCAGAGGCCCCCGAACTAAAGGCTGGGTCCTGGGGTGACACTATGGGAAGGTGACAGGTTCCTGAAGGGGCAGGGATTAGCAATAGCTCTTTAGGTCACTAGAGATGTGCTCTAAAAGGGGGCTGCGGGATGCTGACTGCCTCTTCCTATCTTTTTGTCCCCTGGCTGTGATGTGAAAAGTGTTCTCCCACCATAATGTGCTGGCCAGAAGAACAGAGCCAATGAACCACAGGCGCTGTCTCTCCCCTCCCTTTCTCCCTTCTCCCCCTCCCACCTTCTCCCTACCCCTTCTCTCTCTGCTGACCTGGAACACACCATCCGGCTGCCCTTGAACTCAGTCCCCCTGCCTCAGCAGCAGTGTGGGGATCACAAGCCTGCACTGCTCCTGGGTAGCCTGCCCTTTTTACGAGCTGACTGTCTCAGCCTCAAGTTCTTCATCACCCTCACATAAAGCTGACTAAAGAGATGATCTGGGAAATGTCCGTGTCCAGACGTCTCAGCGGGCCCCTCTGTCCGTGCTGTTTATTCTGCAGCCAAGAGACCTGCTCAGAAAAAATAAACTTCCTCTTCCTCGGCCTTCCTGCTGGTCCAGCTGCCCACCCCACCCCCTCCAGAAACCACTGAGAAACAGCAGTGAACACTCCCAGTCCCAAGCAGAGTCCAGCTCCTCGTCGCCTCACCTGGCTCTCTGGCCTGACACTCTCCAGCTTCTTATGGTTCTTTAGGACCTCTTCCTTCAGGTCATACAACTCTGCACAGGCAGTTGCCGCTCGGTCCACCTAGGGCCAGAACAGGGGGACAGAGAATGGGGGAGGACGGTCGGAGAGAAGGGGTGTGAGAGAGGAAGAGACCCCACACACACTCCAGTGACAGGAGCAACCGCCCCGCTGCCCCCGCAGCCCCCGCTGCCCCTGCTGCCCTGGCCCAGCCCCTGGCTCACCTCCTCTACCATCTTCCTCCCCTGGGGCACCATGTGAACGAAGTCTTGGATCACCTGAAACTGCTCCATGGGTAGGGGTTTGGTCAACAAGGAGGCAGCCCTGACAAGGTGAGAGTCAGGAGTGTGACAAGGGACAACCACGCAACCCTCTGCCACCCATCAGCCACCGGGAAGCATCAGATTGCAGGCTCCTTCTGGATTTCATTGGGGGAATGAAGGCTCAGAAGGGTCCAGTGCCTCTCCAGGGCACCAAGCAAATCTGTGGCAAATGAGGCAATGATGCCCTGACTTCTGGATGTGGCCCCATCATCCCAGAGGTGGCTTTGCACTCTCCTCTCCTGGCCATCACCCCGCCACTCACTCTGGCTGGGAGGTGGTTCTACTGCAGTGGAACAGCACGAGGGTACCCAGGGCCATGCCCACGTTGGTCCTGCCCACACCTGACTGGCAGCTGAACAGGAGAGCGGGGGGAGGCCCGTGGTTATCTCGGAGCGGCAGAAGGCTGGGGGTCTCCTGCAGGAGGGAACGTGAACGACCGTCAGGCAAGTGTGTGATGGGAAAACCCTGAGGCTGAGGCCCCAGTCAGACTCATGACATCTGCAGCAAGCCAGGGTTAGAAAAGTAGCGCAGCCTCTGATGTCAAGCCTACGGCCAGATCTGATCCATCTGCTCCCAGGGCCTCAGGTCGTGCCCCTGCCCAGCCTCAGGGGAACTCAGAGAACAGGCCAGGAATCTCATGGGGTCTGGAATAGAAGCTACGCTCAGGGTCCCAGGCCCTACGTTGACCTGATGCCCCTCCCCATGTAATACAAATGTCCCAAATGTCCCAAAATGGGTCGGGACAGAAAGCCCCCCCCATACCCAGTAAATCAGCAAACAAGCCTGTGGGACAAGAATCTCGAGCTTGACTGAAAAAGGGAAGAAGGAGGTCTAGAGAGGAGGAAAGGTCTCCCGCACCACACAGCAAGTATGCAGCCAAGCTATGGCTAGAACCAGGTCCTCCAGGCATCAGCTTTAGACTCTAGTATTAGAGAATTGTGGCATGTGTACTCAGGTGCACGTGTGAGCACAGACACATGTACACACACTGCAGAAGGATGCATCTATGCACACATAAGGACACAGATGCCACCCCATACCTTAACATATTAGACCCTATATACATCATAGATTGAACCTTCCACAGAGATAGCCAGGTCACACCCACCCTGAGCATCTCCACGGAGACCAACGAGTGACACCTATTCCTACCTACCACTCCCAGAACTCCCCTCAGTCCCACTTACCCGGAGGACACTGACAAAGGCATCAAACTGGGCTTCCAAGGGGGCCCCTTGCTCTGGCAGGGGGAGACGATGATACCTGCCAGAAGAGAACAGCCCATGAGCCGGGCAATGACCTTGGGGAGCAGCTCAAGCCCTCATCCCCAAGCACAGGCCTGATGTGCAGATGGGGAAACTGAGGTAGCAGCTGGAGAGCCAGCCCAGAGAGGACATCAGCTCCAGATACCTGTAGGTGGGCTGCAGGAACAGCGGCCGCTTATACACTTCCTCGGTCACGTGCACATCATCCTCACCTCGGATGGTCACGGTGTGCGGCTCCCCACGCAGGTCCTCTGTGTTGTGGTACACGTGGTACGTGTTCTCTCTCAGCTGGGCAAAGTCGTGGATCTAGAGTGAGGTGCAAGAATCAGAGGGATATGACCTGAGCTTCCTAGGCCTGATTGTCCCTGCCCAGCTCTGGGGACCAGGCCACACGGAGGCTATACACAGGCTTCTTTTCCTTCAAGAGGGAACCGCACGGCCAGAGGCACTCTGCCCTGCCTACAGGGATCAGGCCTGAGGGCAACCAGACCTGCGTGGACTGATCATGACCACCATGGAGGTCAGCCGGAGGGCTCTGCCCACGGAGCAGTGGAAATGCGCTAAGCCACCTGGATGGGATGAGGCTTAGTCAGCTGAAGCAGAAGTAAGAGAGGCAGGGAGAGGCTAGTCCCAGCAAGGCCTGGACTTCCTCATATTCATCCATCTCTAAAGCACAGTGACCCCTACGTTCCTCTCATACACCTTTCTGGTGTGTCAATCATCTCAGAGCCCCCCACCAAGACTCTGGTGGGAGAGAAGAGGAGGCCCCAGAATCTCAGAGACAGGCCCGGCAAGTGACTCCATAGTGCCGCACGTGACCAGTGAGTAGCCGAACTTCAGCCTTGGGCCTCCTACCCTAGATCTCTTCTTACCAGGCCAGACTCCATCCTAAACCAGGATTGGGGAGTGAAGGAGGAGCGTGGTGAGAGAGGGACAGAAATAGGCCAGCTTGGAACAAGAGGTCAACAGTGCAGCCAGCCACTCACCCAAGCAGGGCACGAAAGCTAGGGAGTGCGGGCCAGCGAAGGCTGAGTGGCTCCCACACCCAGAATGGCTTCAGGGGCATGTCTGGAGAGCAGACTGGAGTCTCCGCTCAGACATCTGAGGCCAGCGAGGGAGAAGCGCTCTCAGCACGTGGCCACCCCACAGGCCCTCACCTCTTTCCGGATGGCCAGCTCCAGGCTCTCAGCCTTGACCCCTGGCCCAGGACCCCTGAGGTTCTCATGAAGGCTCTCCTTGTCTCGAGGTGTGTAAGACATGAAGTCCTCCTCAGCACGCAAGAACAGTACAGGCTCCTCCCGCACACAGAAGATGATACACTCCTGTCAAAAGAAGCCATTGCCCCTGTGCTGCACGGACACCAGTCCCCTGTCCAACCTCTAGGCCTTTGCCCAGATAGTTCCTCCCTCGTCGGGGGTGGAGTACCAGACCAGTCCCTTCAACAGGAATCCTAGATAAACTGAAGTCCTGTCTAATTGCCACCTGCCCCCCAATTCCCCTCAATCAGCAGGAACCCATTCTCCTCTCAGAGCGACTGTCTCTTCAATCTCCCAGGCAAGTTCCTGCTGCATTTTAACCTATTAACATGCCAGTAGATCTGTCTTTTCTCTCTGGGCGGACTACACATCACCCAGGCCGCATCACATTCTGGCTCTTTCCACAGGCCCACGATACCTAGCACAGATACACACACACACACCACGCCATTCTTGTTCGCTCTGCCACTCAACCTCATCCCAGGCCAATACAGTCACTGCCACAGCTGAAGAGCCTGGGATTGGAACAACCCCTTGGCCTTATCCCACCTCCTTCAGGCAGGTGAGAGGAAGCATTTGAAAGCAGGAACTTGGGGTCTAATTGCCTGGGTCTGAGCCTTCAAGCGCCGCACAAGAGCTGTGTGACCTTAAACAAGCCACTTTCCCCCTCAGGACCTCAGTTTCCTGCTCTGTAAAACGGGGCTCTTCCTCATAGAGTTGACAGATTTAGGTGTCAGCCAAGACCATCCCGTGGCAGTCTCTGGAGTTGGAACGTGGCTCTCTTGCCACCTCTCATTTCCTCCAAGGCTCTCAGGAGGCTTCTGACCTTGGGCATTCCCCTTCCCCCCCAAAAAAAGGACAATGCAATAAACACTCTCCAGTTTCTGCCTGAAGGTCGAGGCATAGCCCAGGTAACACTCCCTTCCCTAGCCCCAAGTACGCCACTCTAGAGTCTCAGGAGTCACCTCTTGCCATCGAGGGCCAGCCTAGGACATAGCAAGCTCACCTTGTGCCCGTCCTTCTGGAGTTTCTGCAGGACCCTCCTGAATCCTAAGAGGCTGGGCTGTCCCATGCCAAACACAGGGAGCCCACCCCGCACCTGCCGGAAGTTGGGAGCCCCACAGCTCCCCAAGGTTCCCAGCATGTCCATCTTCTCGGTGACATCACGCACCAGGAAATAGCGTCCCTGACAGAGAGAATCACAGCAAATCAATCCGGGATGCAAGGGTTTCTCCTCATGCAGAACTCTCTCATGGGCTCTAGGGAACAGGGAGGGAGGACTAGGGTGGGGGTGGGGACATGGTCCTGCTCTCAAGTTGCTTGCAGGTTCATGGGACAGACATCTGTGATAGCGACGGTGTTTGGCTCAGGAAAACAAAGAAGGCTTCATATAGAAGGTGCCCTTGGGGTCAGCCAGGCCTTAAGGAAAGCAGATTGTAACTGCAAGCCAAAGCTGGCTCCAAAGAGGGTCTGTAGCTCCCCTGGAGGATGACAAGACACCCCAAGGCTCATGGGAAGAGGTTCATGTCTGGATTGAGCCAGAAGGTAAGTAGGCCAGCTCCCTCCTGGAGTCCCACTAGTTGCAAGGACCCCAGACTTGGGTGAAATGACCCAATGCCCACAGAGAAAAGACCAGAATACTGGCTGGTCAAGAGTTCATTCCTGGGCAAACCAGAACGCTGGGTCATCTCCTGTGACCTCTGCCTAACCGACAAGGAATGAGACCTGTATTCCCAAGCAAGCCAGAAACTCCCACAATGATTACCGCACAGCCGAGCCACCACCCAGTATCTAGTCGATCCTACACTGCTCTCGCCGCTGCTCATGGGACAGCAGTACGAAACAACAGATTTTAAAACAGCAGGTCTGTGAACTTTTTACCCCCATGAGACATGGAGGGGAGGGGAAGGAACAAAAAAGAGCTAAACCCAATAAGTTCTAACACTCTAAATTCTAGAGTGTTTAACTCTTTTAGAGTCTAAAATAGCAGTTCTCAACCTATGGGTGGAGACCCCTTTGGCATGCCTCTATCTCCAAAAATATTTACATTACGATTCATAACAGTAGCAAAATTACAGTTCTGAAGAAGCAACAAAATCATTTCATGGTTGGCGTCACCACAACGTCAGGAACTGTATTAAAGGGTCACAGCATTAGGAAGGTAGAGAACCACTGGTCTAAAAGAAGATGGAGAACACCAGATGGGACAGGGAGGGTGAGTAGGAGCTAGAGTTGGGGCCCAGGACCCCTGAAGGGAGAGTGGGCTACATGAGCGGTAAGAAGAACTGAGGGGCTGCAGGCATGGCTCAGTGGTAGAACGCTCACCTAGAACCATCAGTGCGGGGCTGCGGGCATGGCTCAGTAGTAGAACGCTCGCCTAGAACCATCAGTGCGGGGCTGCGGGCATGGCTCAGTGGTAGAGTGCTCGCATAAAGTATGAATGCCCCTTGAGTTCCAAAGAAGGACTGAGAGACTGAGTGAGAGAAGGTGGACGTGGAGAAGAAGCAGAGAAGGGGGTAAGTAGGTGGGGTGGGGTAGGTAGGGCTGCCCTCACCTGTACTAGGTAGTGCTCAGGGGTGGCATCTGAGAGCCTGCCCATCCTGTAATGGGCCTTGAGCAGCTCATCGTGGATCTGGAACTCCTCCTTGCAGTTGTACCTGCCAGAGGCACAGTGAAAACTGAGTCAGACAACCTTTGCTGGTCCCTTACACTGTCCCCAGAACCCGCAGCAAAGCCATCTCACCCCCACCCATGCAGCTGCCCTTCATCCTCATACACAGCACAGCAGAACTGAAACTGAGACCCGGGGCTACCCCCCTTGCAGACTACATTTCCCAGCCTCCCTTGCAGCTAGCTGCAGGCCTGGATTAAGTTCTGGCCAATGAGATGCCAGGGGGTGAGGCGGGGTAAATTCAGGCCACTCCCAAAGGGAATGCTGTCTAGTGTGTTTTGCTTTTTTCCCTGGCAGAAGTAGAACAGTTGCACAAAAGACAGAGGCACACGCTGACGTGGTAAGACATTGGAGGAGCCCGGATGGTCACAGTCGCCATACCAGCCTGGACACCCAAATGAGGGGTGAGTATCCATCTTGATGCAAGTATTCTGTATGGGCAATACTATTAGGGTATAACCTGGACCCTGATTAAGACATTGCCATTGAATGGCCCACCCCTCAGGCTGTGAGTGGAACAGGCCCCACACCTCCAATCCTAGAGTCCAGGGCAGTTCAGCCCACAAGATCTAAGGGGCAAGTCCCTACCCTGGCTGTTTTTGGCTCTTCTGATTCATCGGACCTTATTATCACCCACAATAGGCCTGACCACACACCAGCTGTTTAAAGAAGCCCATAGTGATTTCTGTAGACAGCTAGGTAAAGGCACAATGACTAAGGCAAGGTGACTGTGTACTCAAGACACAAAGCCACGCCGCCACGGTACCAGTGCCCCAGACCTGCCTGCCAGAGCTCAGGCTCCATATAACAGCTGCCTGCAGGAAATGCGGGCCTAGCTCCTGCTCCGCCTCCACCTTGTTAGCACTTCATAGTGGCACACCCTCTGCCTCCCTGAAACCCATTTTCCTATCTAACTCAGTTTTCATATCTATCTGCCGTGACCAGGGCTCTGCAAATCTTTCCCGCAAAGGACCAAAAACAAACATTTCTGGCTTTGTGGGTCTTGCAGGCACTGCACCAACCTGACAGTTCTGCCACTGAAGCATTAGGTATCAACAAGCGATATACAAGGGGATGGACCTAACGGTGGGCCAATAAAACTTTATTTACAACAGCAGGTGGAGGGCCAGATTTGGTCTGCATGATGCAGTCAGCCGGTGCCTCTACTGGATGATCTGTAAGGTCCTTTTCACCTCAAACACTGCAACCCAAGGAGGGCTGCAAGCATGGCCCATTCCTGCTGGGCATTTTCAGGGAACAGAGCCACAACACCCAGCTCCACATTTTCTGTCATCTCTGCTTATGTTGATGAGGAAACTGAGGTTCAGAGAAGGAAGAAGGAGGCAGAGCCCAGGTTCCAGACCTGCTTCTCCCAAGGCTGCCTTCAATGTTCAAACAGACTTCCTTCTTTCCTTCCTTCCTTTCTCTTTCTTTCTCCTCCCTCCTCCTCCTCCTCCTCCTCCTCCTCCTCCTCCTCCTCTTCTTTTTCCTCTCTCTGTGTCTCTCTCTCTTTCTCTCTCTCTCTCCATGGTCTCACTATGTAACCCTGGCTGTCCTGGAATTGGAATTAACTATGTTGACCAGTCTGGCCTTGAATTTACAGTGACCAACTTGCCTTTGCCTCCCCAATGCTGGGATTAAAGGTGTACGCACCTTGCCGGGCGGTGATGGCACACGCCTTTAATCCCAGCACTCAGGAGGCAGAGGCAGGAGGATCTCTGTGAGTTCGAGGCCAGCCTGGTCTACAAGAGCTAGTTCCAGGACAGGCTCCAAAGCCACAGAGAAACCCTGTCTTGGAAAAAAAAAAAAAAAGAAGGTGTGCACACCACCACACCACCCAGCAACCCAAACTAACTTTCACTGTCCGTCAGGTCACTTTCACACGACATTTCTTTTCTGCCTTCACCCCAAACACAATAATTTATAGTAATTACTGCTTTTCTGCCTAGCCCCAGGGCTAGTGGCCTGACCTCCACCCATGGACTTCTTTACACAGAAGCCCATCTCCCAGCCCTCTGCCAAATCCATGTGTGGAACATATTTAATACATAGAGCCCCGTGTCCTTCTTCCTGCAATCCAGAAAGGCCCAGATATGAGGAAGCATGGTGGACAGGTATCAGGAGAAGAACAGAACAAAGCTTATGGTTCCTCAGGAGACACATCCAGGGTCCCTGCATTCTTCTGTCTCTAGCTCCCAGAAGTACCCACTCCTTCATCCACACACAGATGTCCATCTTCCCGGCCCTCCTGGATTCTGTGTGTCCAGGTTGCTGAAAACAGGCAAACAACAGCAAACTTCTGCCTCCTCACTCAGTGTTCCTGAAGGCCCCAGCTGGAGCATGGAGAAGGAGCTCCCAGCTTTCCATCCCAAGGTCCTGAAAAAAACCCAGCTACTGTGGGGCATCGTGATGCCCACCTTAAATCCCAGCACTCGGGAGACAGAGGCAGGCAGAGCTCTGTGTTCTTAAGGACAGCCTGGTCTACGTGGCAAGTCCTAGGCCAGCTCAAGGTATACAGTGAGATTCTGTCTTTTAAAAAAGGGGGGGGGAAGGGTATAAAAAGGATATTCCTAATCTACCTGAGCTAATGGGAGCTCCCCAACTCCAGCCAGACTGGGAAGGAACAAGCATAGGTCCAAACTAGTCCCTCTGAATGCGGTTGACAGTTGCATGGCTGGGGCAGACTGAGGGGCCATTGGCAGTGGCACCGGGATTTATCCCTACTGCTTGTACTGGCTTTTTGGGAACCTATTCTCTTTGGATGGATACCTTGCTCAGTCTAGATATAGTAGGGAGGGCCTTGGACCTTCCCCAAAGCAATGTGCCTTACCTTCTCTGTGGAGTGGGGGGGGGGGGCAAGTGGAGGGAATGGGAAAAGGAGGGAGCAGGAACCTGGATTGGTATGTATAATGAAAAAAGATAGTTTGTTTTCTTTTTAAAAAAAAATAAAAATAAATAAAAAAGATGTTCCTTTGGCCAGTCTTCCTTGCCCAGGCTTCTGGCACCATGCACATGGGTAAGCAACACAGACGCGGAGACTCACAAAAGACTCAGTCCTATGACCTGCTTGCTGTGTGATTCCAAAAACACTGCTTAACCTCTCTGGGTCAGACTTGGTGTTTTTATCTACAAAACTGGAAGCAGTCTGTAAGCATTAAGCGCATGCAGGTCCCCCACTCCCCAAGGCCATGTCTTCCAGGAACACGACCACAAGTCCCCTGATACTCACGTGATCACAACAGGGGCCACCTTATTGGGGATGATGGACTTGGCCTTGCTGTTGTGCAAGCTTGTGGTGTGGAAGGATTGCACACTGAGTGAATGCCTCCCATCCATGGTACTGCTGCCCTGCAGGCCCTCTAAGGAGGAACCAGCCGAGACTGTCTGCTGTGCTGTGCTTGCTGTTGTACCCATAGTCTGCCAGCGGCCTCAGGACCCCAGATCTGCAGGTAAGAGGGCACACAGCTCAGAGGGGCAGGAAACCCAGGAAGAGGCAATCCCCACTGTGGCTGCAGACACCGACTCTCGGGGACACCTGCCTTTATGCCTTCCTCTGCAGGCTGCACGGACTGCTAAAAAGTGCTGGAGGATGGCTCGGAGGTTGAGAGCACTAGCTGATCTTCCAGAGGACCCAGGTTCAATTCTCTGAACCCACAGAGCAGCTCACAACTGTCTAACTACAGTCCCAGGGGACTATACACCCTCTTCTGGCTTCTATAGGCATCACACACACACCAGTGGCACAGAGACACATATATGTAGGCTAAATACCCATGTACATAAAAATAAATAAAATTTTTTTAAAAAACTAAACATGTTCAGGAAATAATTTTTTTTTAAAATGAAGAAGGGCTGAGAGGCTGCTCAGCCAGAGAGCACCTATTACGAGGTGACATGGGGTACACTCAGGAAAGGATAGCTGTCCACAGAGGTGACGGTGGTTCAGGACTTACTTCTAGGCTCAGAGAGTAAGAGATAAAGATGGGCAGAGAGGGCTGGGATGGGAATGAGCTGCAGGGCCCACGTGTGGCCCTTGCACCAAGGCCGTACTCATTTCTTCTGTGCCATTCCGCTAAGGCAGACACACAGGAGGACATTCTACCCATGAGTTTCCTAGAACGAGGCCAGAGACATCCAAACTAGGTGAGCTGCCATCAGATAAAACGTTCAGAGAGAACAGCAGCCACAGAACCCAACACCAACATCCGATCAGCATCGTCACCCTGTGGGAGAGGGTGCAGCGCTTCCTCACCCACAGAAAGCTAGGCATCCCGGATTCGAAGGAAATAGGTCTTGCCAGCCTGAGGTTAAAGTTCAAGGTCTACGGCTGAAGATCTGGAAGGTGGCGTGAGGCTCGGGGTCTGCTAGGAAGAACGAGGCTGGGTGTCCCACAGAGAGTGGCAGATGCGGCAGAGAGGATCATGGGAGTTTGTAGGAACTCTGTGGCCACAGGCACCACATATGGCACAGATATTACTATGAGTGGGGGGGATCCTGGTAGCTCCCTCACACCCTTTTACACTTGGGAGATAGCCCACCATGTAGCCTAAAACATGGTAACTCGCCCAGCTGCAAATCATGGGTACTGTCTGCTCTGACCAAAGACTACTCCTGCGCCTCAGCCCCACACCGCCCTCTCACCGCTGCAATGGACCCAGCACAAAGGCGAGCAAGTCAGTCCACAGTTTCTAGACTTGACTTAGAGCTCACAGCGCCCACAGACTATCCCTATGCCTCCCAACACTGTAAACAGGGGATCCTTCCCCAGAGCTATCTCTTGTCCTGGAGACTCAGAGAGAAACTCACCATCTCCTCTGTCCTAGAACCTTCTCCAACTACTCACAGTTCTTATCCCATACAGAAAAGGCCCCCTCTTTTCTTCAGTCTCGGCATCCTTGGAAGCTCCCAAGAGCTTCATGACAGTCCCGGTGACTGCCCCACACCTGTGTTTAAGAGTCCCTCTCCCTGGCTCTTGATACACGGCTCGATCCCCCATCCAACAAAGATACAAAGAATAAACCTTTATATTCTCACAGAGGAAATCAGGTGGCTCACAAAGCAGGGATTCTCCGTGGACCCCAGCTGATGGGCCACAGGGAGAGAACTCTCTCTCTTCTTCACCGGCCCCTCCAGCTGCCAGGCTCCACACTAAAGTTTCCCAGGCCGCCTCCCAGCAGCCTGGGCCAAAGGAATGTGAGTGGAAACAGCTCCAAGAAAGGAACACATAGGAAAGGAGGGAAACGGGCACAAATCCACTGCCGGCCACAGCTGCCACAGGCCAAGTCCAGGCCCATTCCCACAGGACAGGCTCTAACCCACCCACCCTTTGCCTCTACCCCTCCTTGCCTTGGACTCATAGACAATGACAAGCCCCAGCTGGTAGCCTGCAAGGACAGGCAGCAGAGAATGCAGATGTGCACAGCTGGCAGAACAAGCAACTAGGGTGGGTAGCATCCTTTGAAAACTGAACGGGCCTTTAGAATGGGTAGACATCCTATTACACAGAGGATCCGGAGGTTGCTAAGGTCAGTGGTACTGATAATTAGACCACTGCTGACGACCACGGTCAGCACGGCAGCTCTGTGAGTGAGCTCCCGAGGCTCATCTTGGAGGTGGAGAAGCAGAGGGTGGGCACGAAGCAAAGCTCTTGAGGCAGGCCACTAGCATAGGCAGATAAATAACCTGCTGTACGTTAGGTTAACAAAATACCTGGGGTAATCAACTCACAAAACGGACAGGTTCGCTCTGGTCTACAGATCTGGCGGTTTCAGTCACTGGTGGGTTGGTACCACTGTTTCTGGGCCAGTGGAGCGGCAGGAGCACACGGTGGAGGGGTGCCAACAGGCGGCTCTCCTGACAGCCAGGAATTGGTCAGGCTTTACCTGTTTAATCTTGATCTACCAAAGAGATGCTAAATCCCACGGCTCAGTATTAAGTTTACACACACACACAAGAACTGCTTAAAGGCAGGCAAGAGACATGAGGACGTGAATGCATCCAAACAAGCACACAAGATGACACCACTCATTCATCTTCAGTGGCAAATTTTCAAAGCCTAAATAACCAAGGCCCTGGAATTCCCAGGCTCTCACACAGCAGGCCAAGTGAAGTCCTGTGGCTACTTCAAAAAACAGTTCCGTCATTTTGTTTGTGTGATTGATATTTATTTATCTATTGGACAAGGCCTTGTTATGTAGCACTGGCTGACATGGAACTCAGTATGTAGTCCAAGAGAACTCACAGTCATCTCCTACCTCAGCCTTGCCCCGTCAAGTACCGGGATGAAAATCATGAGCCATCACAAGCCTTGGTCCTAAAGTTTCAGACCAAGGTAAGCACATGACCACCGCGTGACTCAACATTCCCACTTAACAGGCTCTCCCAGAGAACAAAGCGGAGGGACGGCTCCTCACAGCCACAGGGCTCACATGGCCAGTGTCTGAGACCACTACTAATGCCCACCAGCTGACGACTGAGGAACGAAACACTGTAGATCTGTGCCATGGGGACGCATTCAGCAGCAGTGACAAAGCGCAAGGCACGTCGCCACAACAGAGTCACAAACGCCATACACTGAAGAGAAACAAGCACACCCCAAAGACCAACTTTGGTTACCTCACGGCAGCCCATGGCAATCTAGAAAAGACAAGAGCAGAATCTTAACGGAGGCAGGGTGTAGGGGCTGGGAGCTGCCTGGGGAGCTCAGTTGGCACCTTTGAGGACAGAGCGGTCCTGGCTTGTCCAGAACAGCAGCTGGGCCAGCAGACATCAGCAAAGCAAACTGAGCTGTCTTGATCCATGAGCACTGTGCATCAAGTCCCTGCAACCAGGGGCCAAGGAGTCATCTCAGCCTTCCACAGGGTGGAAGGTGCCACTCCCACAACACGCTCCCCAATGTGCTACCCCAAAGATGCCCAGCTCCTGCAGGAAGGCTCCCCAGCGGCACTCGCCTCTGTCTCTCCACTCCCACAGCCTCTGCAGAGCATCCCTGAAGTTGCTTCTCACCATTACCAACAGGAGCCAGCCCGCATCTTCCCTGACTCGGGATCAGCTGCCTGCTTCAAAGAAGGAGCAGAAGACCAAACTGCTCCCAGAAAGAAGCAGCTCAGAGCGGACGTCGATCTCTGCCTAGCGTGTCGGGCTGGCCACTGACATGGAGCTAAGGCTAGCATGTGGCAACAAGCAGACACAAAACATTGGAGCCTCACTTCAACATCAACAGTGCAATTCAGGGCTCGGATTTTCCTTTTTACTTGTGTATTGCTGTTAAAGTTCCCACACCTAACCTGGTTCCTTCAGGAATTTTTTTAAAGTGTAATTACGGTAAGAGTGTCAAGTGTAATTACTGTAAGTGTAATTGCGGTAAGTGTTTCAAGGCTGGGTACAGGTCATGGCGCCTCCCTACTGCACCGGCTCCTCCAGCTCTGGGTCCAGCCAGGACTGTCCCCCTGTGGAAGGCCACTACTACAGCCCTGTGGACTTTCCACTGACCAACAAGGAGGCCTAGAAGGTCCCTTACAGAGCAACAATGGAGCAGGCAAAGAGGGGCTCCCCAGAAGACTCAATTTAGTAATGGGAGTATCCTGTCTGTCCTGCAACTGGAATCCCCAACCTGTGCCCCATAGATGATCTCCCCCACCTCTTCCTCTTTAAAACTAGGACGGTATCCACTGGAAACTAAATGAAACCTTCCGAGGGTTTCCCTTTACTACTTCCTAACTTGTCTCATTTTGTTTTGTTTTTGTTGTGTTTTTTATGGTATGTGGAGTTGAACCTAGAGCTTTGTGAAAACTCCGGGTTCCATCCCCAACCCTGTATAAACCAGATATGTGCCGGGCAGTGGTGATGCACACCTTTAATCCCAGCACTCAGGAGGCAGAGGCAGGCGGATCTGACTCTCAACTCTGTGAGTTCGAGACCAGCCTGATCTATACAGCTAGTTCCAGGATGGCCAAGGCTACACAGAAACACTCTGTCTCGAACCACCCCCTCCTCAAAAAAATAAAAAAAATAGGCATGGTAGGACACACCTGTAATCCCAACATTTGGTCAGTGGAAGCAGAAGGATCAAAAGTTCATGGGCAGGGAGCAGAGAGAGCCCAGTGGTTAAGAGCACTTGCTGTTCTTGCAGAGGTCCCAGGTTCAGGTCTCAGCACCCACAAGGTGACTCACAACCATCTGTAACTCTAGCTCCAAGGATTCAACACCCCCTTCTGACTTCTAGGGTCCCCAGGCATACATGCAAGCAACATATACACAAAATAAATAAATCTAAAAACAAACAAACAAACAAACAAACCTAAGTTCATGCTCAGCTAGAGGTCTTTCTGGGCCTGGGCCATGAAGGAATGTGGCTTGCTAGTCCTCAAAAGCAAGACTGACCTGCCTGGGAGACTGTGGGAAACCCTGCACACCCTGAGCCTTCCACTCAGGTTCTCAGCCTAAACTCAGCCTTAAATCTGAACAAAACATCCACAGTCAAGCCAATGAGACGATTCAGTGGATAAAGGCACCTGCTGCCAAGTCTGAGGACCCGAGGTGGAGCCCCGGGAGTCACACAGTCGAGGAGAAAAACTTTTCCTACTTGCCCTTTGACCTCCACGGGTATGCTGTCTGTGTGCTGCGGTTCATGCTCTCTCTCTCTAATAAATAATATTTTTAAATTATTTCAAATCCCCAGAATGCCTTCCTCCCCCAGGAAGGGCAGGGATGACTACTTAACCACAATGCTACCCAGGACCAAGATCTTTAGATACCTCTGCCATGTGACTAAAGTCTAGCTAACAGGATGTAAGGAACATCATCACAGGCCGAGTTCCAGAATCCTTCCCCACGAGAGCTTCTCCTCCTTTCTTCCATCTTGTGACCTGGGACACAGATGACAGCAAACATTTCACAGCCATGTGGAGCCTGGAGCTTGTGAAGCTGCAGCCTAGGAACAGAGGAAACTATGGAGCAGAGCAGGCGTGATCTACAAAGCCCTGGGCTTGGACAGGGACAGAGAAATAAACTTCCATCTTGTATAAACTCCTATTATTTGGCTTTTTCTATGACTTACAGACAAATCTAATCCTGACTAATGTGCCCTGTTATTTTTAGGCTTGGACCCTCAGTGACCACAGACCAGATGGTCACAGGAATGTCAACCTTCCCTGCTGGTGGACAGGCTGCGCTGTAGACTGTGAGTCTGTTCTCAGGGTTTGAGATGGAGGGAGTCACAGCAGAGGGTGATCACGAAACACGTGACCTGCCCCGCCCCCCCCACACACCAGAAAAACTGGGGAGACATAGGCATGAACCTACCATCAGTTAATCTCCACCACCAACTGCAGGGTCTAGAAAGTTCTGAGGAGGTATCATGTCCCCTGCTGCACAGTGCCTCTTGGTCCCTCCAGGAGCCCTTGTAAGTCATGAGAGTCCCCACAAGGCAAAAAGCGGTCACCAGGGAGAGAGAGGGAGAGGAGATAGAGAGAGAGAGAGAGAGAGAGAGAGAGAGAGAGAGAGAGAGAGAGAGAGAGGCCCAGCCAAGCCGGTCCACTCCAGATGGAGTTAGTAGTAGGCAGGTGCAGTTTCCCAGAAGAGCAGGAGACTCCAGTGAAGCATCTGCTCCCTCAGCTTCTGTACTCTGCAGCCCCCCCGAGTACTGGAAGAAACCAACTACCTGGAGACCTCAGACAGCAGGGCAGAGACAGTCTAGATTCGTTAGGGTCAGCAGAAATCTAGACTCTCTTGGGGACCCATGAGGTCAGCACCTGCCCACTTTCCTGAAGGCCACCTGGGGGCCACCTCAGAGGGCCAGCAGCAACTTACTCTCAAGCTCCACTTGTGACTCCAGCAACTGGGCCCCCAGCATCTGTTCCCACTCCTCCCAACCCCATGGCCTCCCTTGTCTAGCATTGAAAACACCCCTTCCAGGGCTCGGGCAGTGGCTCAGTGAGCAGAGTGCTTGCCTAGCATGCACGAGGCCCTGGGTTCCATACCTGGGTGCCACAAAAATGGAGTATGGTGGTAAACATCTGTGATCCCAGCAGTTAGCAGGTGGAGTCAGGAGTTTAGGGTATCCTCAGCTACCTACCAAGTTTGGAGCTAGCTTGGGCTACATAAAACCCTGTCTCAAAAAAAAAAAAAATCAAATAATAAAACACACCCCCTTCTCACCCCACGCCCAAGATTCCAGGCAAAACCAGACTGCAGTTGCCTCAGGGTAACTGGAAAACCCATAGGTTTCTCTCAGCTTTGACTTGCTTTCATTTCTTTTTTATATTTACATATTTGTTTGTTTGTTTGTTTTATTCAGATAGAATCTCAGTAGTAGCCCTAGCTAGCCTAGTAATTTCTAAGTAAACTAGGTTGGCCTTGAACTCACAGAGCTCTGCCGGCCTGGGATTAAAAGTGTGTCACCACATCCAATGAAACTTTTTTTCTTTCTTTCTTTTTTTTTGTGTTTGTTTGTTTTTTGTTTTTTGAGTCAGGATTTGTAGCTTTGGAGCCTGTCCTGGAACTTGCTCTATAGACCAGGCTGGCCTCGAACTCACAGAGACCTACCCACCTCTGCCTCCCGAGTGCTGGGATTAAAGGCATGCGCCACCACTGCCTGGCTACCAACGAAACTTTTTTGAAACTTATTTTATTTTGTATGTGTATGTGTGGGCGCTCTCATGCCACAGTGCTCCTGTGGAGGTCAGAAGACAACTTGTGTGAGCTGGTTCTCCCCTCCTACCAGTGGGTCCTGGCATCATTAGCAGCAGCTGCCTTTACCCATTGACCCACCCTCATCCCTGACCTCCTGACAGGCCTTGGGGTCAGCCTAGCCTTCTCTGTGGGCCACCTTTGTTTTCACATGGACAGGGAGGGGACAGACCAGGTGGGTGGCTTTCAGTCATCTGACAGCTGAATCATTCATTCGTGCAAAATCGACACCTCCCAAGTGTGCCGTGTGCAGTCTCATGCAAAGTCATTGAGCCAGGTTCTGGCTCAGGGCAAAACTGTCGAGCCCCTGGTCCCTAGACCTGCTCCAGAGACCCTCCTGGGAAGAAACTCTAGCAGGAATGGCCTACTATTTTGGCTTCTCTGGGCCACAATTGTTGAAGAATTATCATGGGTTACATGGCGGTGTCCAACCTGAAGCTTGCAGGTTGACATACAGACATGTATTGTGTGTGATACAGGGACATAAGGCTGTCACCTGCAAAGTGCACTTTCCAAAATTATGCAATTTAGTTACAAAACAGAAAAAAAACTCAAAATTTAGCGTTGGCCAGGAGGTGTGATGGTGCACGCCTTTAATCCCAGCATCAGAAGGCAGAGACAGGCAGATGTTTGTGAGTTCCAGGACAGCCAGGGCTGTGCAGAGAAACCCTGTCTCAAAAAAACAAAAACAAACAAAAAATAATAATAAATTTGGCAGTCGGCCACACTCGTGCTATCTTATACCAATCATGCCTCTCAGAACACACACCCTTCCTTGCTTCTCTGCCGTCGTACTCTTGGGTTCCACACACGGAGTGCCACCCTGCGCTCACTCCCTCCACCCCATCCACCCAGAGCCACTAGAAAATGCCCCAAGCCTTGCCACTCTTAGCCCATGTTCCCGTACCTTTAAGAAGCCCTGCAGTCTACACCCCCACCCCACACACAGCCAACTTGGTGTTTCTAAGTACAGCAGCCCACAGGCTTGAACCCCTGATAGGAGGAGCTTCAAAGCATTTCTTATCGCTCCATAGAGGGCTATGGGCCCATTCAGCAGGTGGAACAAACCAATGGGCAGAGTTCAGTGTCTGAGAAGCCTCTTCACTTCTCAAGGGAAGTCCGGGAGGCAGAGCATGATGGGCGGGGGGCGGGGGTGGGGGAGTGTCCTTTCCAGGGCCACAGCCTCTCATATGCTCCTGGAAGCAGATGCCCAGGCCTTAACAATAGAGCTAAAAATAGGCTGATCCATCTTGAGGACAGTGGCTGAGTGAGTGGCCAGCTGCAGGAAACATCTGTCCTAGCTTCAGAACAAATACAGGGAAGTCACCAAGCTACAGGGTTCCCCTGCTGGGGGACCAAAGGGCTGGAGTGGAATCATAAAGCTTTCAGGGCAGGGAGGGAACACTGGGAAGATGTTTCAGTCTCACACATACACACACACACAAACACAAACACACACATACATACACACACACATACATGTTAATTTATTGTTGTTTTGTTTTGTTTTTTGAGACAGGGTCCCTCTGTGTAGTCCTGGCTGTCCTGGAACTTGCTCTATAGACCAGGGTGGCCTCAAACTCACAGAATTCCGCCTGCCTCTGCCTCTCAAGCACTGAGATCAAGAGGTGTGCACAACCACCTCCCAGTGTAAGTCAATATTTTTAACTATTACAAGAAATAGGCATGGCGGAAGAGCAATACCCAAGACTGGTTCTAGTTCCCACACACAACATACATGTACACACACACACTTTCAGGTCTATCCCTAGAGCAGGGGCGCAGATTGTCCCTTTCCTTCCCAGGCCTTGCCCCTCAACTCCTAACACAGGCACAATCATGAATGCATGTGAACACACACAGTAGAGTCAGGCTCCCTGTTAGGCACCAGTGTGTACCTTAGAATTGGAGCCAAAGGTGCTTTTGAGACTCCATTCTGTTTTCTGTTTACAGAGGAGGAAATTGAGACCCAGTGGTAGCCAGAGACCCGCCCACACTCTAACAGTGGGCAGCAGAATGGGACCAAGGGTCTCCTACCCACCTGTCCCCGCACCTCTCTGGTTATTTGCTTGCCTGCCCAGAACTAGGGAAGACCCGTTTATGGGATACACACCTGTTTCCAGCAAGCGGCAAGAACAGACTCCCACCTAAAGGACTTTGGAGGAGACTCAAGGAAGAATTTCCCTGAGCCGGCCCAGCTGCCTCTACCTACCTATGGCTCCTAGAACCCACACTGTATCAAGATGCCAACACAGGCACTATTCACTATCCCAGGAACAGCCACATCGACAGGCCTTCGCAGATCACCAATAACAGAAATATGGAGCAGAGGAACGTCCTACTGCAAGGCAGGAACCAGTCTGGGAAGACACAGGACCTCACTCCAGCCTGCTTGCTCACTCATTCCCCATCTTCCTGCCCAGCACCCCCACTCCTATCTAGACTGAGGGAAGCTTTCTGCCCTCTCCCAAGGGGTCCCCCAAGTCTCTGTAGGCAGGGGCTGGGGCTAGCCTTCAGGTACATCCCAGGGTCTGACCAGGGCTTGGCACAGAGGGGTCTCTTGAAGGAACACAGAACAGAAGGTTGGACTCCCATGAGAATTAATGAATTAACAGGTTAAGAAAGGTGCAGTTTTAGCCCAGGGTGGGGAACACAGTGCCTGTACCACAGAGGGCCACCACATGTAACTACCCATTAAAAATGACAGGCAGAGAGCTATGCTCAGCCCTGAATCCCACACAGTTGAGAAGGATGGCGAGGAAGGAACACAGAGTCCAGAGGCTTTGACACCAGAGGGGTAGATATCCCACCTGAGAGCACACCCCCACCCATGCGGGTCAGCAGCCTGCCTGAGACCCTTGGGCCTCTTCTCTTGAGTCAGGCTCTCCTACCTCTCAGCAGAGCAAGGAAAATGGCCAAGCTACACCCTCCACGTGCACACCAGAAACCTAGTCAGGCTCCTAGCTGTTATTTGAAAGTTCAAGCTAATCTTTTGTTGCCGTCTTTTGTGTGTCTGTATCTAGGGAGGGGATATTTTGTTTCACTTTGGTTGTTATTGTTTGCAAGAGTCTGTGTGTGTGGTTAAGTGTGACTGTCTATGTGCACATGTGTGCATATAATGACATCAGGGATTTTCCTCACTCACTCTCTTTTGTATTCACTGATTCAGGGTATGTCAGTTGAACCCAGAGCTCCTGATCTCCACTGTATTCACTGACTCGGGGTCTGTCAGTTGAACCCAGAGCTTCTGATTTAACCAGTCTAGTTAGCCAGCTTTCTTCCAGAGACTCCCTGACTCTGTCTTCCAAGCAGGCAGCATTGGGTACTGGGGACTCAAATTACAGTCCTCATATCAACAATAGCAAGCATCTTACCTGACTAATCATCTCCTCGGTCCTGATTTAAAAAAAAAAAAATAGTGTCTCAAGTAGCTCAGGCTGTCCTTGAACTCACAAGTACCCAAAGATGACCTTAAACGCCTAATCCTCCTGCTTCCACTCCTAAATGCTGGGATTACATGTTTGCATCACCTCTGTCTTAGGGTTTCTACTGCTGTGAAGAGACACCATGACCATGGTTAACTCTTATAGAGGAAAGCATTTAATTGGGTGGCCTACAGTTTCAGAGGCTCAGTCCATTATCATCATGGTGGGACATGGCAGCGTGCAGACAGGAAAGGCACTGCTGAAGAAGCTGAGAGTCCTATTTCTTGACTCCCAGGCAATAGGAAGTGGTCTAAGCCATTGGGTGCGGCTTGAACTTTTAGAAGACCTTAAAGCCCACCTCCACAGTGACACACTTCCTCCAACAAACCCCCACCTCCTAACAGCGCCACTCCCTATGAGTTTATGGGAGCCAATTACATTGAAACTACCACAACCCCAACTAACCAAAACATGAATTTTTAACACCAGACAGTATAATATGCTCTATCTGGCTTGTTAGGGGACAATATAAAAATTGTGACCCACTGGGGACACAGTACAGTGGGTAAAGTGCTGGCTGCATAAGCAAGGGGACCTGAGTTCATTGCCTAGCATCTACATCAAAAAGCCTGGCTTTTAGGCTGTTTTTAAGACCAGCACCAGAGATATTGAGACACAGATCCCTGGGAGGCTGCTAGCCAGACAGACTAAATCAATCAGTGGGAGCAATCGAAAAAGACACCCACCTATGCCAACCTCTGACTTGCATACATATATACCCCATCCATATACATACACACATGAACACATACGAAGATGATGGGCAAGAAAATGTCTGGATTGCTGTTGAAATTAGACCAGTAAACCTGAAGGGGGGAAAAATAGGAACGGGTGCTATACAGTGACCACCAAGATGGCACAGACATGGGCACCTGTCACAGGACTGCAATTCTGTAAGCATGCTTCTCAGGGCCCAGGGTCCCCAATATCTTCATTTCAGGTTGCCCAGATGGGAACACACATGACAACATGTTGCTTGATGGAATGGTATTTTGTGGAGCAAAAGCCACGGTGGGTAAAGATGCCACAGCCATGGCATGGAGCAAGGCAATGCCCCACACGGACTAGCCTGTGTTCTCACTGTGACAACATATACCCCTATCATCTAAGAGTGTCCTCAGCCAGGCAGTGGTGGCGCACGCCTTTAATCCCAGCACTCAGGAGGCAGAGACAGGCGGATCTCTGTGAGTTCAAGGCCAGCCTGGTCTACAAGAGCTAGTTCCAGGAAGGCTCCAAAGCTACAGAGAAACCCTGTCTCAAAAAACAAAACAAAACAAAAACATGTTTAAGAGTGTCCTCAATGACGCAGTGCAAGTTACCCGGAGGCACAGCTTTTCAGTAACCGTGTGCTGACCCAGTTCAGCTGCTCACCCCAGTGTGAGAGCGGTGTGGAAGAATATTGTACCAGAGCTGGTTAGGAGCCAGAGTTAAACTGACCGTTTTTGGTCCAAAGAGGGCATTTTCACTTAAGAAAAAACAGCGTAGTTCTCAAAAAGGAGGGGAGTGAGTGGGTTTGCGGCCACTTGTAAAGTCAGAGCTCAATGGGAAACACCAGACCTGCCTGCACCAGGAACCATGAGTGCACAGGTTCTCAAAGCATTACAATTACTCAGGAGATAAATGCAATATTAACAGCAATTGATAGGCCGAGGATGTGACTCAACAGGTAGAAGGATTGCCTAGCATGCCAAAGGTCCTGGGTTCAAGACCACTTAAACTGTGTGTGGTGGTTCAGGTCTGGGACTTGCAAGGTGGAGCCAGGAGGTTCAAAAGTTCAAGGCCATCCTTGGCTACACAGGGAATTCCAAGGTCAGCCTGGGCTACTCAAGAACTTTTCTCGAAAGATCTGCCAGGTGTGATGGTGCACACCTTTAATCCCAGCACTCAGGAGAGAGATGCAGGTGGATAGCTCTTGAGCTCGAAGCCATAGGGAGATTCTGTCTCGGGGTGGAGGATGGGGTCAGTGTCTTCCTGCCTAGTGAGCCAGTGTTCCCCTCCCCCAAGGCCTGCACCTGAAGTTACAAAGACACAAAAAAGCCATTTAAAATGTAGCATGCTCGTGGGATTAGGGTTTAACAGGGAAAGATCACCAATGTTTCCAGATCCTCTGCTCACGTCTAAGAATCTGCTTCTGGGCCAACGACTTGGCTCAGTGAATAAAGGCATTTGACATCAAGCCTGATGACCTAAGTTTGGTTTCCAGGACCCCGAAGGTAGAAAGAAAAAACCAAGTTCAAAAAGTTACTCTATAACCTTTAGCCCATACCATGGCTCACTTGGCACTCGCAGCACTGAGGAAGCAGAGGCAGGTGGATCTCTGATTTAAAGTGTTATCTTTTGAGTTCCAAGGAACCAGCACCACACAGTGAGACCCTATCTACAATAAATACACAGAATCTACTGCTGGTAGTATTTTTACCTAGTACCAAAGAAAACTGTCCCCAGGTGACTAAAACATCCCTTTCCACCCACAAATGGATGGGGTGATGAGCTTTCTCCACGCACTTGAACCAAGCAGCAGATCACAGCCCATTGAATGCAAAGGCAGAAAAGGACAGACGTAAAGGGGCCTTGGAAAACTGAAACAATGGTCATGAGTACGCACATAGCACACGCCTGCGAGGATACAGTTCAACATGCTCTTAGTGACTTGGTATCTGGAGGCAGGAATATCCCAGGTGATTTTTCTCACCTTTCCAAATATTTTTATCTTCTCTGATTTTCTTTTTTTTTTTAAAGATTTATTTATTTATTATGTATACAACATTCCTTCCATGTATGCCTGCATGCCAGAAGAGGGCACCAGATCTCATTATAGATAGCTATGAGCCACCATGTGGTTGCTGGGAATTGAACTCAGGACCTCTGGAAAAGCAGTCAGTGCTCTTAACCTCTGAGCCATCTCTCCAGCCCTCTTCTCTGATTTTCTTGAGGGTTTTTTGTCTGTTTGTTTGGTTTGGTTTGGTTTTGGTGGTGCTTGGGAATGAGCCCTTCGCATCATACATTCAAAGGTAAGGCCTTCTCCATGAAACTACGCTTCCAGTCTTATTTTCTCCTTTTCTCCTACCACAGACACTGGGACAAGCAGCCTTGGTTCAGTATCGACTTTATAGCCAAAGATATTCTGGTGCCTTCCCCAGAAGTGGGCCCGCCCTTGAGTACCGTGGGCAGACTCATAAACAGCTTCCTGTAGGAAAAACCAGGACCCCGAAGCCAGCGAGACTTGGCTTCTCTGCCAGGGATGTCCTGCTCCAGAGGCCTGGCTACAGCCTTGCTTCTCTGCACCCCATTTCCTGCAAGGTACTGAGGGTTAAATGAGGTCATTCAGTGCTGTCCTGACCAGGTCAGCAGTCTTGTTGACACAGGCAGCCCAGGCTCCCCAGAAGAAATTTTGGAGCCCAAGAGTAGCCATGCAGCTTCCTCTACTCACACTAATGGCCTATGAGTATAGCCCTAGACCAGGCACACAGCTTCCTTGGACTCCACTGATGGAATTCCAGGCAGGAAAGGTGGACGGCTTATTCAGACAGGAAGTGAACTCGCCGGATGAAAGACAGGCCAGCATTCCATCAGGAGCCCCCACCTGCTAGTGACCCATGGGGTCATGGGAGCTGGGAGTGTGTGGGCACATGGAGGCTGAGGAGGAAATAGGATTTACTGCAAAAGCCAAGCACAGGGCAGCCCCCTGGGCAGGGAAGTGACTTCATTTCACACTCTGTCCTCTCTGCTTCCGTCTCTGGCACGGATGGGAACTTAACCCTGAGAAGGCCGTGTTTCTCCAAGTCCTGGTCAGCTTCACACCAAGTCAGGGGAAGAAGTCAGGCTTTTTCCTCTCCCTGACACCTAGCCATCCCAATTCACAGAAGAGAAAACAGAGGCGCAAAGAGACTGACAGGAGGCCAGAGTCTCCGTCTCCAACACCTTTACCACTACCCTGAGCTGCAGGCAGGGAGACACTATCTATCAAGGACGGCTCCTGAAGGAGGCAAGGCAACTGAGCCTGGAAAGGAAAACAAAGGCGTCATTTCCAGAAGGAACAACACAGATGGGCGTTCCGCGCTGTGCAGAGCCTCCCGGAAAAATCACACGGTCCCTGGGACTAGAATAGAGGGTGAGAGGTGGACCCCAAGTGCTTGGGCAGGGAACCAAGATGTCAGGTGTCACTCTGCTGGTGAGATGCACCGCCCAGGCTCGGCAACAGTATGGAGGTATGGCTACGGCCATGAGTCACCTTCAGATGGCCATACAGAAGAGGAGGAAGCCCATGAGAAGGAACCTTAGCAAGGATTTGAAATTTCTCTGGAACAGGGAACCTACATGTTGTGGAATATTATTTTAGCTGGGCAAAGATGTGTTACTTTGTTTATGCTGGGGACTATTACTTTAACTCTGTGAAGGTGTGTTGCATTTGCTTCTGCTGCCTTTGTTAACAATGTAAGAGATGTTACATTTGTTTAATTGTGTAAAGATGTGTTGCATTTGTTTTACCCTGCCTGTCTAAGGCACCGGATTGGTCTAATAAAAAGCTGAAGAGCCAACAGCTAAGTAGGAGAGGGATAGGCGGAGCTGTTAGACAGAAAGAATACATAGGAGGAGGACTCTAGAGAGAAGGAGAGAATGAGGGAGAAAGAGAAGGAAACACCTGGCTGGAGAGTTGGCTCAGTGGTTAAGAGCACTAGCTATTCTTCCAGACCTGGGTTCGATTCCCAGCACCCACATAGCGGCTCACAACCACCTGCAATGGGATCCGATGCCCTCTTCTGGTGTGCTAACGTATCTGCTAAGAGAAGGGAACACCCAGGGCCAGAAGCCAGCCAGACACCACAAGTTGTAAAAGTAAGAGATACAGAAGAAAAAAAAGGTAAAAAGTCCCAAGGCAAAGCGTAGATGAAGGAATAAGAGCTAGTGGGACAAGCATAAGATAAGCTGAACATTCATAAATAATAATAAGTCTTTAAAAGAAGTCATGATTTGGGAACTGGTTGGTGGCCCAAAAGAAAAAGCCTGCTATACCTGAGGCCTGGCCCCTTCATGCTACCACCCCAACATCTAAGGAATTCCCATAGCCAACAGCAGCCCAGGCCCAGGCCAGGTCTACACCTGCTACACCCCCGACAACAGCCAGATTAGGGCACTGGGTGGCCCCTAGACTCCACCCTCCGCCCCAGCACCAGCACCTTTGCAGCCTTGACTGAAGAACTCGGTTCTTCTGGGTTAGACAGTCAGACAAAAATAATGCTGCCTGGGGCTGCCTGGGGCTGCCTGGGGCTGGAGGGATGGTTCCAGGGATGGGTGCAAGCACTGGCTTCTCTTCCAGGGGACCAAGATTCAATTCCCAGCAGTTACATGCCGGCTCACAGGACTATAACTCCAGCCCTAGGGAGATTCGATGCTCAATTCCAACCTCTGGGGCCCTGCAACCATGTGGTGCACAGGCAAAGCACTCATACACTGTGGTGGCGATTCCTGATCGTCAACTTGACTACATCTGGAATTAACTAAGACCCCAAGCAGCGGTGAGGACTTTTCTTGATTGGACTGTTTGAGGTCAGAAGACCTACCCTACATCTGGGCCACAGCTTCCAGTGGCAGCCCACATGAGAGGACATAGAGAAGGAAGTGAGAAGGAAGTGTTTGCGTTTTGCCCACTTGCCCTCACTCTTGCTGGCGAGCTCATTCTTTTGACTGATAATAGAGCCTATTTCTTCAGGATTCCAAGGTATACTAATAAACAGTTGAGACACCCAGCCTCACGGACTTTCTGTTGGGAGACTTGCCGGACCACAGCCCATAAGCAGTTCTAATAACTCCCCTTTATAGAGAGATATAGACACAGATCAGTTCTATCAGTTCTCTTTCCCCACAGAACCCTGACTAATACATACACAGAAAAATAAATAATAAAAAATTATAAATAATGATGATGCCTAGCCGGATTGAGATGACCCCTACCAGACCCACCTGTGTGTCCACAGCCCGCACTCCATACACACTTGCCACTGTGCTGTTGTCCCCTATGCCCCACAGGCCAGCAAACATAGATGAGTGACAATGAACACTGGCACCAAATTCAGACTGGAGTGCCACCTAATGTAGGTTCACCCCACCCATGGGGACAAACTATGACCCTAGGGACCTGACAGGCTAAGCCCAGTCCCCAGACCTCTGTCTGCCCTTCCTAACTCTAGGCTACGAGAGCAGCAGGGAGGGGCACCAGGCTGCACGGGAAGATGGGGTTTGGTTTCTCCTCTTCCTGTTTATCTGTCCCCACCATCCTGAAGCTCCTGGTACTGTTTGTTCAGGGAAAGTCCTGCCAAGAGGGAACATCCTGCATTATAGCCACCCGGGGCTGGGCTTCCCTGCTAGTTTTGTGCTGGGGGCTCTGAGGGCCACCTGCTGCAGGCCCCTGCCTGGCTCTGGGGCTGCTGCAAAGAAGGGATTTCCACAGCAGCTGCGTCAAGTAGGGGTACCTGAGCCCAAAGAGACACTGTCTCCCATGGGCATCAGTTGGCTCCGTGTACGATGGGAGAAGGGACAAGAAGGGTTCTAGGCAGGGACCTAACAGCCTACTTTGGGGTCAGGGATGCAGAGTTCAGGCTATGCAGTCAGGTAGACCTGGCATCCAAACCTGACTCAGCAATGTGACCTTGGCCATGTTATGACCGCCTCTGAGCCAGTCTATCTCCTGTCAGGTGACAACAGCAGAGAGCAGCACACAGGGAAGGGGTGGCACCTCCTAAATCACAGCAGCTGTCAGCCTCTTCTCCAGTGCTGGCTCCTCACTCAATTCTCAAATGTGACATGCCCCCCAAAACATTGTTAAATTGGACTAGAGAGATGACTTAGCAGTTAAGAGCCCTGGCTACTCTTCCGAAGAACCCAGATAAGATTCCCAGCACCCACATGGTGGCTCACACCCATCTGTAACCAGTTCCAAGTGATTTGAACTTTGTGAGTACCAGGCATATACATAGTGCACATACATACACATATAATAAAAATAAATCTTTAAAAAAACTGAATAGTAGTCACACGGAGGCAGGGGCAGGAGAATCCTGAGTTCAAGGCCAGCCTAGGCTACATAACAATATTCTCACAAACAAAACAAGAACAATTAGGGCCCGAAAAGGGAGGAAATTCTGACTGGTTCTGCCACATGGAGGAACCCTAAGTATACTGCGCTGTTTGAATAAGCCAGAAACATAAGAAGAGCTATGTGGTTCTACTTCGTGCCCCACCCCCCCACCCCCCAGCAGTTAGTCTATCACAGAGCCAGGAAGCAAGACAGTGGCTTCCAGAAACTGAAGAGTTGGTGTCTAATGGGCATAGAGTTTCTGGTTGAGAAGACGAGACTGTTCTAGAAAGGCTGTGGATTTTGGCAAAGTATTTGCCTAGCACGCACAAAACCCCGGTTCATTCCTTAACACCATATACACCAGGCATGGTGGTGCGGAATCTAGGAGGACTGGGAGTTCAAGGCCAGCCTCTACTACATAGTGAGTCTGATGCCAGCCCGAGCTACATGAGAGAATTTGTCGAAAGACAGGCAGACAGATGGACAAACATACAAAGACAAGGGCAAACCCAAGCCTGACCATCTGCCCTGCTGGGATCAGGGAAAGGGGACAGAGGAGGAGGGAGGAGACTACTTCTGAGTGGGCGTGTCTATCACCACAAGACCCATAAGCCTTCTCCCTCCCCCACTCCAGCCTGACCTGGAAGTCGCAGCCAGGGTGGGGGTGGGGAAGACTAGGGAGTCTGATAGACTGAGTGACACTTGGCTTCCTGTTGCAGGCCTTCTGGAAGCTCCTCAACTTCCTCCTTGGTGAAAGAAGGATTCCAGCCAGCAGTTCACTCCTGGGCATCTCACAGTCCTCAGAAGACAGAAGAGAGCTTTAGTCCAGTGCCCATAGGTTAGAAAAAAGGCTCAGGTCCATCCCAGGAACAAGGTGACTGCGCCTGTGGAGGACCCAGAGAGCCCACAGGGCAGCTCACAACCCTCTGTAACTCCAATTCCAGGGATCCAGGATGAGCATCACAAACACACACGGTACATAGACATACACACAGGTAAACCCTCATACACACTGAAAAAAAAGAAAGAAAGAAAGAAAGAAAGAAAGAAAGAAAGAAAGAAAGAAAGAAAGAAAGAAAGAAAACATCCTAATCGTAAGGACTATCTTGAACTGCTGTGCAATTTGGGCTGGGGTTTGTTTCCACGTTTAGAGCCCAGTTCCTCCTCCATGAAGGCCACATGACAGCATCACACACAGCACAAAGAAAGACCGGCTCAAGTCAGAACATGCAGCGGGGAGGGAGAACCAGGCCACCTCACTCCCATGGGGGCATGACCGTGCCTGACTGAGAGGGCCAAGTTTCCAAGCAGGCTGGACTATGGTAGAGTGGAGAGCATCTGTGTGTCCTGGGCAAAGCCCGCGGCTGCCGTGCCAAGTCCTGACTCCCACAAGAAGTAGGCTGAAGAACCGCTACACACGACTTCAATAGTGCCATTATTCTGCCCTTATCGGCAAGCCAACAAACCGGCCTGCCAGGAGCTCAGGGTGACCTATTGAGACAGACACACAGAGTCAGTCACTCATGGGCAATGTGGGCTTAATTGGGAGGTCTGGTTACCCCAGTCCATACACCCAGCCCCAAGTCCTTGATATGCATAGTCTGAACACAGTCCAGGTAGCAGGGGCAATGGCAGGAGAGGCCAAGGCCCCAGCGTTCTGCCAGCCAGCCAGCACTGGCAACCTCTGAGACTGGCCCACTTCCCCACACCATCATGGCTCACTGCAGGTGGCTGGCTTTCTAGCATCCTTAGTAGTCCTGTTTTTATAGATGTTTGCTTTTTGATAATGCTAGGGGTGGAACCCAAGGCTTTGGGCATTGACAGGCATACGCTCTAACACTGAGCCCTACTCAAAGCCACCACATGTTTGTTTCCAAGTTAAATAAAACCTAAGTTCTCAGGCCCTTGAGTCTATTATGTCTATGGAAGTTACACTCTAACGTGGGTAATGTACACCAAGTACTTCTCTGTCTCTTTGAAGGAGGAATCTGGGGCTGGGGTGCAGCTTGTTCAGTAGAATGTTAACTTAACAGACATGAAGCCCTGGGTTCCATCTCCAGTGCGGCAAAAACAGCCGGGCCATAGTGGCACACGCCTTTAATCCCAGTAATCCCAGCACTTGAGGCAGAGGCAGGAGGATCTCAGTGAGTTAGGGGCCAGTTTGATCTACAAAGCAAGTTCCAGGACAGTCAGGACTGTTACACAGAGAAATCCTGTCTCGAAAAACCATAAAGAAAAAAGAAGAAAAAAAAAAATACATGGTGGGGCTGGAGAGATGGCTCAGTGGTTAAGAGCACCAGCTGCTCTTCCAGAGGTCTTGAGTTCAATTCCCAGCAATCACATGGTGACTCAGAACCATGTATAGTGGGATCTGATGCCCTCTTCTGGCATAAAGGTGTGCATGCAGATAGAGCACTTATATACATAAAATAAATAAATCAATCTTAAAGGAAAAAAACACATGGTATGACTGCAGTTATATGAAGTGTCCAGGATCAGAAAATCTATAGAGACAGACAGTGGACTCATGGGTGAGCAGATACTACTAATAGTACAGGGCATCTGTGGTAGTTTGAATGTAATTGGCTCAGGGAGTGGCACCATTAGGAGGTGTGGCTTTGGTGGAGTAGGTGTGGCCTTGTTGGAGGAAGTGTGTCACCGTGAGGGCGGGCTTTAAGGTTTTCTATGCTCAAGATACCTCCCAGAGTCACAGTCCACTTCCTCCTGCCTTCTGATCAAGATGTAGCCAGCACCATGTCTGCCTGCACACCACCATGCTCCCCACCATGATGATAATGGACTGAACCTCTAAACCTGTAAGAGAGCCGCCCGATTAAATGTTTTCCTTATGAGTTGCCATGGTCAGTGTCTCTTCACAGCAATAGAAACCCTAACTAAGACAGTGTCTTCCAGGGTTCATGAAAACGCTGTATAATTAGACCTTGGTGGCAGGTGCACCATCTGTGAATATACTGACTAGAAGCAACTGAGCTAAACACCTCAGATGGGTGAACTGAATGACATGTGAATTACTCTCAAGCCAGGTGTAAAACACATGCCTAAAATCTCAGCACTCAGGAGGTTGAGGCAGGAGGATCACAGTTAAGTTTTGGGCCAGCCTGAGCTATATAGCAAGATCTTGTCTGAAAAGGGAAAGAAAGAAAGAAAGAAAGAAAGAAAGAAAGAAAGAAAGAAAGAAAGAAAGAAAGAAAGAAAGAGAGGAAAGAAGGAAGGAAGGAAGGAAGGCAGGCAGGCAGGCCAGGCAGTGGTGGTACACCCTCTAATCCCAGCTTGGGAGGCAGAGGCAGGCAGATCTCTGTGAGTTCGAGGCCAGCCTGGTCTACAAGAGCTAGTTCCAGTACAGCGTCCAAAGCTACAGAGAAACCCTGTCTTGAAAAACCAAGAAGAAGAAGAAGGAGAAGAAGAAGAAGAAGAAGAAGAAGAAGAAGAAGAAGAAGAAGAAGAAGAAGAAGAAGAAGAAGAAGAAGAAGAAATTAGTATTAATATGTGTCAACAACACAGGTGAAGCAGAGCTAGGTCATGGGACGCCTGGGGGGCACTTTCCCTGTCTCTTTCCATCTCCCTTTGGTGTCCTGAGTTCCAAGTCAACCCCATCTGAGTGAGTAGATGGCCACACCTGAGCAGTCTCATCCCAACCCAGGATGCCTACCTGGGAAATACTTCACACAATAGTGTTAAGACATGACACTGAATTATGAAATTAGAAGAAACATTAAATCTTCACAGGCAGAAGGGTGAGGGCTGTGTTTACCCATCTCGGACAGTGTCAAGGAGGAAGTGAGCACAAAGATTCGGAGTCCCCAGACGGCCTGTCAGGGATTCATAGTGACATCCACGCAGGCTGGGCCGCTTCCTACAGAGGTGCACACAGGCCCAGCCCTCCACCCACACACATGCCAGAAAGCATTCCTGGGCTGAGGCCCTGACCAAGCACTCCTAAGAAAGAGCCGACTAAGTAGGCAGTCTCTGGCACTTGCAGAAAATCTCGCACCTGCTCCTCCTCACAGACCCCAAGGCTCTCCTGTACACCCCACCAATTGCCCTCTGCGGGGCCATATTCCTTTTAGTAATTTACAGACACAAGAAGTGGGATGGGAACCAAGGTTGAAGCTACTGACTAGAGGGCACATCCACAGACCCTCAGCCTCAGCTGAACCCCTCCAGGGTGAATCATGCCCGAGCAGTGTGTACAGGCCAAAAGTGTTTATTTTAATGCCTGGTCAGGCTTGGAGCAAGCACATTTACCTACTGAGCCATCTCACTTATCCTAAAACACCTCATTTTATGTTCAAGGAAAAGTCATTAAAAAAGAATTGACTTTTTTTTTTTTTTTTGCTAAACATGGTAGCACATGCCTGTAATCCCAGGACTTGGAAGATTGAGGCAGGAGGATTGCCAAACATTCAAGGTCAACCTGGGCAATTAATAAGTTCCAAGCTAGCCTGAGCTATAAAAATGAGATTCTACCTCAAAAATACAAACAACCCCCCACATTTACTACTATAAAAACCCAACTCTAACTGAGCTCGGGGCTCTCCGATAATTCTAATACATTGGATACACAAAGAGACCAAGTTTGAAAACTTGTATAAAATAAAGATTCTTTGCTTTTACATACAGGAAAATGTGCGCACGTGCACACACACACACACACACACACACACACACACACACACACACACAACCAAAAGAAGGAAGCTAGAGAGATGGCTCAGTTGGTAAAGTGGTTGCTCCACAAGCATGAGGACCTGAGTTCGAATCCCCAGAACCCATGTAAAACCCAGACAGCAAGGCCCATCTGTAATCCCAGTGCTCCTCCTGTGAGAAGGGTTGCTACTAGTCAACAAAGAGCCCCCGCCTCAAACAAGGCACAATCCAAAGACCCAACATCCACAGCTGTCCTCTGATACACACACATGACATAAATGCCCACACTCAAGAGTGAAGGGTGTAAATACAAACACAAAAGGGGAGACTAGGGAGATAACTCAATAAGTAAAGTGCTATTCTTTAATTTGTTTTTTTTGGGGGGGGGGTCTTGTTTTTGGAGACAGGATTTCTCTGTGTAGCCCTGGCTATCCTGGAACTCACTCCGTAGACCAGGCTGACCTTGAACTCACAGAGATCTGCCTGCCTCTGCCCCCCACCCCCAAGTGCTGGGGTTAAAGGTGTGTGCCACCACTGCCTGGATGTGTGCAATTTCTAAAAGAAGGCAGAAAAGAAATTTTCCACCCATTCTGTAGATGAGAACACGTGTTCGGAGCAGACAACTGGACCATCACCCAAGCTGATGCCCAGCAGAACCCATAGAGGAGAAGCCTACCCCACATTTCTCTACCGCCCAAGAGCTGATGTCCTCAGGTGACCCTTTGTCACGGGCACCTGGAGCCCTGAGCTTACTGACAGGTCCTGAGGCCCTGACCAAGCACTCCTAAGAAAGAGCCGACTAAGTAGGCAGTCTCTGGCACTTGCAGAAAATCTCGCACCTGCTCCTCCTCGCAGACCCCAAGGCTCTCCTGTACACCCCACCAATTGCCAAGATACACTCACTGGAGGCTCCAAAGGACCATGAGTGCCACCATCCCCAGCCCCCTGCAGGGACCATAGCCATGAGGACAGACAGAAAACCTGGAAACCGGAGCAAAGCTAACCCACACCAAAGACCAATGGCTAGCTTGAAGCTCTCCTATGTCCCACCACGAGAGTGAGATGCTAGTGGAGGGTTACCCTGGGAAAGAACCAAAAGGGTCCCAAGATGGAGTGCTCTGTCACTACCGGTGTCAGTCCAAGGGCACACATCCAATGGCCACTTAGAGAGCAGCAAGAGAGGGGTTAACTCAGTGGTGGGGTTCTTGGTCCAGGAAAAAGGAAATTCCCCTCTGTACTTTCCAAAGACAATCTTCCAAAACACCCCAGTGTCCATGTCCTCTTTTTGGGGAGGGAAAGCCCAGGAGTGGCACCGCCTAGAGGCAGGTGTCGGGCTAAGTCGAACAAGAGTTCCAGGCCATCTCAGCACATTAGCTACTCTCCCCTGGAGGCCCACAGTCATCCAGCTCCAAGTGCTCTCTCCTTAAGGAAGAGAGCTGCTGGGAGCCCACGGAGTTCCTCCCAGCGACCCACCCAGGTCTCCAAGCCAGGACCCGCCGGAGCACCACAGGCACACAGTGAGGCTCGACACGCATGTCTATTACAAAGAGTTGCCCCAGCTCCAGGCCAGACTGGATCCCTGTGCCACAGAAAGTAGGGAAATATACAAACAGCTGGGGCCATTCCACCTCTACCCTACCAGACCTTCTGCTGGGATAGTCATCTAACCTTTGCCAAGCCTACCAACAGACTGCCCAGGCAAACTGTGCCCTCCAACTCCAACCACAGGCAGCAACAATATGCACATGGTGGGCCCCGATGATGTGTGGTATAATTCATGTGTGTTCCTTGCTTGCCTGCTAGGTGGACTAGAACCTAATCTACCTCTACATAGATACCTGTACTTCATCTGCGTGGGTGTGTTCACACCAGAGTTCGTACATGTGCGTGACCATGTATGAAGGTCAAAAGTTGGCATTGGATGTCTCCCTAAATCGCTCTCTATCTTACGTTTTTTTGAGTCAGTGTCTCACTGAACCTGGTTCTCAGCAGTTTGGCTAGGTGGACTGGCTAGCAAGCCCCGCTGATCCTCGTCTCCACTCCCCCAGCACTGCACATGACCGCAGCCATAATGCAGGGTTTTAGTGATGGAACTTAGTCCTTGTGTTCGCATGAGATCCAACTTTACCAGCTGAGCCATATTCCCCACTGTTAGAGTCTCTGTACCTCAGATGGCACCCACATGGAAGCCTCCAAATCAAAATGATGTTGGTTGGGTTCTTGCCCCCGCTGAACATGGTGCAATCGTTGGCTTCTCTGGTGTCACCAGCCACCCTGCTGGAAAACGTGATCATGATGGCTACAGCACCCACTGTCCCCCTAACACGTCCTGTGAGCCAGACAGTCTCCAGTCATCTCCGAACACACCTGATGCTCTTGTGACATTCTTTCAGGAGAATCCCTTTCCTTACCCTATCACATAAGGAAAGTAAGGTACAGAGACATGAAGTGTGCTGCTGAGGATCACAGAGCTCGGACTGGAACTCTGCTATAGTCCGCTATAGAGCTGTATTCTTTAAATCAAGGGAAGACAGTCAGGTGTGAGGCTATCAGGACACCCTGCGGAGGAAGCCCTGCAAGTGACAAAGGCTGTCACTCGCTTTTTCTTTCCCAAGTCCCAGACAAAGGCCTGAGCAAAGTGGCAGAGCCAGCTGCAGAAGGGCCTGCAGCTCCTAGGCCCATCCCTATGCCATGCTGGCCACAGGAAACATGAAAAGCCTGTCTCCGAGCGCTTTGCTCTGAGCCAGGGAGAGGCAATGCTGCCCACCGGGAGGCCAGAACCATGATTTGGGGCTATTCTTAGCGAGCCACTGGCTCCCCTCCCAGAGGCGCAGCAGGCAGAAAGCCCAAGACTCTACACGCCCAGCCTGCCACTTCCTGACCCTTTTACAGAGGACCCTAGAACAAGGAGGGGCTATGGGCAGAGAGAGAGGACACAGGGGGCTGCCACTTCCAACAGAGATGTGCCCAGTGCCTACATGCCCTACTTGCCCAGGCTCCTAGCCAAGCACCTCCTTGCCAAAGAGTCTCTGGGCTGTCCTGGTTGTACCCCTGCTGACAGATAGAAGGTCACTAACTTTCCATGAATTGTCCCCCATTTAACCCTCCAGGGAGCTGAGGTTAAAGATGAGGCAACTGAGATGTTAAGTAACCGTGGAAGGTCACACAAGCATTTGGTGTCAAGCTGTATCAGGGTCAGGGCTGGCTCCAGGGTGCCAGGCTGGGCAGAGGAGCCATGAGTGCAGCCAGAGCGTGGGAGACTCTGCTCTGTCCAAGTCAAGGGAAACAGCTTTCATCCCAGACCCTCCACATACCTCCCAGTGGTATACAGAGGCAACCGCCTGAAGGCTCAAGGATTTCAGTTAAGTTCAACAAAAAAGCCGTGAACCAGACTCTGGCGTAGGCAGCAGCTGAAGCAATGCACAGTGCAACTGGGAGATTCATGAAAAGTCCCGGAGAGATAAAAGAATGCCACCAAAGGCTAAAGAAGCTTCTGCGGGTGCCCCAGGCAGACACTCAGACCTGTACAACTGAGGGGACAGGCCTTCAGAGTAAAACCACTGAATCCTCTGGGGTCCTCTAACCATCCCCAAAATGGTCTAGAAAGAAATCCCCAGTGGGGCTGGGTCTCAGTTGGTAGTGTTTGCCTAGCATGCACAAGGCCCTAGATTCCATTCCTAGCACCCTATAAACTGGAGGTGGCGATGCATGCCTGTAATCTTAGTATTCAGGAGGTAGAGGCAGGAGGATCAGGAGTCTAAGGCTATCCTTGGCTACAGAGTGAGTTCATACATGAGGAAGGAAGGAAGCCATACGATCACCCAGCACCTGAAATCCTGTCCCTCCACACCAAACAAGATGATGCCTGGCTAGGCTGCCATATATCCATGGTGACATTCACCTGAGACCACATCTCAGCATCTGCAGCTATCAAGACTAGCAGGTGCCTCTGGCCAGTATGTGTGTTTCCCTGAGGGCCACAGCTGGCTCCATGTCTACCTAGGTACTTGAGAACCTTGAGACCCAGGTATCTACAAATGTCTGTTCCAATTCATGTCTGTTCTGCAGTGAGCCCACCTGTCTGCCCATTCATACAGCTTCAATCCCAGGGGGACAAGCCTGTCTGTAAGTGTGTCTGTGGCTAGTCCTCCTTGACATGCTCACACACACCTGTCCCCTCAAGCGTCCCATGCCCTTCTGTGCCTGTTCTCAGGTAAATGTGTCCAGTTCTTCCCTGTGTCTGCCCAGATGTTATACACCTGACTATGAGCACGCGGTCCGCATGTGCCCTCCCAGCTGTGACTGGGAAGCTCCCACTAGAAGGACAGCGCCAAGGCCTTGGACACTGGTACACTGCCACCTCCCCAAAGTGTTGTAGGAAAACAGAAGCCTATAAGGGACAATAGGGACAGAGCAGAGTCCCAGATACTGCAGGGCCTCACAGGTAGGGTCAGAGTTGCCCCAGGCCCCACCCTGTCCACTCCAATACTGGAGAAGGGAGCAAAATGGGCCACCTCAGGCCTGTCTGCCCTCACAGGAAACCGCGTCTGGCCAGTGCCTCCCACCCTCCCCTCCAGTCCCCACGATGGAGGCTCTTCAAAAAGGAAGTCAGGGTTTCCTCCCGCAAGGAGCAGCCCCAGACTTGTGCTCCATTTGAGTGGAGAAAATAAATGGGTCCTTAGACCCCTCAAAGCAAACAAAATCTGGGGTGGGGGTGGACACACAGAAGCAGGAAGTCTTGCCAGCCCTCCTACTCTTGCAGGTCCCTGAAGTGGAAAGAGGTCCTGATTCACTTGGTAATGCTAAGGAGGAGGGCGGGGCTGACTCCACCAGGACACTGAAACACATCTGTGTGCAGTCTCAAGACACCCCAGCCTGTACCCTTGCAGTACTGGTGTTTTGTAATTCCCATGAGTAGCCTCTTGGCATTTTCTTCTACTGCTACCAGCTCAGGGCTGATATCAAACTCCCTATCAGAGAACTGGCCAGTGTGTTTCTGTCTTGTCTTCCCTTGCAGGGCAGAGCCACGCGAGGACAGAGTCCTTCCAAGTCCTCCCACCTCCCACACTGTCTGGGTATGGCTCAGAGCCCACAACTCACAGGTGCTCTGTCACTGGCTGTGAGCAGCCAAGGACTGGCGGGGGCTGTGGCTGCCAGAGCAAAGACGCCTCCAGCTTGGCCGGACCGGGAGGCTTTTACAGAGTCTGATTTCCAAAACAAGAGCACTCTGGCCACTACAAAAGCCTGGAACAGTCAGTCTCCCATGCGCTGTACCCTTTTTGAAGAGTCCATGTCCTTTCAGGGGGTCCTCTGAAGCTTGATGAGAGGGCAGATAGACACACACCACACATGCACAGGCACATGAAAGCACGCACTCTGCATGCACACGCTCGCACCCAGGCTCCGAAGAGACCAAATAGAGCAGAGAATCAAAGCCTGTGCCTGCCAGGCCCCAGAGTTTGCTCTCTTGTCCCTGGGCCTCAAAGGCCCAGAAAATAAGTTCGGGGACCCCATAACCGGATCGCGACCCGGTTATGTCTCCTAACTTCTTCGGAAGCCCAGCTGGCCGGGAGGACTTCCAGGCCCGGCAGTGAGGAGAGGATACTGCCAGACCACGTTGTCTCCGCTCTGAGGGAAGTCAGGGTATAGAGCTGAACCCGGGATCGACCTGCGCTCGCCCCAGGAGCAGCACCGGCTTTCGGAGAGCACGGTGGCGCCGGTCTGGGGCAGGCCTGTGTTTCCCAGACTCCTCCGCCCCAAGTCAAGGGACCCCTATCTACCCTCGGCACGGCCCACGTTTGCCTACCTGGCAGCCGCGGCTGCGGGGGAGCGTCGCGCTCTGCGGCCGGGGACTGCCGGCGCCGAGGCGGGCTGCGGGCGCGCCCGCGCGGGCTCCAGCTAGCTCCGCCCACCCTCCCGGCCCATCCGGGGGCGGAGGCAGCTCCCGCAGAGTCCGGGCAGGGCAGACCCCGTCAGCCTGCGGCCACCAAGCCCCAGATCATCCCCGGAGCCCCGCCCCGAGTCCGGATTCCCCACCCCACTCCAACGCCCGGGCGGGACCCATCGTCTCTTCCCAGCCCGTCCAGCCGCAGCTTCGGCCTCCGCCCCACGAGGAGGGGGCGCAAACTTAAAGACACACTCACCCCACCGCGTTCAGCTCTATAGGCATCCCCCGGCCTCAGCGGCAACTCCCAGAAAGCTCCGTTCCGGGCCAGCTTCTTCCGTCTGTCTTTTACTCCTGGAGAAAAAGTCGGGGGCGGGAAATACTGCCCGCGAAGCCAGTTCCTCTTCCCTTGTCGGCTACGCTCCTTCTGGAAGATACCCAAGGCTGGCTTCCAACCTCCTTGGCTGGGGAAAGCGGCATAGGCTGCTGGCGCCACACCCCCTCCCCAACTCCAGGTCCCCAGGATATCGGTAACCCCCGGCTTCCACCTGTCCTCTCTGCTTCTCCAGACCGTGCAGAACACCTGGGCTCCAGAACCGGCCTTTCTCCTTGCACCTTGAGATAGGGGACTGATGTCTCTGGGCTTCAACCTCTCCAGATGTCCAAGGACCGGCCCCTTTAAAAGCAGGTTGTTGGCTTGCCGGTGGCTTAGAAAAACTACATTTCCCAGTGTTTGAAAGACGAGGGGCCTCACTGCCCCTACCCGATGCCTCCAAGTGGTGGGTGGCTCTGGTGAGCTCTGGGTCCAGACATGGGCAGGCTACCTGACCCTTGGCCTGGAGTCACCTATGTGCACTTGCTCACCCCTGCTTCTGTCTCAGGGGGCCCTTTTGTGTGTGGAGTGACTCTCTCTCTCTCTCTCTCTCTCTCTCTCTCTCTTTCTCTCTCTCCCTACATTAAGAAATCTTTCCTCACCTGCCTCTACCTCCCTTGGCCAGTCAGAGGGTCCTTGGCGCACTAGGCGGGAAGTTGTGACCAGGATGAAGACAATGCAGGCCTGGCCTCTATCCACAGTCAAGCCAGAGGACTTACAACCCCTAAAAGGATTCATTAAAGGTGATCTGGCCAGATACCCAGCACGTCTGTGGTGGTGTCTCATCTATCTAATCTTAGAAGGTACCTATCACTGTTCCTAATGGTTTTGACTCAAGGTCTCATATATCCCAAATTGACCTTGTTCAATATTTAGCTAGGAATAACCTGAAAATTCTGATCCTCCTCCTGAATTCTGGGATTACAGGCATGTGCCATTGTTTTGGCTTCTGTAACGCTGGGGATCAAACCCAGGTATTCCTGTATGCTAGGCAAGCAAGCATTCTACCAATATCCCCAGGCCTCACTATCCCTATGTGAAGGCATGGGGAAACTGAGGCCCAGGGATGACCTGCCCTCTATTTCAGCCTCCCTCCTGCCCTCCCAAGGTATGTGAGAAAGAGAAGAAAGAGAAAGCCCAAAGAGTCACCTAAGAAGGAACCCCATCTTGACTCCAGCCAAACTTTCCTCAGGTTAGCCTGCAGTTTATATGCTGTGCTTTGTGGCCCAAGGAAAGTAAACTAAGCTCTCTGATCTCTACTGTCTTCACATTTGGAAGAGGTGTTTGAGGAGTCATTGAACTAGGGACCCAAAGACAGTGTGTGGCATGCTGTCAGGTTCCATCCTTGGTCACAGTGTCCTTGCTCGCTCCTCTGTCCCCCCTCCCCAAGTACCAAATGGTGTCCCTATAGGCCTGAGGACATGTTTCAGAACAGTGTGCCCTCAAGGCCCCATAGCCAGGCCGATGCAAACACATAGTATTAAATGCATACATACACAAACATGCACAGTACCCCTCACTGTCCAGAAGACACTGAACCCTTGGCTGTCTACCTCTCAAGACGGTGCCTGGGAATGTCAGAGCATGTGTGACCTGTCTTTGGTCCCCAGCATATGTTTGGCACATCTCCATCCAGTGAATATACATCCCTCACATGCATCTCTGCTGCTGTTGAATCCAGCAGAGAAGCCCTGTGTGGAGGACTGCAAAAACAGCTGTAATCGCAAGCCTTGTGACTCTAACCGACAACCTCACAGCTCGGTGGAAAGGCTTCAGGAGCAGGGACTTAGAGACTTGGAGGCATCTCAGGGATAGGCCACAGACTGTGCAAGCCTCAATGCCCAGTCTTAGGCCTTACCAGTCCCCACCCAAGTTCTTGCTCTGAGAATTCAGCTCTGCAGCCCTGGCCATGGGCTAGAGCAAGGGAAATCCCGAGAGCTACAAGAACTAAATTCAGGCCTTGAGGACCAGAGAGACCCCCCACTTGGGCCTGAGATGGGGAAAGAAGCCACAGAACAGCCTAGGGCACCATGAGCGGGCACCATGAACAGACATGCTGTACTCTTTCCAGGCCCAGTAGAAATCAAGGACCAAGAAACGGCTCTTCCAGCTGAGCCAGTCTGGAACCTCTTAACTACAGCATAAGCGTCTACAATGCCAGCCAGAAGCTCAGAGCAAAACCCAGTTCTCCTAAGAAAGGACCCATGGGTCACAGAATGGAACTTGAGAAAGCAGAGGGTACAGGATACACCCCCCACCCCCAGCAACCCGCATAAGACACTGTGTAACACCTTGAAAGACCTAAGGAGTACAGTGCCCTATACAGATATGTTTGCGTTGAACACATGTGGACACCCAGGGCTTGTGCTACTACTCTGCAGGGATGTGAAGAAGGCATCGTGTGTCTGTGTAAGGCTTCAGTGGGAGTATGGGCATGCAAGTGTGTGTATGTGTGTATGTATGTGTACATGCATGTGAGTGTGCGTGTGTGTGCATGCATGTGTGCACCTGCATGTGTGTGCATGCACATGAATGAAAATGCACATAGAACACATGTAGCACCACACCCCAGTCAGCCAGCTGCTACTGCAAAAGCATCTCAGGAGGGTAGCTTGTGGGGCCCCAGGACCACTCAGCCCTAGCCAGGTTTCAGTGCTCTTGAAAGAGAGCTCTCAAATCCAGCCCTTGAGCAGAAGCTATGGGAACCCAGCTTCCCTCGTGGGAACACTCAAGCCACAAGGTATTTCCTGACAGGCACAAATGACTGTCCGGAAGGCAGAGGCACTGAATCGTAACCAAAGGTGACACTTGACAAGGGATAAGAAGCAGGCCCCACTGTTCCTCTCGGCTTCTGTCAGTCCTGGCAAGCCTGGGGACACAGGACATAGATGATGAAGTCAACCTGTTCTTGCTCTTGGTGACCACAGTACTGTCACAGTACTCCGGGGCAGGTGTCAGCAGCTTCCCCCAAGCGTGGTGATCTCTGGGACAGTTACTGACCCCCAACCCAATCAGTCTCAGGCTGCTGTGACTTCCCTCGCAGGCCCTTCGCCCTGTCTCAGGATCCAACCCCTGGATGACCAAGTCCTACTATGTATGGTCCATGTATAGAAGACACTGGCTTTGAACCAGGAAGACACAGGCCTGGAGAGAGCCTTGGGCTCCCCTTCCACATTACCTAACCTGCCTCCTAGCCACCACAGGTCTCCAGCAGTTCTTGCTTCCTGGGACCGCCTGAAGGATGAAAGAGGTGCCAGCCCTTACTGGTGACAACCATCACTCTCATTGTTATTGCCACTAAAGCTCACACTGAGAACCCAGCCTGAACATGCCAGGGCACAGGGCTTCTCCCAGCTGAGTTCAGAAGCCCAGTCCTCCTTGGTTTCCCTCCCTGGTGCACCTAGTGAGGTTTGTGGGCTCTGGGCTCTGCCTCATACTAGCCCTGTAATGCTGTGGGGCCCAAGCACATCCCCTGGACTGTAGGTACTTTCAGTGACTGACAGCCTCAGAGCCGCCAGAATTCACACTCGCACCACAACCTGTAGGCAGCCCCCTAAATAGAATTGTTCAAAGTTTAAATTCAACCTATTTCTTTTCTTTTCTGATGCTGGGGCTGGAGCCCAGGGCCTTGAGTGAGGCAAGGCTCTACTACTGAGATAAAGCCCCAAACCCTCAGTATGTTTAAAACCAAGATGCAAAATACTTTCTTCTGGTTGTCTTTTTTTTTTTTTTTTTTTTTTGAGACTGGGTTTCATGGTGCCCGGACTGGTTTCAAAGTCCCTGTGTTGCTGAGGATACCACTGAAGTTCAGCTCCTCCAGCATCTCCTTTCATATGACTGGGATAAGAGGTGAGGGTAACCATGCCTGTTTATGTGATGCTCAGGATGGAACCTAGTGCGCCTGCCATGCCAGCCCTACAGCATTGTTCTCCAAGCATCTTCTCCATGCCTAACCCTGAGCACCTGTGGGAGAGATGAATAAGCCAACAAGCCGACTGGTCATCTCTAAGCAGTTTGTTCCTGCGAGGGAGGGATGGGACCTGAGTAATGGGAAAGCAAGGAGGCTGACCTTGGCCAAGCAAGGACACCCAGCTCTCTAGGGCGACTTGAGCGGAAGAAGATGGTTGCAAGAACCATGCCAGCTCCAGCAATGTGGCAGGCAGCTTGTTCAGTCATCTGCAGGAAACAGGTCTGAGTTTTCAGTCAGCTTTTGCCATTTATCTGTGTGACTTCGGGCAAGCTATTTAACTCCTCTAAGTTACCATTTCCACATCTAGAAAATAGCCCTACCTACCCTGGTATCACTCTGAGACCAAGCAACTATAAATCCCTTAACCAACAGCAAGTCCAGCTGAAGTTCTGTTTTTGTTTTTGCTTTTTTTGAGAAAGGGTCTCTCTGTGTCTCTCTGAGTTGCTGGCTGTCCTGGAAATCACTTTGTAGACCAGGCTGGCTTCGAACTCACAGAGCTCCCACAGCCTCTGCCTTCTGAGTGCATCACCACACCCAGCTTTATTATTATTTTGTTTTTGTCTTTTGTTTTTTCAGGTAAAGTTCTGAACAGAAAGAGTCGTGGTCATCTTCAGCACTAGAAGGTTCTCTGGCATGTTATTCATCCCCCTCCCCTCCAGTGTTCCCTAGCCGGCACTTACTCCAAACCCCTTCAGAGCATGCAAAATTGTCCAGCGCCTGCTGCTGTCAGGCAGGGTTCCAAGTGGCTTTCTGCTGGGCTCCAGTGCAGAATCCCAGGCCCTGGACACTAGGAATAATGGGCACAGGGAGGGGCCACCACCCTGTAGCAGAAAGACCATCCATCCCTGAATGAAGCATCATTCCTTCCCTCCCACCCATTCTCTCCCTTAAATAGCCCAGCTCTGTTGCCTGGTTGTCTCCAAGCAGCCCAGTTCAGGCTTCCAAGGATGTCTCATAATGGCAGTGCCATTTATGAAGCTACTGCAGGGGAAGCAGGGAACTGGAAGAGGTCACAGGACCCAGGGAGGCCTGACATTGCCTCCCAGGGGCACTCTTGTGACAAAGTCCCTGTTTCTAGAAACAGAACTCCTGGGGTGGTGGCATCTCCCTGAACCAAAGGCACCATGAATGGCTGCTTGCCTGAAAATGTCAGGGAGGCAGAGGGACACAGACTTACAGGGAAGGTCCAGGACACTGGGAACTTGAGACATGCAGGACCCTGGGCACGAGTTTAAGAAGGTCACCTGGGTTCAGCCCCCTGCCACCCAGCCTCCTTACTGACCCTTGTGGGCTGGTTATTCCAGCAGGGCCTCTGACCCTCTCTGAGCCTCAAAGAACCCCAATGCTGGAAGAGAGCAACCAGAAGGGGTTAGAAAGAGAGGCTGTTATACCTTTGGTCGGTATGTGTCCAAATGACACTGGAAGAGACCCTCTGCCTCAGAGACAGGCCTAGAGATGTGTGTCTGTGGCTGCAAATCTGCAGATCTCCATGAACGAGGCTGATCAGAGTCTTTCATGGTGCGAGTTTGGAAAACAAAAGGGTGTACAGACAGGGAGCTAATGGGCTGGCTAACTTGAGCACAGAACATGTGTAGTTATTTTATTTCGTTTTTTAAATTTTATTTTATGTGCATGAGTGTTTTGTCTGCATGTGTGTATAGATACCAAATGTATGCCTGGTGCCTTCAGAGGCCAGAGAGGGCACCGAATGCCCTGAAACTGAAGTTATAGACAGTTGTGAACCACGATGTGGGTGCTGGGAATTTATCTCTGGTTGCCTGGAAGAGCAGTCTATATTCTTAACCATTAATCGCTTATTATATTCTTAATCTCTCTAGTCCAGCTATTTTATTTTTTAAGGTGTGTGTGTGTGTGTGTATGTGTTCAGGTATCTGAGGAGGCCAGAAGATGGTATCAGATCCCCTGGGGTAGAGGTCCAGGAGGCTGTGAGTCACCTGATACGGGTTCTGGGAACCAAACTCCTATCCTCTGGAAGAGCAATACAAACTCTTAAATACTGAGCCTTCTCCAGCCCACATGCAGCTATTTTAAAGCAGAAGGCAGATGGATGTAGGTAGAGAGGGGAGTATCTCTAGAGTGGGAATGAGGGACAAGGACCACTAGAGTGGTGTGGACTGTGGTGGTGGCATCCCTGAAGCAGTCAAGGCCTTGTCTCTAGAGGAACTGATCCCAGCTACAGGTCATGCCCAACTCACCCAGGCAGCTGCATACATAGATTAGAAGCTGGAATAAGCTTGGAAATACCGTATCCAGGGATAAGGGTCAGGTGTGAAGTTAACTATGCAACACAACGGACAGCATCACCAGTATAGACAAACAACATCTGTATACAGGATGCCTCTTTTGTTCTCTGCAGTGCTGGGAGAGAACCAGGGCTTTATGCATGCTAGACTGGCACTCTACCACTGGTATATGGTATATATGTGTGTGTGTGTGTATGTGTATGTATGTGTGTATGTATATGTGTATGTATGTGTGTGTATGGATATATTGGCTGGGCATTCACATAACATATATATGTGTGTGTGCATATATATCTGTGTGTGATTTTTAAATTAAATCAGTGTCTTACCTTGTTACTCAGTCTGGTCTTAAACTCCTGCATTAACATTACCCCTCTGCCTTAGCCTTCTAAATACTGGGACTATAATCTTATACCACCATGTTCAACCTCATAATTTTTTCATTACTATTTATTTATTTATTTTGGTTTTTCAAGACAGGATTTCTCTGTGTACCAGCCCTGGCTGTCCTGGAACTCAATTTGTAGAGCAGGCTGGCCTTGAACTCACAGAGAGGGCTAGAGAGATGGCTCAGTGATTAAGAGTATTGCCTGCTCTTCCAAAGGTCCTGAGTTCAATTCCCAGCAACCACATGGTGGCTCACAACCGTCCATAATGAGGTCTGGTGCCCTCTTCTGGCCTGCAGGCATACACACAGACAGAATATTGTATACATAAAGAAATAAATATTTAAAAAAAAAACTCACAGAGAGCTGCCTGCTTCTGCCTCTGCCTCCTAAGTGCTAGGATTAAAGGCATATGCCAAGGTAAGCCGTTGGAAGGCTCCAGAAGTGGGTGTCATGACACCCTAGAAGGGGAGCTGCATCTGGGGGCAAGAATCAGGATTTCCTTCTACCCTCCTTTCATGCAGATGAACTATTTTTACCTCATGCATTTATGACAAATTTTAATTATTAAGTCATTTTAAAATTTGATCCTTTCCATATATGCACAGATACAAAACAGCATAACTAACTCTCCAGGCCATTGGCTGTCAAGTTTTCACCTCTGGGAGCTGGAGAGATGGTTCCCAGTGGCCAAAAGCACTTACTGCTCTTGTATAAGATCCATATTTGATTCCCAACACCCACATGATGGCCTGTAACCCCATGCCTTGGGGACACCTTCTTTTGGCCTCTGCAGGCTCCTACGCACACACGTGGTACACAGATATACACTCAGGCAATACACATCCCCATTAAAAAAATAGAATATATTTTTAAATTTCATCTCTGGACTGGAGAGATGACTTAGTGGTTAAGAGAACTGGTTGCTCTTCCTGAGTTCAAATCCCAGCAACCACATGGTGGCTCACAACCATCTACAGTGAAGTCTGATGTCTTCTTCTGGCAATACATGCGGCTAGAGCACTCATATACACAAAATAAATAAATAACTCTTAAAAACAAACAAACAAACAAAAATTCATGTCTTAGCTGGGCATGCTGGCACACACCTCATCCCAGCACAGAGGCAGATGGGTCTCTGAGTTCAAGGCCACTTTGGTCCACAATAAGAGTTCCAGGACAGCCAGAACTACACAGAGGAACCCTGTCTTAAAACAAATATGTATATGTCTATTTATGTATGTGTGTATATAAATATTATTTTATATATAATTTTATCTTTCATAATTTCTTTGCAATCTTTCTCTTTCTATTGGTTTGAAGTGTATGTGTATGTGTTTTGTTGTAGTTGTTTGGGTTTTTGTTTTGGAGGTTTTTTGGTTTTAATTTTTGATTTGTTTTTTGCTGTTGTTGTCTGTCTGTCTTTGGAGTCAGGACAGAGAGCCTCAATACGTTTGTCTGCCCCTGCCAAGTGCTAGGATTACAGACTTGCACTACCACGCCTAGTTCCCACTGGGGTTTCTGTTGGAGTGTCTGAAAACAACCACAGACCTCACAGTGGCTCACAGACCCCACATCAGACTGTGAGGGACATGACACACACCATCCCAGAAACAAAGTGTAAGTGAGCAGCCAGCACGTCCCATCAGACTTGACCTTGACCCTGGACTAAGTTCCCTAGATGGCTATCACCTGCCCCCATCGTGATTGTTCCCAGCAACTCATTACCAGAAATCTCATCTCTCTCTCTTCTCTCTCTTTCTTCTCTCTCTTCTCTCCTCTCCTCTCCCTCCTTTTGAGAAAGAGTTTTCTGGAGCCCAAGCTAACCACCCCTGCCTCCATCTTCCAGGTGCTGGGATTACAGGGGTGCCCCAGTACACCTGGCTTGCCCAAGTCAGTCCAATGACTGGAAACTATGTTCTTGAAGAGACTATGCCTCCTACCTCTTTGCCGGCTTGCAGACACCTCACAGAGGCAGAGTCAACTCTCAGGCCTGTTCATCCCCCCAGACAGCCTCAGTGGCACTGCAGCCCCCACCCTCCACCCCTTTCCTATCCACTGCCACCAGGGCCCTGCTGGAATACAGTCTTCAAAGCAGACCTCCACAGGCACTCTCAATCCTGCAGGAAGGAGCCAGCAGGAGAGCATCCTTCCCATCGTCTTGGTCATTAACAGAAGCCATGGGTACCTTTCCAGGGTGGGTGGGGATGGTGCGAAGAAGCTGTATTAGCTGGATACAGCCAGAAGAGGGTTACAGCGCCTCCCCCGAGTCCCCAGTCCACCCCAGGTGAGTTAGTTTGCATTCACTGTGCCAACTATGAATGCCAGCTCCTCTGAGTCTAAGGCTGCCCTGGCCAAGGCTCAGAGAGCTTCCCAGTCCTGAAGGGGCTTATGACTGCACCTCCCCCCACCTCCATCAGGGAGCAGGGATTGTGAAGCCTGCTCTGAAAGAAGAGAATGGACTTCTTGCCTCATGGGGCCTCCATGAAGGAACATGTGGAAAACATGGCACAGTGAGTTCCCCATTCCTCTGCCTACTCCTCTACCCCGCACCCCCCGCAACCACAGAGCCTACTATGTCCTGTCCCCTCCTCTTCCATGATGGTCCTGGGCTCCTCTAGGGACAAAGTCAGGGGAGGGAGCTCCACAGCTGGGCTCCAGAGGAAGGAAGCCTATCTTTGCCTTCCTTTCAGTCAAGCCTTCAGCCCTCCTCCCTCCACTGAGGGGAAAATGGGGCCAGGCTTGAAAGAGCCATGACCAGGCTTCTAGAGACATAAGTTCCAGTCCAATCCCTACCTCCCTGGGACTAGGCTGGGCAGATCAGGGGACCTGGCCTCAGTCTGCTCATCTGTGCAATAGACAAGATCATCTTTGCCCTGTGCTCTTCTCTGCTCTGGTTATGAAAGGAGGGGAGGAGGCAGGTACCCATTTGATGGCAGGTGACAAACTTCAGGTGACTTAGAGGCATTGTTGGAATGGGCCCAGGGGTCCACTTCCACGGAACCTGGGGCCAGGAGAACAGTTGGAGAAGATATCCCCCACATCATCTCAAAATCCCTATCCCCTTGAGATGCCGTGCCTGCCTTCCCTGGGTGGTAGACTTTATTGTGGCCATTTCCGTCCTAAGGCCAGCTCCATTACTGTCTTCATTACACAAATGCATGAATTGAGATAATGGCCAGTTGAGGAATTTGCCCTGCATCCCCCAGTCCACTGGTGCCCTTATGTTCAGCCACACAAATTCTGCCTGATTTGGTTCCTCCCAGTGACTAGAATTCATGTCCTGGAAAGCATCCCTCTTTGCTGCAGGACTAAAGATGTCAGGGTGGCCTTCATCCGGCCTCTCAATGAATTTTACAGCTACTTCCAACTCTCTCCTCTCTCTCTCTCATACACACACCACCACCACCACCACCATCACCACCACCACCACCACCACCACCACCACCACCACCACCACCACCACCACCACCACCCCTCTACGTACACACCATACCACCAGCACCACCAGCACCAGGAATCTCACTCAGAAAGTTAGCTTTCAAATATTTGAGCAATACCATGCCATATCGGCCCCCCGCCCCGAGATGCCCCAGCTAACACCCTGGCTTTAAAAGCTGTGGGAACCTTGGGAAACTTGAGTTCTGAGTTCTTTTCCTACCTCCCCTGTGGGATTCTTTCCCAAGATGGTCAAGAAAGGGGCCTTTGTCTCCCTACTCCTCCCCTCCCACTCAACTGGAAGCTGACTCCTGGCTCTAACTTTGCACCTAACTGACACTTTGTATTAATAAATTGTGGTGGAGGGCTGGAGAGATGATTCAATGGTTAAAAGCACTGACTGCTCTTCCAGAGGACCAGAGTTCAATTCCCAGCACCTACACAGCAGCTCACAACTGTCTATAACTCCAGTTCCAGGAGACCACCCTCAAACAGATAAATGTGTACATAAAATAAAAACAGCAAATATTTAAAAAAAAAAGAAAAGAAAGAAAGAAAGAAAGAAATCGTGGTTGGATCCTGAGCCCCACTCACCTGCCTCGCAGCCTATCATCTGTTACCGGCCCCCCCACACTTCTGATTTGGGGGAGGGAACAACACTGGGTTGCTGCTAGTGAAAAGCCTAGGAGTGCTGCTTTCTGAGGTCCTATGGAAAAGACAGGCCTGACCAGGAGGGAGGGAGGGAACCCCAGCAGGTCTGAGAGCTTCCTGCTCTGTGGCCTTATAGGCATGCAAAGGGTAAGTTCTCTCACTTCCTCTCCTAGGCCACCTCCCCACCCTACAAAGTCTCCCCATATGAATGCCTATGGGATTTCCATTTGAGAGGATGGTAGGTTTCTGGACAATGGCCAGCGAAGAGTCTGAGAAATGCAGTTAGTGCTATTGTATGAATCAGTTAAAAATACTGGAAGGGGCCGGGTGGTGGTGTCACATGCCTTTCATCCCAGTCCTCGAGAGGAAGAGACAGGCAGATCTCTGTGAGTTCAAAACCAGCCTGATCCACAGAGCCAGTTCCAGGACAGTCAGGGCCACACAGAGAAACCCCGTCTCAAAATTAGATAGATAGATAGATAGATAGATAGATAGATAGATAGATAGATAGATAGATAGATAGATAATACTTACTGGAAGTCAGATATGGAAGTGTACACCTGTAATTTCAGCAGCAGAGAGACAAAGGCAGGAGAGCCAGGATTTTGAGATCATTCTCAACTACATAGTAAGTTCAAGGTCAGACCAGGTAATGTGAGATCCTGTCCCAACAACACATGCTTAGTTGGTGGTTGGGGATATAGATGTAACTCAGTTGGTAGAGTGCTTATCTAAGAGCTGGGTTCAATCCCCAAATCAGAATAAAAATGGGTATAGTATGGACACTTTTAATTCCAGTACTTGGGAGGTAGAGGAGCCAGATCAGAAGTTCAAGGTCATCCTCAGTTACACAGCAAGTTTGAGGACAGCTGGGGCTAAGGGAAACCCTGCCTCAATGTATATCTGGGCGTGGTGTCACACACCTTTAATTCCAGCAGTGGATCTCTGTGAGCTGGAAGCCAGTCTGATCTATAGAGAGTTCTAGGACAGCTAAGGCTATAAAGTGAGACCCTATCTTAAAAAAAGAATGTGTGTATGTGTGTGTGTGTGTGTGTGTGTGTGTGTGTGTGTGTGTGTGTGTGTGTGCTTAGTAGCATTCACCTACAATCCTAGGACTCAGAAAATTGAGGCAGGAGAATTGCAAGTGCCAGGCTACATATAAGACTCCATGTCAGAAACCAGCTAACAAATAATTACAAAACTGGGCTTTATGTTTTGTTTTACTTTATTGTTTTAAATCTGTCCATTGATTTTTTTTATTTTATTTAGTTCAATTCTCCCTCCAGCCCCCGCCCCAACCCCACACATACAAGGGTCTCACTGTGCAGCACTGGCTGGCCTCAAACTCACAAAGCAACCACTGACTCAGAGAAATAAAGACTCATGCTACTGTGCCTGGCTTAATCCCTTTCATTTGTGTATGTGTGTGTGTGTGTGTACTGTATACACTTTTCTACTTAGTCCTTGTTTGTTTGTTTGTTTTACCACATCACAATGCTTTTCTAGTTTTCTGAGATCTAAAAAAAAATTATGGGTGTTCTGCCCATATACATGCCTATACACCGTGTGTGTGTGCCCGCCGGGTGCCCACAGAGGCCAGAAGAAGACATCCGATTCACACACACACAAATTCTGTGCACACACACACAAATTCCATGCACACACACACAAATAGAATAAAATTTCAAAATTAAAAATAGGAAAGCATTCAGCCAGGTGCGGTGGTGCAGGCCTTTAATCCCAGCTCTAGGGAGGCAGAGGCAGGTGGAGCTCTGCGCTCAAGACTAGCCTGGTCTACCAATAAGTTCCGGAAAGGTCAGGGTTACTAGGAGAAATCCTATCTCAGCCCCCTACTACCCAAAAAAAAAAAATCGTTCATTCTGTCACTGAGCTACACCTCCAGCCCTGTTACACATCTTTTACCACAACTGGAAACAAACAAACAAAAAAGACAACCCACAAATTGGGAGAAAATAATTGTCAAAAAGAAAAAAAGAAAAAACCTCCCCCAGAAGAAGCCCCAGGGGTCCTGAGGTCTGGCTCCCAGTCAGGCAGACGGGCTGAGGTGGAGACCCCACACAGCGTGGGAAAGCAGGGGGATTCTCAAAGTCCTCCAGCTGCTGTCTCCCAGCTGCCCCCATAGCAACCCGGGGGCCGGGGGCAGGCCCGTGAAAGCCAAGAAACCCTGATCTCAGCACCAACACAAGAGACCAGAGCTAGACTGTGGGGGTGGTGCAGAGAGCAGTGTGGCCTCAAAGCTGGTATCAGGGCCCCAGGGACTGCCCTCGGCAGGATGGGCAGGCCAGTGGGAGCCTGGCGGGGTTCCAGCACACCCCAGCCCTTATCTCCTGCTGCTCCCCAATTCCGCAGGGACCCCATCTTACAGGGCCCACCTCGAACCAACCTTTTCATCTCGCTTCTAAAGCCAGGTGTGTGGTCCTTTGCCCCTCCTTTGGATGCAGGGTGAGCTTGTGAAGGGTCTCTTGTGTTGGAGTCTGACAGGCGGCGGTAGCCTGTAACTCCGTTTCTTATACTCAGCCCCTCATCTGTAAAAAGGGTACAATAGGGTATATTCTGAGTTACATCGATGATCACAGCAAATGACATAAGTTGATGGAGGTCAGCATAGAGTATGTGTTTATTAGATGGTCTTTCTCTTCCATTTCATTCATTCTTTGTTGTTGTTGTTTTGTTTTGTTTTTCGAGGCAGGGTTTCTTCGTGTAACAGCCCTGGCTGTCCTGGAACTAACTCTTGTACACCAGGCTGGCCGCGAACTCACAAAGATCTGCCTCCCTCTGCCCCCCGAGTGTGCCCCGCTACTCAGCCACTAACTCTTCGGGTAACTAGGGTGAACCCAGTGCCTTCTCAGGGGCCTCAGTTTCTCCCACTGTAAAATGCATGCACACAACTATCGGATGTTTAAACTACCTAGAGCAGAGGCCACCCTGGGTTGTATGAGACCGGGTGTCAAAAAAACACAAGGCTGGGCGTGGAGGCGCACACCTGTAGTGTGTCAGCACTCAAGTGGCAAAGGCAGGCAAATCTTTGTGAGTTGGAGGCCAACCTGGTCTACACAGCGAATTCCAGGAAAGCCAGGGCTATCTAGTGAGACCTCATCTCCAAAAATCAAAATAAATTTAAAATAATAATAATAAACTTACTGAACAGCTGCTTCTGAGGCATCATGAAAATATAAAATCACAGAATGGTGATAGACAGGTACCAGATGCCAGATGTGGAAGACTCCAATACAGTGGCCTGCTAAAATCAAGACCATGAGAAAGGTCACACACCCAAGAGTAAGGATAAAACTGGCTAAGGCGACATCAATGAACCTCTGGGGTGCTGGAATGTTCTTCAGAGTGGTCCAGGGAGGGGCTACATAGGCCTGAGCGATAGCCATGAAACTCAGGGAGCTGGAACGGTAAGATTCCATTCGTGCATTCAGCGCCACCTAGTGGTCCAGGCCTGTCCTCTCATCCACTCTCCAGGATGAGGCAGAAAGATCACTAGTTTTAAGGCCAGCCTGGGCTACAAAGTGAGTTGAAGGCTCAACCCAGGCACCTCGGTGAGACTTTTCTCCTCAAAAGAAACAGTAACAAGAAGGCTAGTCATATGCAGAAGTAGAGCGTCTTGGCTAGCATGTATGAGACCCAAGGTTCAATCAAACCCTACTACCAGACCAGTTCTCTCCAGTCTCCTTCCCTCCCTTACCTATGCATCATTTTCTCACCCCATTACCCACTAAGCATCGATTCTTTTAGTTCCTTAAACCAGCCAAGTGTGCCCCTTTCTCCAGGCCTTTGCACTTGCAAGTCTTTCTTCCTAGAACACCCTTCCTCAGACCCCTCTTCATTCTAGTGAGGTGTTTGCTTAAATGTAATCACCCCTCGGCTTCTCTCTATTGCATCATGCTATAGAGCCCCAGTTGTTGTCCACTATTGTCCTTGTTTGAGGGACTTTCCTGATCTCCCTCAAGAAGGATACGAGCTTGTGGGCAAACCTTGATGGTCCAGGTTTAAGCGTGTTTCCATACAGATCCGAGGCTACTTACTGATCAAACGCTGTGGATGAGTAGGCCATCACCAAAGCATCATGAAAACTGCACTCTCCTCGGGGTGACAAGGAGTTCAATATTTGTTCTTCCATCCCCGCTCTCCCCCCAAAAAAATTCAAGAGAGACCTCCTACGTGTATGGACAGTCTGAAGCCTTGGGGGGTGCACCATGGGGCAGGGGAGGAAAGGATGAGGGACCTTGCCCAGGATATACTCAGGACCGGCTCCATCTGAGTTCCTAGGGTCAACGCCCCATTATGGGCTCTAGGGGTGGCAGGGCAGGCAGCTGAGCAACAGGAGGTTGGGCCTTGGCAGGAACCCACCCCCTTCCAAAAGAAAACAAAGAGCTCCATCCAAGGCCAGTCACCTGTTGCTAAGGCAACTGTCCCAAGCCAAAGGCACTGGGTGCAAGAGACACAGGGCCAGGAGGTGACAGGCATCTGCTATGTCCCCTTTTCTTGTGCGGGAGGCTCCTTGGTTCATCTATGCTGCAGGCCACAGAGCTGAGTGTTGTGTGTGCATAGTGTGTGTGTGTTTTAAACAAAGTCTCATGTGGCTCAGTCTGGCTTCGAACTTGCTATATGGCCAGGGGTAACTTTGAACTCCCGATTCTCCTGTCTCTGCCTCCCAAGTATTATGATTCTAGGATGTCTCACCCAGTTTTTTTTTTTTTGCACCACTGTCTGTTTGCATATATGTGCATTTATAATATACAACTGTGCGCAGTGGTGCCCAGTACAACAGTGGGCAGCTTTTCCTGGAGATGGGGGTTACAGTAGCCGGAAGGATTGCGTGGTGGTAAAAGCCCTCCTTCACTGAGCATTTACTATGTCTGTAGATTGCCCTCAATTCTTTTCAGGGATTTTGTTTTTGTTTTATTGAATTAAGAATCTTGCTATGGGCTGGGCAGTGGTGGCGCACGCCTTTAATCCAAGCACTCGGGAGGCAGAGGCAGGAGGATCTCTGTGAGTTCGAGGCCAGCCTAGTCTACAAGAGCTAGTTCCAGGACAGGCTCCAAAGCCACAGAGAAACCCTGTCTTGGAAAAAAAAAAAAAAGAAAAAGAAAAAAAGACTCTTGCTATGTTGCCCAGGCTGACCTTGAACTCATGGCGTACCTCTTGCTCTAGTGCTGGAATTACAGGTACAAGCCACCACCTGGCTGCCATGAATTTCTTCATTCTGTGTCACATAAGCCCTTGGACACATGCACTGTTTCCATTTCATGGAAAAGGAAAACAGAGGCCAGGGAAGAAACTTCCCAAAAGTCTCCTAACTAAGAAGCGGCAGAGCCAAGATTAGAACCTAGGCAAGGGGACTCCAAAGCTTGAGCTCAGCACCAGGAGCTGTGTCTCTGCTGCTCATGTGGCCAGAACTCTGCACAGTGCCCAGGAAGATGGACACAGGTGACAGTGACCTAGGTTTCCCTGGTCCCTGATAGCAGTGTGCAGAAATAACCCCAAGGAAAGTAGAACAGTGCAGGGGGTTGAAGAGGGCAGAAGGGTAGAAGGGGCAGCCTGGGCTCAGCACCTGCCATTTGGCTCTCAGCTGGACCCAGGCCTGGGAAGGACTGTTCTCTGTTAAGGACTAATGTAAGGACCAGGCCTGGGAAGTCACCTGCTAGACCACCTCCATGGCCAGCTCCTCTCCTTTACAAAGGGTATCCCTGGGCCCACTATGAGCCTGGCACCATACTAGGCACAGGGGATTCTGAAATCCACAGATGGTGCCCTTTTGGGACTTGTAGCATCATACTTAAGGCATAAGGGCTATTTAGCACAGGGAAGGCAGAGGCAGGAGAATTGCCAAGAGCTCAAGGCAGACGAGAAGACTGAACTAGAGGTCAAGATGTGGAGGAAGAGGCTGAAGAGATGGCTCAGCGGTTAAGAGCACTGACTGCTCTTCCAGAGGACCCGGGTTCAATTCCCAGCACCCACATGGCAGCTCACAACTGTCTGAAAATCCAGTTCCAGGGGATCTGACACCTTCACACCAATGCACATAAAAATAAAGTTAAATAAGCCATAAGAAATTAAAAAAAAAAAAGATGTGGAGGAAAAGCTTGGTGCCTTGAAAACTGAGAGGGACCAAAGCCTGATATGTGGCCGAGGAGAACCAGAACCAACTTTAAAAAAATTTCCCACCATCCAAGCCAGGGAGGCCCTGGGTAGATGCGGACTGGAGAATAATAAGATGGAGTGAAGAGAAGCTCTCAGGAGGGAGATGGAGAGTGGGAGGAGGCCGCAGCATCAGCACCTTGGCAATGATGGAGAAGGTAGCAGCAGCATCAGGTAGGGGATCGAGGGCCAGGCTGTAAAGTACGGAGTGAAGTCAGGGCATAGCAGTGTGTCCAACAATAGGGCTATAGGGTCAGAAGAAAGTGTGGAAGACTTGGGTGAAGCTTTCTAGAACTATCTTTGCTTTCTTCCACATGCGCTCCGGTTTCTGCTGTCACCCATGTAACATCTACCCCTTTCCTCAGATGAGGGAAACAGTGCCCCAGAGAGAGGCCAAGGTCACATGGACTCTTTGCCCAAGTCTGCTCCCTGCTAGCAGGCTGTTTACAACAAGGACTATGCCAAGACCCCAAGAGTCCCTTGGCAGGGGACCCTTCCCTCCCCTACCTGACCTTCAATACCCAGCCCAGAAATTTCCAGGGAACAAAAAAAAAAGACAAAGCAGCCAGGCAGTAGTGGCGCACGCCTTCAATCCCAACATTTGGGAGGCAGAGGCAGGTGGATCTCTGTGAGTTCAAGGCCAGCTTGTCCTGGAGTTAGTTCCAGGACAGGCTCCAGAGTTACAGAGAAACCCTGTCTTGAAAAGCAAAAAACCAAAACAAACAAACAAACAAAACAAAAGCCCAGAAAACAGTGCTTTGACTTCCCCTTAGTCAACATTGGTCAGAAAGGATCACATAAAATATGCCCCCCATAAACAATGGGTTAGTTTTAAATCAGATATACTCTGTGTACCATAATGAAATCTCTAGCCGTCCCGTGCCCAGGATATGAACTGTCCTTTCATCCAGAGTCTCCACACAGCATTGCTAACCTTCCCTTGAGCCACCTAGTAGCCATCTCAGGTCAACCATCATCACCACAGTGATTGTGTTCATGTAACTACTGTTGGACATTTCCTTTCTGAGGCAGGCTCTCTCTATGTATCCCTGGCTGGCCTGCCGCTTGTAGGGGTCCTCAGCCCTTTGCCTCTCAAAGCAGGGACTGTAGGCCTGTAATCAGCTCTGCGGTGTGTGTGTGTGTATACGTATGTGTGTGTGTTGACAGTCTCACTAGCTCAGGCTAGCCTCAAACTCACTATCCTCCTGCCTCATACTCTTTAGTACTGGACTTACACCACCACGGATAGCTCAAGTAACCCCCACCAAGCAGAGCATGTTGGCTCATGTCTATAATCCCAGCCCTAGGGACATTGGAGCAGGGCGATTGCCATCTAGACTACACAATAAAGTGAGTACCTGTCCAGAAAAAAGCAAAGAAATCACAAAATCAAAATAAATAAACAAGATCGGGTAATTCTTATTTTACTTAGTGCGATTAATGTCCTATCTTGTCATCAGTCATTCTTATGAATTGCTTACTGTGTCTAATATTTTTGTTTTGTTTTGCTATCCAAGATAGGATTTCTCTGCGTAACAGTCCTGGCTATCCTGGAACTCGCTTTGTAGACCAGGCTGGCTTTGAACTCACTGAAATCCATCTGCCTCTGCCTCCCATGTGCTAGGATTAAAGGCATGCACCACCACTGCCCAGCACTGTGCCTAATTTATACATTTTGTTTGTTTGTTTTTGAGAGGGTCTCACTAGCCTGGAACTTGTCATTTAGACCAGAATGGCCTGGAACTCAGAGGTCTGCCTGCTCTGCCTCCCGAGTGCTGGGATTAAAGGCTCACCACCATGCATGCCTTAACTTACAATTTTTTTTCAAATATTTATTTATTTATTATGTATACAGTATTCTATCTGTGTGTATCCCTGCAGGCCAGAAGTTGCTGGGAATTGAACTCAGGACCTTTGGAAGAGCAGGCAATGCTCTTAACCGCTGAGCCATCTCTCCAGCCCCTTAACTTACAGTTTTAAAATGTATTATTGTTGTTATTATTTTGTGTACGCAGGTGTTTAGCCTGAATGCAGTACTCTTGCAGGCCAGAAGAGGGCACTGGATCCTCTAAGACCATTTATGGCATGTTATTACATATTTTGTGCTGGTTTCAAAGTTGCTGTGTGGTGGAGGATGACCTTAAACTTTGGATGACCTCCTGAGTGTTGGGATCACAGGAGTGTGCCACCACACCCAGTTTTTCATTTAGTACCAATGTGACCCTGGGCAGGAATGGAAGCAATGGGATCCTCAGTGTTAGCACCTGTGAAATGGGACTAAGTACTGTTAGCTGCTGCAGCAGCCACAGCAGCGTGCCTCTGCCACCAAAGCAGTTAAATTATGTCATCACCTGTTGCCAAGTGCCTTTCCACCATCAGCCGTGCCACATGCGCACCCTGTCTGCCAGGCACAGCTCTTGCCTCTTGCTCCTCTCTTCCGTCTCTTGCTTCTCTTCTTCCATTTGTCTCTTCCCTGTTCACTCTGTCCAAATGCCAGCATCTCTCATGTCCCCACTCCGACACAGCCTTTCGCTCTTTCACTTTCTCCCTCCCCCAGTAATACTCTTCCGCTAACTCTGTTGCAAGTGGCGTGTTTTCTTAGTTGCATACCTTGGTGCCCCCCCATCCTAAAGGTACCCGCTTCGTCTTTCGTTTTTTTATCCTCTTAAGTACACCTCCAGAGAGCACTGTTTCCTTCCACCAGGGTCAGGATGAGAACGAGGCATGGATCCCAAGCATCTGACATGGAATTGACACAGCGGGGCTTCGTTGTTGTTGTATGAGAGAGTTTGACTGTATATAATAACTCTCTGGAGCTCGCTACGTTAGACCAGGCTGGCCTTGAACTCTCAGAGATCCTCCTGCCTCTGCCTTCTGAGTTCTGGGTTTAACGCTGTGCGCCCCCACAGCACAAACTTTTCTTTAGGCAGGCTTGGAAAAAACGCAGGTTTGGCACAACCCCATCTCACCCTAATCCCCAAGTATCCAGAAGCAGATACCAGTCCTAGAATAAAGGACTCCTAGCTTGGTTGGGGTGAGAATAGATTCTCACTTCCAGGGAATTAGCTGTTCTCTAAGGTACTTCCTGCCCCATCCAGAGCCACTGGCTAATCTCATTAGCTCTCCTGGGCTTCCCTGCATTCTCGGCTTGGTATGCGCACCTCTCCAAGATGCCTTTGAAGTCCGGGGCCCTTTGATGTGAATGGATGTGTGTGGGGGATGCGCTGCCTGGAGATCCTGTGACCCCTGTGGTCAGTGGTCTTCAGAGCGAGGGCTCAGGGAGCCTGAGTTGCAAGTGCTCCCTCCCGGCCTGAGGTGAGACTTTGGAGTCAGGGAGCTGAACACGAGGGCTCCCAGCAGCATCCCACAACCCACGTGACTTTTGGTCAGTTACCCAGCCGCTGAGCCTTCCAAAAAAAAAAAAAAAAAAAGAACTATAGAAACACCAACTGGGTGAGAGAGCTCCCATCTCATCTCACCTGATAAAGAGCAAGACTCTCAGAAAGACAAATCTTCCCCGCAGTCCCAAAATGAGACAGCCTTCCAAAGGCCTTAGAGGACTTCTAAGCTTTAATCAAAATATTCTCTTAACTATGTTTTTCTTTCAGAATTATAAACACACATACAAAGAGCATCATTTTTAATTATTTGAACTTGTTTGTTTAATTTTGTCTGTTTTTTTTTTCTTTTGAGAGAGTCCTAGATGTCCTGGGACTTGCTATAGAGACTGGCTGGCCTTGAACTTGTGGTGAACCCCTGTCTCTGTCTCCCAAGGGCTGGAATTAGAGACATGAGCTACTATGTCCAGTTTTATTGATTTCTTTGGTTAGTTGGTTTTTGGGTTTTTTTTTTTTTTTTGTTTTGTTTTGTTTTGGTCTGTTTTCAAATAGCATCTTGATGTGTAGCCCTGGCTGACCTCAGACTTGCAGCAATCCTCCTGCCTCTACCTCCCAAGTTGTTGTCTGACTACCATGATTGCACACACATCTTCAAACACACATACACACACATAGAAATAATTTAAAAACAAAATTACTGGACGGGGGCAGTAGCTCAGCAGTAATGTGCTAAACTGGAACTCGTGAGACACTGGTTCAATCCCCAGGACCAGCTTTAAAAAAAAAAAAAATCAGCCAGGCAGTGATGGTGTATCCTTTAATCCCAGCACTCAGGAGACTGAGACAGGGAGATCTCTGTGAGTTCAAGGCCAGCCTGGTCTACAAAGTGAGTTCTAAGACAGCTAGGATTGCTGCACAGAGAAACCCTGTTTCGAAAAATGAAAACAAAAAACAAAAATTTGATAGAAGCTGGAGCAATGGTTCAGCTGTCAAGAATACTGGCTCAGTGCTCTTGCAGAGGACTTGGGTCAAGGCCTAACATCCGTGTCACACAGCTCACAGCAGTCTATAATTTCACCCCCAAGGGATCTGCTGCAGGCACCTGAACACGCATGAACATACCCACATACAGACTTGCTCATTCACATAAGTAAAAATGAAGTAAATCTTTTCCTTTTAATGTCTGAGTGGTTTTCTTGCATGCATGTATGTGAACCACATGCATGCCCGGTGTGCACCAACACGCATCCACAGAGACCAGAAGGGGATATCAAATTCTCTGGAAATGGAGTGGCGGATGGCTGTGAGCCGAAGAGCCAGTGCTCCTAAACACAGAGATTCTCCCAGCTCCTAAGATGAAATAAAGCTTTTGAAAATTTTTAGTAAAGCATTATAGGATGACCTTTTAAGTCTCTTTTGTTTATTTTTGAAGCCACTAAAGATTAAACGAAAGCTTATAAAAGTAAAACATGTCCCATGCCTCTGACTGCCAGTACAGATTTTTGGTTTTTGTTGTTTGTTTTGTTTTGTTTTTTAAAACAAGGTCTTGCTATATAGCTCTAGCTGGGCATGATGGCATGTGCCTTTAACCCTAGCACTCTGGAAGGCAGAGGCAGGTGGATCTCTGTGAGTTTGAGGAAAGCCTGCTCTAGATAGTAAGTTCCAGGACAGCCAGAGCTGCACAGTGAGACCCTATTTCAAAAAAAGGACAGGGTCTCAATATATACCTCTGGAACCCCCTGTATGTCCAGGTTAGGCTTGAACCCATGGCAATCCTCCTGCCTCAAGCCTCCTGAGTGCTGAGATTTTCAGCATGGACCACCATTTGGCTCTGTCTTCTCTCAGTTTTTTGGTTTGGGTTTTGAAATAGGTCTTGTGTGGTTTAGACTAGTCCTAATCTTACTATGTCCCAAATCCCGATTCTCCAGCCTCCACTTCGAAGCTCTGGGGTTGTACATGGATCATCACGCCTGGCTTGCCATTGCTCTTAGTTAACTCATCTTTGCTCTTAGTTAACTGATTATTGTAAAGTAATTTGGGGGACAGTCATCACCTCTGCACCCAGAAAACAGTTCTGCTGTTATTCCATCCCCTACCCAGACACACAGACAGCAGAGAGAGCTGGAAGGGAAGCATTTCTCAGTCCAGGGCTCAGAGCTGACTCATCAAACTGCAAGTCACCTTCAGCAAGGTGACTTCCTCCCAGAGACAAGGGGAGGTGGGAGGCAGGAGACAGAGGCTGTGGGAATCTCGGGGAGCTCCAGAGTGGGAGGAGAAGCCATCCTGGTGGTCTGGGTGTTTGTTTCACAGAACCCTTCCACTCCCCAGGGTTCCCAGGCCAAGGGAGACTTCACCTCCTGACCCTGTGAGAAGCACTCAGGATGAGGAGTTGCAGGAACTTAAGATCGGCCAGGGTCCTAGCGCTGGACTAGCTCGATCCAGTCTCTCAGGCTAAGATGATGTCAGCCCAGTCCAGGACACAGCTTCCATTAGGCTCCTGAAAGGAGAGCACTGAATGAATGGTGTTTATAGAAGGCACAGTAATGAGCCATGAATCCAGATACTGGCACATCACGACGGATGTCCCCTGTCGTGTGCAGGGAAGAGTGAGGAGAGTTGTGGCCTGGGACTCCTGTCCTTTTGGCAGCCACAGCACTGAAAAGCACCTGCCCAGTCTTCACCCTTTCCCATTTTGTCTCCCCACTCCCAACCCCCAGTGCAGGCATTGGGTAACATGTATTCATTCAACAAACACATCCTGATTCCTTATGCGTAACGGAAATAGGCCAGGGGCTATTAATGAATCGGGCTGGGGGTTTGAAGAGGGGACGGTTGAAAATGACCAAATGACAACATACAAAATGAGTTCAATTCTGCTGGGGAGGTGCCCTGTAGATGATGAAGTGAACACTACCATACAGGAAGTTCCTTAGCTGGGGTGAATGAATGAAGCCTTCCTGGGACTCTGTGGGGACATGCCAGCACCTAGCCTGTGTTTACAACTCTGGAGGATTTAGGGCCCATCCCAGCATTATCATCCATTAGGTACTCTCCCTTAAGTGAGCTGTTAAGCCTTCTGAGCCCCAGTTTCTCTGTCTATAATGTAGAAGTCAATGTCCCATCACTTCCAAGGACTAATAGGAGACATCCACACTTGGCATGCTTCTAGTTTACCCAACCAGGGCCACATACCACAACCTAGGTGGTATTCACCATTGGTGACATTAGCAGAGAGCCATGGGCCATCCAAACCCTCCTGAGTCTGCATGTCCTGATTCTAGGTCTTTCTCAAATCTAATATGCACCAGAGTTTACAAGTCATTTGACATTTTTTTCCTTTTGACTTTTTTTCCTACAGGACATTTTCTTGAGACTTTTTTTTTAAAGATATTTATTTGTTTGTTTATTTTCCCAAGACATGGTTTCTTTGTGTAGCCCTGACTGCCCTGGAACTCGCTCTGTAGACCAGGCTGGCCTCGAACTCACAGAGATATTCCTGCCTCTGCCTCCTGAGTGGTGGGATTAAAGGTGTGTGCCACCACCGCTAAGCTTTATTTTTAAGTTTTAATCACGCACATGTATATGTGTTGTGTGCAGATCTGTGTGGGTGAGGGCAGTGCCCTTGGAGGCCCTAAGAGTGAGGCAGACCCCTGGAGCTGGAGTTGCAGGTAAGCTGCCTGACGTTGGTGCTTGGAACTGAATTTGGGGCTTCCATAAAAGCTGTATTTGACCTTAACCACTGAGCCATCTCTCCAGTCCTAAGTCCTTTGTCTTGAGGGCCAAGCACATAGGTTTACTAGGTTAGGAAGGGAAGGGACTTAGGCACACTGGTGAAATAGACCTAGCTACACGAGGCATCTATGGGGAATGCTTGCTGTGGGAAAATGAGGGTCCAGATCTTCCCATTTCTCCAGGGAAGCAAGACAGAAATCTACCTTCTGCAAAATATCAGCAATTTTCAGCCCGATGTGATGGCTCACACCTAAAATCTTAGCACTTAAGAAGTTGAGGCAGGAGGATTGTGGATGAACTACAGCCCCGGGTACACAGTGAGTTCTAGAGCAGCCTGCTTTGTGTTTATCGTCCCAGGCCCTGTCTCGGAAAGGGAAAGAAAGAAAGGAAGGGTTTCTACTGTTAATGTCTTAATTAAAACATTTTGAAACCTGACTGGAGAGTGGCAGATAAAACATTGCTCTCAGCCAGCTGGCTTCTGGCACAGTTTGCCATCTCCGCTCACCAAGCACCAGGTCCTGTCTTCTGCATTCACACCATGTGCCAGGCCTGCTGCTAAAAAGCTCCTGCAAGTTCAAAGACAAGCAGGGATCAGTCCTGAAGAACAGGGTGTGTGGAGGCATGGAGGCCAGTGACCCTGGAGCTGGATTCTGAGGAACAAATAAGAATGCATTTATCTATTGTAGCTATCACTTTTTTTTTTTTTGAGGCAGAATCTTGCTAGGTTTCTAGGCCAGCCTTGAACTCATAACGATCCTCCTGTTTCAATCTCCCAAGTCCCGAAATTACAGGTGTGACCCATCGCACCTATTTATTCAACTAACTAATAAAGACAGGGCTCACTAGAACCCAGGCTGGTTTTGAACTCCCTTTGTAAGCTGAGGATGACCTTGAACTTCTCATTCACACACTTCCACCTCCGGATATGCTGTGATTATACCAAACCTGGTTGATGTGGTCTTAGGGATTGAATCCAGGGCTTCACGTATGACAGACAAGCTCTTACCAACTGAGCTGTGTTCCCCAGCCCTACTTATTAATTTTGACAAGAGGTCTCACTGTGTCACCCAGGCTTGTCTCAAGTACTTGTGGGCTCAGATCCCCTCCCCTCTTTGCCAGCCTTCTAAATAACTGAGACCATTGCTCGGAGCCCCCATCAGCAATGTTTTGTGTAAATAAAGAGGCAAAGTTATCTTCAGGGAAAAAGAAGAAGAAGAAGAAGAAGAAGAAGAAGAAGAAGAAGAAGAAGAAGAAGAAGAAGAAGAAGAAGAAGAAGAAGAAGAAGCAGCTGTGAACATCAGGAAAGAGCAGGTGTTTCTGAGGGGCTGGGGCCCACTTCGGGAGAGGTGGGAGGCTGGAGAGGAGGCTGTGAGCTACAGGCTGGAGAGCAGGAGCTGTTAATACCTCAAGAACTCAGAGAGCCACCTGAGCACAGCAGGGGCCTAGATAGAACCTCTCAGCTCTGGGTGTCAGAGCAGTGGTGTGGGAAACTGATGGGTGGGACATTGTTGGGACCCTGCCCCGCCCCCACTGCCACTCACGGAGGGAGTTCCTTCATTTCAGGTCACAGAAAAGAATGAATGGGCCGGGGGCTTCAGAAGGGACTCAGAAACGGTCCTGCTTCTCGAGAACTCCATCTGGTGACTGGTATGGATACCCGGACAACTGTTACACAATGTTTGCTTCACTCATTTATGGGTTTTGTTTTGTTAGGTTTTTGTTTGTTTGTTTTGGTTTTTGTTTGTTTGTTTTCTTTGGTTTTCAGGTTTTTTTTTTTTTGTGATAGGATTTCTCTGTGTTTAACACTCCTAGCGGTCCAGGACCTAGCTCTTGTCCTGTCCTGGAACTAGCTCTTGTAGACCAGGCTGACCTCAAACTCACGGAGATCCACCTGCCTCTGCCTCCGAAGTGCTGGGATTAAAGGCATGTGCCGCCACCGCCTGGCTCATTTATGTATTTTTGAGATAGGGTCTTAAACTGTGTAGACCTGGCAGGCCTGGGACTCAGATCTGCCTGCATCAGCCACCTGAATGCTGGGATTAAAGGCACCTGCCTCCATGCTTGCTGGGTAATGCTTTATTTAGGAGCTTTACTGTACAGCTGGAGGCTGTAGAGGGCAGAGGATTATTCCCGCCTGCCCTCCAAGTATTGGGGGGACCCTAGGTCCTCGCACATGCTAAGCCAGTACTCTACTATTGACCCACATCCCCAATCCTTTTTCAATTTTAAATTTTAAGACAGGGTCTCTCACTGAGTGGCACAGTCAGGCCTTGAGTAGTTGGTGTTAACAGGCCTTAAGCCCCAGCTCCAGAAGGGGACTTCCCTTCTGTATTATTGATGAGCTGGGGTTCACTGATGCCGGGGAAACAACAGAAAGGCAAGCATACTGGGGCCTTGCTTTCTGCGCCCATCACATCAGCTGGCACGCATAGTAGCTGAATGCTGCGCCAGGCGCTGTAGTGCTGCGAGAAGGCAGATGTTCTCCAGCTTCACAAAGAACTCGCTATTGAGTCCTTCCTTGTGGCTTCTGCGTGCTAATACAAACAGTCATCCAGAAGTAGCCATGAAGAGTTCTGTAGGCGGAGACTGCTCATTTGTTTCCCGGCCACCCTGCCTAAATAATCACGCAGAAACTATATTAATTACATTACTGCTTGACCTATTAGCTCAGGCTTCTTATTAACTAACTCTTACATCTTAACCCATTTCTATTCATCTATGTACCACCATGAGGCTGTGACCTACCAGTAAGGATCTGGTGTCTTCCTCCTTCGGCAGCTACATGGCATCTCCTTGACTCCACCTACTCTCTCTCTATATCTCTTCCAGGCGGGCTATATCCTGCCCTGTTATAGGCCAAAGCAGCTTCTTTATTAACCAAGGGCAATAAATCATATTTACAGTTTTATACAGGGGGAATCCCACATTTCTATCTAAAAGGGGAATCTCCCCTTTTCTGTCTAAATAAAAAAGAAGATTTTAGCTTTAACATAGTAAATTACATATAACAAAACATGTCTCAAGCAAGAATTACAATATTTACTCTATTTGTATCTGGAAAGTTTCATATCTAATTTATCTTTTATCATAACTAAGGAAAACTGTAACTATAACTATCTGTCTTCAACTCCACCAAAGACCCCAAAAGGACATAATATTACCTAAGTTAACAGGAAGTGCATTGTAAGCAACTTCTAAAACTCTAGAATTGACAGAGACATCTTGCTGCCTGGACAGTTACCTAAAGTTCTTCTGTAACTTTGGGGTATCCATCTTTAGCCCATAGTGGAGGCAGGTGGATCTATGTGAGTTTGAGGCCAGCCTGGTCTATATAGTGATTTCCAGGCCAGCCAGGGATACATGAGGAGACCTTGTCTCAAAACCAAACAAAAACAACAACTTGGCGATAGGCAAAGGTCACTAATACTGTTGTTGTGTGCCTGTGATCCCAGCACTTGGAAGGTGGGGGCAGGAGAATCATGAATCCAAGACCAACCTCAGCTACATAATAAGTTTGAGACCAATCTCTTGGAGAAGAAATCTTGTCTCAAAAAACCAAAACCAGGGCAGAAAAGAAGGCTCAGAGGTTAAGAGCACTGAATGCTCTTCCAGAGGACTTGGATTCGGTCCCCAGCACTCGTGTGGCAGACTCACAACTACCAGTAACTGCAATTCCGAGGGATCTTACCCAGTCTTCTGACATCTAAAGGTCCCAGGAACACATAGGTACACAGATATATAAGCAGGCAAAAACACCTATACTCATAAAATGAAAACAAATCTTAAAAACAAACAAAAAAGTAATAATATATAGTAAACATGTCTTCTACTCTGTAAGAATCAGGTCTAAGTTAACAGCGTGTGAACTCATGGGATGGCCAAATTTATTCAATGAATGGCCAAATGCTCCACACACCATGTTTATCTGTGTTTACTATCTACAGCACTCATGTTATTTGGATGTTATTATTTATCTTCATTTTATAGTCAGGCAGGCAGAAGTATCAAAATGGATCTGGCGAGATGGCGCAGCAGGTGAAGGAACTTGCTGCTAAACCTGAAGACCGGAAACCACATGAAAAAAATAAGAGAAAAGACAGACCCCAGTTTCCTTTGACTTCCACATACAGGGCACATGTATGATCTGTACACATATGTGAATAAATAAAAACAGTGCTTTGTTTTATAAGACAGTAAACAATTAAGATAGGTGGTGGTGGTGGTGCACGCCTTTAATCCCAGCACTTGGGAGGCAGAGGCAGGTGGATCTATGTGAGTTCGTGACCAGCCTGTTCTACAAGCGGGTGTCAGAACAGGTTCCAAAGCTACACAGAGAAACCTTGTTTCTCTCTGAGTTCAAAGCCAGCCTGGACAACCAGGGATTACACTGAGACACCCTGTCTGGAAAAACAAAACAAAAAAAAGAAGAGAGAAAAAGAAAAGAAAAGAAAAAAGAAAAACAGATTGTAAACAATTGATTCAAAACACTGAGGTGCTAAGAGACGGCTCCAGATTTGCTTTCTAAAGTCTGATTTAAGGGGCCTAGAGCAATCCCACTGCCCCACACTAGTGCTCAAGTCAGGAGAGAGAGAGGGCAGCCTGCGAGAAAAAAGACTTTGCCCCCACCTCCCAGCAGCTGTGTGGCCTCTGAGGTTATCATTCAGGTCAGACGTCTGGGGAAGTGAGAGAGTGTCACCCTCCACCTCAGGAAACAACCCTGGGTCTAACTAATGCCCCTAATTAAGGGAGAAGGGTGACTTGGCTGGCCTGTGTCCTGAAGAGGCTGCGAAAACGTGGGTCCTCCTCCCGAGGAGCAAGAGAATGTTGGAGATGGACGAGCTTTGTCAGACAGTCTAGGGAGAAAGGCCAGATCCCCAGGCAGCTGGGGGCCAATACACACAAGAAATGAGCTCTGTCTGTAGCCCAGGTCACATGAGGGCAAGACTTGGGAAGTCTAAAAAAACATTTACTACAAGACATTTGCACAATTGTATTAGTCAGGGTTCTCTAGAGTCACAGAACTTATGGAATGAATCTCTCTCTCTTCATATATATCATTCCAATAAATTCCCATACATATAATATGAGAAATACATATATTTGGGAATTTATTGGAATGGTTTACAGGTTGCAGTCCAACAATGGCTAGTGTGAATAGGAAATCCAAGAATCTAGTAGCTGCTCAGTCCCATGAGGCTGGGTGTCTCAGTCGGAATGGGTGTGCTGGCAAGGGGAGGGCAAGCAGGTGAAGAAATAACCCTTCCTTCTTCCATGTCCTTCTGTAGGCTTCCAGCAGAAGGTGTGGCCTGGATTAAAGGTGTATCTTTCTGCCTCAAAATCTGGATCACTAATCCCAGGACTCGGGAGGCAGAGGCAGGTGAATCTCTGTAAATTCGAGGCCAGCCTGGTCTACAGAGCAAGTGCCAGGACAGGCTCCAAAGCTATAAGAGAAACCCTGTCTGGGAAAAAAAAAAAAAAAAAAAGATTCAGAGCACAAGTGTGCCCTCCACATTTCTGGATTATAGTTCATTCCAGGTATACCAACCAAGTTGACAGCCAAGAGTAGCCATCACAACAGTGTTTCTTTGCTTTTTTTGTTTTTGTTTTGTTTGTTTTGACACATGGTCTCCTTTATTTCATTTAGTTTAATTACTATGTAGCTGAGGCTAACCTCGAACTGAAGATTTTTCTGGGATTATAAATATTGCCTGTGTTTTCTTTTCTTTTTATCCCCTTTAACTTTTTTTTTCATGTGGCTGGGAATGGCAGTGCACAAATTTAGGAGGCAGAGGCAGGTGGATCTCTGTAAGTTAGAGACCAGCCTGGTCTACAGAGCTAGTTCCAGGACAGGCTCCAAAGCCACAGAGAAACCCTGTCTCGAAAAAGCAAAACAAACAAACAAAAACAACAACAACAACAACAAAACAAACTCCCTTCACTATATGAGTCACAGGGACTGAACTCAGGTCACCAGGTTTGGTGGCAAATGCTTTTACTTACTAAGCCATCTCACCTTCTCTTTCTTTTCCTTTTTTTTTTAATTTTAAGATTTATTTATTTATTATGTATACAGTGTTCTGTCTGCATGTATGCCTGTACACCAGAAGAAGACACCAGATCTCATTATAGATGGTTGCAAGCCACCATGTGGTTGCTGGGAATTGAACTCAGGACCTCTGGAAGAGCAGCCAGGGCTCTTAACCTCTGAGTCATCTCCCCAGTCTCCAGCAGCTCTTTTTTCTCCTTCTCCTCCTTTTCTTACCTCTTTTATGGGAAAACACCAAGAGTTACAACATGGGTGTGTGTGGCAGGTAGACCTTCCTCTCCTGCTGGCTCATCCTTGTGTATCTTGGGGCCAGCATATCACTGTCTCATGAGCTTCCATTTTGCCTTACTGCCATGTCTTGGACAAGGGGTAGAAATGAAATCAATGAAAGTTAGCAGAATGTGCATTGCACATGCCTCTCAATAATTAGTCATTGTTACTATCATTAACTTCAACTCAGTTTGTTTGTTTTCTCTGTGTAGCTTTGGCTGCCCTGGAACTCACTCTGTAGACCAGGCTGCCCTCAGACTCAGAGATCCGCCTTCCTCTCCCTCCCTGGTGCTGGGATTAAAGGTGTACACCACCACTGCCTCCAACTCAGTTCTTACACTTCCTATGTGCCACACAGTGCAAGAAGCACAAAGGCCAAAAGCTTAACCATTATGAGACGCTTCTAATTGAAGGTAGAAAAGACCATAAAATCATCTTCTCGGTTCTCGGTGGATAAGTCAGTCCTTAGCCACCTGGATCCCAGGAGTCCAGACACTGGCAGAATCTCACTGTGGAGCCTTGCCGGTGCTGTCTGCCTTTGGAGAGGGGTCTGGAGCTCCTAATACCACCAAGTAACATTGCTCAGGAACAGCAATACCCATTCAGACGTATAATCCTTTCAAAGGGGTTCAGAGCCCACCAAGCACTTAGTTTTAAGTGCTTAGGCCGAGTTCTCTCCAGCTGTTTTACTCCGGACACATCTACAAACTGTAACCTGGCCCACCCAGGTTCCAAAGCCTTCAGATAAGAACCACTGGGGGTGCTCTTGAATATGCAGATCACTGCGCCCTTACTCTCCGAATTCTAATTCCAAGGTCTGAAGGGAAGTGTGGAGGTCAGGTTTTAACAAACACCCTCAGGCAAGTCCAGACAAGCTGCTCCTAACCCTGGGTCTGAAGCTGGGTCTAGGAGTGAAGCTCAGTGCCTATCGAGTTCACGCGAGACTTCAATCCCAGTACCACGTAAACCGGGGCACCTGTAATGTAATCTGAGTACACAGGCGGTGGAGGCAAGAGGATTAAATTTTAAGGTCATCCTCGGCTACAAAATGAGTTCAAGGCTAGCCTCGGCTACACGAGACCGCTTGGGGAGAAGCAAAATGCCTGGGTCAGACAATGATGTCGAGTGGGGAGGTCATGATAAGCCAGCAAATGTGTAGAGCATCAGGACCTGAGGCGGTGGCTTGCAACCCGAGGCTCGGTCCAGCTGGTTAGAACAAGATCAGGCGGGTCTGCTGGCCCCAGGGAGTCTCTGCCCCATCCTAACACCTGCTCACAGCCCAGCCTGTGAAAGAGTGTGTAAAGTCCCCAGCACGTAGTAGGTGTTCAGTAAATGTTAGCCAGCTGCTAACGTGCTAGTTGGAAGTTTTAAAAGGTGGGGGTGGGGAGCAGCTAAGGAGAAACCCAGCAATAGCGGAGGAAAACAGGGGGGCGTACGGACATCGGGACATGAATTTACATTTCTTTAAAAGGTAATTCCGTAAAAACCCTGGAAACTAGAAAAAATAAAAATAAAAAAATTTAAAAAAAGTAATTCCGATCCCGCCTTTCCTTCTGAGAACACAAAGCCTAGGATCTTTCCATTCCCAAGATTCCCTTCTTAATGACTCCATTCCTATGAACTCAGTCATATGTGTGGTGTGAAAAAAAAAGATTCAGTCCTTAACATAAATAATATAAATAACACTTCTCATGGATATGACATTTATTCTGCGCAAACATATACGACTGATTGAGAAAGTACAAGTCATTTGATTCCATCTTGGGCAGACAAGGTGAGCAGGCCTCAGGGAGATGGAGCAGTGGTCTAGAGAATAAGACCTTGCAGGGCCCTGCCACTGCTGGCAGAAGATACAGCCAGCAGGCCCCAGATTTTCCTTTCCTCTTCAAAGACTCCCGTAGCAAGCAGGGAAGAGCCTGTGTCACCACCCAAAACACCTGGATTAGCTATAGCTGGGTCTTCCTCTGCTCCCCAGGAGGGCGCTTTGGTATTCGAAGCTGACTTTTGTCACCAAGGGCCTTCCTCTGTTCTTGCAAATTCCCAAGTACCCAGTACTTGCCAATGAAGGCTGTACCCCTGGCTGGCCTGGTGCTACCCAGAACAGAGAGGCCCGCTCCCCACCCCAGCACTCCCTACCTGCTTTTGGATGAGCTAGAAGGAGAGGACCGCTAGGGGTCCAGAAGAGGCAAAGTAAGGAAACCATTGTTGTAGTTCTGGGCTTGAAGCCAGGGCTCCAAAACACCTCCAGCTCAGCGAAGCACAATTCGTAGCAGGTAAGAGACCGCTGTCTCAGCAGTAAGACTTTGCGAGGTAGAGGGGCGATGCGCGGGGCAGCCCAAACCCAGTCTCTGTACTTAAGTCCCCCACCCCAATTTATTAGTCACATCTCATCACATCACACCTTCCTCCAGCAGGGGCTCCCTTACCCTACCCCTCCAGGGGGTTATAGGTTCTTAAGGCCTCTCAGGAGGAAGGATGGGAGGGGGCGGGGCAGCGGTGGCTGAGATATAAGAGACCCAGACGCTGTTTGCGGGTCCAGCCAGCCCACCATGAGTGCCCACTGCCTCCCCATCCTTCTTGTCCATGTCTGGTGGGCCCTACTCCAGCCGCGCGCCGCGATGGTGGCCGCCTTACCTCTGTGGACACGGGGGCAGCCCTCGTCACCGTCCCCTCTCGCTTACATGCTGAGCCTCTACGGAGACCCGCTGCCTCGGGCGGACATCATTCGCAGCCTCCAGGCGCAAGGTAGGCTGCAAGCCTGGCCTCGCCAGCACCCAAGGGCGCACGGCCCGGGAGGCGCGCGGTGACTGCGGCGGGGACTGGGCACCAAGGGGTTGTCCAGAGTCTGGTCTTAACGATGTTTCCGCGTGGGCAGGTTTAGGGAAGAGCGCTGGTGGCCGGAACGGAGAGGAACCCAGCTTCCAGGGGCCACCGCCTTTCGGGTTCTAGTTTAGGTGGCAGAGAGTAAGGGCGAGGCCCCGATCGCGCCACTGAGCATCTGGGAGCCTCAGTTTGCCTATCTGTAGTTTAAAAATCGTAGCACCGCCTTCGTAGACTTATGGAGAGGACTAGGTGGCAACACCGCCCCGCCCCCAGAAAGGCTCTGCACGAACAATAAATAAAACAGGTCGTTACTGAGTTTTAGCCCGGCTGTCTCAAATGCCACCAGGAACTAGGGCTTAAGGATCCGAAATTAGGGACCGGGTGCCGGAATTACAGAACTCCGGCAGCTCTCGTTGCTGGGCGGTGTCAGGTGTCTTGGGTGACCCCGGGCTCAGAACTTCCTTGGATCGAAGTTTCGTAAGTGTAGTTGACCCAGAGATCTGAGTGTTGCTCACCAGAGAAGATCGACAGGTGGGTGCCCAGGAGTGGGAGTCCAGACTCGGGACTCCTTTCCCGGGCGCAATCCACATCCCGTCGCCTGGACAGCTTGGCCAGCTCGCGCCTCTGTACTGCGGGGCCAGACGGCCCTCCGCGGGACCCGGACGCAATCCACATCTGCTAATCCGGTCTGACCCGTCGCCCGCCAGCCCTCGCGACCTAGAGGCGGAGCCCCTAGTCCCTGCCTGCGGCGTCTGGGGTGAGACTGCCGGTGACCCTCTCCTGAAGGGTCATCTGGGGGACTACGGACTAGGACACCCTGGAGGGCGAGGCAGTGGGAAATTGGAGTGCTTGGTCCCTCCGCCTAGGGTGGGGCAGAGAAAGTTCTTGAAGGTTTATTTATGTACGTGATGGGACAATCTGGGATTCAGGAAAACTGTTAGGGTCCATCCAGTTCTGTTCGCAGTCGTCCGAGTCTCACTTTTTGATTACTTTTGTAAATCGGGGGCTCTGCCTGGAGGGAGTCTGGGAGAGCAGCATTCCAGGTCACGTTTTCCCTCTTGAGTCTGTGTAATCTGCCCCATCATAGTGGCAGTGGGGTCTGTCAGCTGGAATCTAAGTGTCTGTGCCTCAGTGTTCAGTTCACTCTTGTGCAAATAGAAGTACCAGTGGGGGGGTGGGGTGGGGGTGGGAAGACAGTTCCTGTAAAGCCTTGGCATAGGGGGAGCAGAAAAGCAGAAAATGGCAAGGGCCTTACCTCCCTGGTTGAGGACAGGGGCAAGCAAATGGCCTGAGCAACTCTTTCCTTTAGAATTGGAGGCGGCTTAACGTGCTAATTATTCTTGCCAAATCCACACTTGGCACACAAGTGGGTTTGGGGGTGGCCGTGAACCCGTCTTCCTTGTCAGTATTCAGTACCAGCTGTTTAATGAGCTAGAGCTGCATCTGGGCATCTGGAGGCCCTTCTATCCCAGGAGACCCTGGGGGCAGCCCGAGAGGAAGCAGTTTCTTCCCAGCCTGCCTGAACACTGGTCATCAGTTATTAGCCACCGTGTCTCCATGCAGCGCCTAGCTGCCTGCCTACCACATTTCATTCCTGAGTTTTGTATAGCACACAACATCCCTTCTTTCTATAAGAAGGCAACTGAGGCCCAGAGAAGGAAAACTGACCAATGACAAATTGGAACCACAGGACAGGGAAACTCCTCAAGTCATGGGAGACTCAGGCTGCTGCTCTTGACCATAAAGCAGGAGCACCTGCCTCTGAGAGACCATTTGCAGATGCTTAGGATAAAACTTTGAGATCCCATACAGGCTGCTAGTATAGGGGGCAAGAGTGACTAGAGGAAGCCACTAGCTCCCAAGGGCAGAGGCAAGGGCTAGTCGTTATTGTATCCTGATGGTGCTAATGAGGACGGGAAGTGGAAATTAACTGAGAAGGCAGCTAGAGATGGGAGGGGAGAAGCCTCCAGAGGCAGAAGCTGCAAATGTCCACGGGCAACTTGCCTAAACCCAAAGATGGTCTGGGGATGGTTAAAAGCTAAGAGCTACCCAGGAGCGTCCCAGATCCCTGCCGCCTCCAGGACTACTCAATATGCCCATCTCAGAGTCCTTGTTTTGTTTATCTCCAATTCTCCAATGAAACAGACTCCAAAACAAAATGGAAACACCAGGTAAGTGTAAAAAATTAAGCCTCTTGATTTCCCCATGTCCTGACATCCATAATTTTGTTATCTTGTTTTTTGAGACAGGGTTGTTTCATGTAGTTGCCTCTGGCCTCCAATTTGCTATGTCCCCAAACTGGCCTTAAATTCCTAATCCACCTGTTCTTAAGTGTCCCAAGTGCTGGGATTATCAGCATGTGCCACCACACAAGGCTATAATGCAAAGAAGAGGAAACAGGCTTCGTCTTCTACTATATGCTGGGCTGGCCACAAACCCGCAGCTATTTGAGTACTGGGATTACAAACCTGAGTGACCATTTCCACTTAGTTAATCACTTTTTAAAACCCATAAATGCACGCTAGTTCCAGACATTACTACCCCAGCATCTCACGGAGTGAGGGCCGTACTCTGTTTTGGGTTCCTGCTATGGGTCTGTGCCTGCCCTACCCATGGGAAGGATCTGACTGACACAAGAGGGCAGTATGAGCATCCTGGAAGTAGATCCGAAACCCTGGGTAGAGAAGCCCAGGGTCTGAAAGGCCAATGGAAGCAATCTGCTGCCTATGGAGGAGCAGGTGGGGAGAGGGTGGCCAGCATGGCCTCTATTACTTGCTATTCCCTGAGAGCTCTGGGGTTTCTGTGATATTTACATCTACCTAGCATGTCTGGAGCAAGCTGCCCTCCTGTCCACTAAGGAAAAGCACAAGCCTGAGAGGGTGGCTTGCTCAAGGCTCAACAAGGCAAGTAGAGCCCCAGGGTCAGGTAAGACGAGTGGGTGAGGGATGGCAGAGCCGCCTAGTTCTCTGTGTGTGTGTGTGTGTGTGTGTGTGTGTGTGTGTGTATGTCTGTGTGTTTCAAGACAGGTTTTTTTCTATGTAGCCCTGGCTACCCTGGAACTTGCTTTGTAGACCAGGCTGGTCTCGATCTCAGAATTCAGAGATCTACCTGCCTCTGCCTCCCAAATGCTGGGATTAAAGGCGTGCTCCACCACTGCCCTGCACCATCCAGTTCTTACCCACTGTCCTCTAGATGGCTAGAACAGTGATTTCAAGTTTACTCCTGTCCTTCTTTCCTTCCATCCTTTCTTCCTTCTCTCCCCTCCTTCCTTCCTTTCCTCCTCCTTTTCCCTGACTGCCCCCTCCCCCACTCTCAAGGCCAAATTGGCCTCTGAACTCCAAATTGAGGATGACCTTGAACTTTTGACCCTCCAATTCTAACTCTGGAGGACAGAGTTGCCGGCTTGCTGCACCATGCCCAGTTTATTCAGTGCTGGGGATTGAATTCGGGTCTTTGTACTTTGTAGGCAAGAGCTGGACCAACTGAGCTACATCCTCAGCCCTTTGGTTACTTTTCAAAAAGAGTCTTACACAAGTCTTTGTGCCACCAAGGCCTCCATTTTCCTTCATCTCTGAAATGGGACTATGAGAATACACACACATATATTCATACACATATATGTGCATGTATATACACATACACACATATACATATGTGTATACATATATATATATACACACACACACACACATATGACAGCTTAACTTGTAGTATATTACTTGAGAGACTGAGACAGAAGGATCTCCCAGAGTTCCAGGCAAGTCTAGGATAAATATCAGGTTCCAGTTCTGCCTGAGTTAGTATGAAACTCTGTCTCAAAAAGCCAAAATAAATAAAATGGAGTCGATGATATTAAAAATCAATAGGGGTGGTCAAGGGCGAGAGACAGGCAGCCGACCCAGCTGGTGGTTGACAGAAAGTCCTCTCACCCTGTTTCCTCCCGACTTCTCCCCTAGATATGGAAGTGAGTGGGCAGAACTGGACCTTCGCTTTCGACTTCTCCTTTCTGAGCCAAGAAGAGGACCTGGCATGGGCGGAGCTCCGGTTGCAGTTGCCCCGCCCTATGGACCTCCCCACTGAGGGCCCACTCACCATTCAAATTTTCCACCAGGCCAAGCTGGACCCAGAGCAGGAGGCAGCGGACTGCCTGGAGCGAGTACGGATGGAGGAGTTCACTGTCACTCCATCTCAGGTCACTTTTTCCTCGGGAAGCACTGTCCTGGAGGTCACCAAGCCACTCTCCAAGTGGCTGAAGAACCCCAGGGCACTGGAGAAGCAGATGTCCAGTCTGAAAGGAAAGTGCTGGCATCGGCCCCGCACCCCACCTGTCACTGCCACCAGTGCCAATGTGCTCATGCTCTACTCCAACCGGCCTCAGGAGCAGAGGCAGCTGGGTGGCGCCACTTTGCTCTGGGAAGCTGAAAGCTCCTGGCGGGCCCAGGAGGGCCAGCTGTCTGGAGAGAGGGGCCGATGGGGCAGAAGGCACCGCCGACATCACATGCCAGACAGAAGCCAACTGTGTAGGAGGGTCAAGTTCCAGGTGGACTTCAACCTGATTGGCTGGGGTTCCTGGATCATCTACCCCAAACAGTACAACGCCTACCGCTGTGAGGGCGAGTGCCCTAACCCTGTGGGGGAGGAGTTTCACCCTACCAACCACGCCTATATCCAGGTACGGTATGTTGCCTGGAATGGAACAGGCTGCTAGACATGGGATCGGGCTTAAAGTCTGTGATGAGATGACTGGGTTTGGTCATTCAAGCACTTCCATGTTTGCTCCTGTGAGGATGTGGATTGTCACAGCACTGAGTCCTGTTCTGTGGGGTCACCCTGGGAGCTCTCTCTCTCTCTCTCTCTCTCACACACACACACACACACACACACACACACACACACACACACACACACACACACACAGAGGCCAGGCCAGCCCCAAACATGGCCCAGGATGACCCCTGGTGCTGGGGTTACAGGCATGCACCACTACGCCCAGTTATTACAATATTGGGGCTCAAATCCAGGACCTCGAACATGCTGGGCAAGCACTCTACCAACTAAGCTGCATCCTCAGCTTTTCCTCGTTCCTTAATTAGGTGATAGGAACAGAACACAGGATCTCTGCTCCTCTGACATTCTGGGAAAGGACATTCAAAACTGGACTTTAGGACTAGATGAGCCTTCCTAGTCCTGCACATTGCTTGTCCTGCACATTGCTTGTCCTGCACATTGCTTGTGTGACATTAAACTTCTCCAAAGTCTGTCTATTTCAAGGCCAACAGACTATTTCACAGACATGGAGGTTCATGAGTTGGTTGTACATGCAGCATCCTATTAATTATGAAGATAATTTTCTATTTTTGTACCAGACCAGATTTTTCACTTTAGCCAGAAATACTAATTTTGCCTCTCCCTCCTTCCTCACTTTCAGAGCCTGCTGAAACGCTACCAGCCCCACCGGGTCCCTTCCACATGCTGTGCCCCTGTCAAGACCAAGCCACTGAGCATGCTCTATGTGGACAATGGCAGGGTGCTCCTGGAACACCATAAGGACATGATTGTGGAGGAATGTGGGTGCCTCTGACAGAGCCAGGGCAAGTGCTGAATCCGCTTGCCCTCCACAATGCTGGTAAACTCCAGGGAGACACATAGTGTCCATCCAGGAAGCAGAAACGGAAGAAGGGCTCTGCCTGCCAGAGCTGAAGAGGAAGTCCTGCCCCCTGTGCATAGAGGGCTCTTAGACCTGCCATGCCAGAAGCTACTGTGGGGAGGCAGGAATGGGGAAACCTTGCAGGGGCTGGCTGGGCTCCCTGGAAACAGGGGTTATGAACTGCGTGAGTGCTCTTTAAACTCTGAAACCCTTGAAATGGTGTGCAAAGGCTGGGGTATATATGTATTTATTTTTTTTTTTTTAGGCTACCCATAGCTTTCAGGTATTCTTAAAAGTGGCCTGTGACCCACTGTCCCTCCCTAAAAATCAGCATAATTGTATTAGATTAAAACTAGCCATTTGGCTCTCCCCGATTCAAGCTGGGCTAGGGGAGCCCCACAACTTTCAAGCTGGCTGACGCTAACAGGCTGGCCTTCCTCAGGGGCTCCATGATCTCTGCTAATGAGTTGCCTAAACAATAAAGCCACTGTCCAGTTCTCCCGGAGCCAGCTGTGCCTTTGACCAGAGAGGTGGGCACTCATCCAAGAGGTTCTGGCCATGGTGGACTACAGAAGCCAGAGCGGTCAGACGTCTGCTTGGCAGACGTAATCCAAGTCTATTAAAAGTCAGTGAGAATTTACCCCTGGCTCTCAAGATGTGTTTTGGGTTCCAATCCAGCAGGGGATGGGGCTATAGTCATAGATTTGGCAGAGAGGCTGTGTGATGCAGGAGAACCTTCACTGCCCGGCTCTGCTTGTGAAAAGAGTGGCAGAGCCTGTTCGTTTGTAGAAAGAGCCTCTAAGGGCTAGGGGTGGTTATGATTCAGTGGCAGCTCCTTACTTAGGAGATGAAGGAGCCTGGGTTAAACCCCAGCATGAAAAGCTGGGCCTATTGGTGCATACCTTTAATTAACAGCACTTGGAAGGCGGAGGCAAGAGCTGGTCTTTATGGTGAATTCTAGGACAGTCGGAGCTACGCAGTGAGACCCTGTCTCAAAACAAAACTCAGCATTTGAAAGGGAGGGCCATGGATCTTCAACTGGATTGTCCTCTGGGCCTTCTCCCACTTTCGAGTTTTTAAGCCTTAAAGTATAAGACCTGCTAAACCCTGTTGAAACACTTTCTGGGGGGAGGACACTAGCTCCTGATTCTGCATGGCGGCATAGAAGGAAACTCAGATTCCTAAAGAAAGTTCTATTACAACTTTCCCTCCCCTCAAAAAACATCAAAACCTTTAATTCCAGCACTGGCGAGGCAGAGACAGGCAGATCTCTGAGTTCAAGGCCAGCCTGGTCTACAAAGCAGTTCCAGGACAGCCAGGGCTGTGACACATAGAATTCCTGTGGGGGGGGGGGGCAGAGGCAAGTTCCATCACTAAGGTATCTGCTTGTTCTTTTTTTTTTTAAAAGATTTATTTATTTATTATGTATACAACATTCTGCCTCCCTGTATGCCTGCACACCAGAGGACACCAGATCTCATTACAGATGGTTGTGAGCCACCATGTGGTTGCTGGGAATTGAACTCAGGACCTCTGGTAGAGCAGCCAGTCCTCTTAACCACTGAGCCATCTCTCCAGCCCCTGCTTGTTCTTTTGGATGGGGGATGGAGCTGCTTTGGGGGTTATGCAAGTCTATAGGAGCTCTTCCTCCTAGGATGCCCATCCACTTTGCTCTAGCCTTGGCTGAATCAAGGCAGTGAGACCAGTCCAAGTAGGGACTGGACTGGATTGGCTACAACCTAACCTGGGCTTGACAAAGATGAGCAGAGCTGGGTCTAAGAACCTCTGAGCTGAGCAGTTCAGTCATCAAGGTTCTGCATTGAGGTTTGAGTAAGGATCTCCCTTTAGCCCTGAGCGATTTCAAATTCAAGGCAATTCTCCTTCCGATTCTCAAATGCTGGGATTACTCATCTCTACCACCATGCCAAGCCAAATTTTACTTTTGAAACATTATGAGGTCCACTTGTTCCAAGGGCTTTCCTGAATGCTACCCCAGAAAGCCCTTATAGATATCCCAGCAGTGCTGAGAGATGCAGGGCACCTGGATGGGATCTAGAGGACTAGGCTAGTTTAGACCAAAGGCTTGAGCCTCAGGACTCTTCATAGCCCACTATGAAGAGCTGAAGTTCTTGGAGTGAAGTGGCCTCTTGGGGGCCTTGGGAAGCAGGTGCCTACAGTTCTTTCACAGCCAGACAGCAGGGCCAAAGGCCAAGCTATTTGTGACTCCAGCCTGTGGGAGTGTTTATAGTTGGCTGTTCTATGAATTTGGGATGAAGCTCCCTAGTGACAAGGTATTGCCTATGTCAAGTTGGGGACGTGGACACAAAGTAATCAACTATATGTGTTGTTTATGCTCACATGCTAGCTGCAGGATTACTGGCTAGCTGTGGGCATCTGGGTACCAGTGTCTACCAACTGCTCCGGATCTGGTCCACGGGTTGGCAGGATGACTTGGACATCCCAAAGGACTCCCTCTGAGAACTGTCCTACCTGAATGTAGGGCTTTAATAGATATTTGCTCTCGAGGCAAAGGTCTGGTGTTCTGCAGCTGTAAGCAGAGCCAAGGGCAGAAACAATAGCTGCCTTACAGACACACATACACACACACACAGCAGGTGGGTGTGGCAGTAGCAGAGACAAGACGATACAGAGTTGAGGGGTGCACAGCTGTGACCCTCTGCACCATAACCTGAGTTTATCTCCATGTTAAGAACCCTTTTAGCCAGGCAGTGGTGGTGCACGCTGCTTTTTATCCCAGCACTCGGGAGGCAGAGGCAGGTGGATCTCTGTGATTTCAAGGTAAGCCTAGTCTACAGAATGAGTTACAGGACAGGCTCCAAAGCTGCAGAGAAACCCTGTCTGGAAAAACAAAAAATTCCTTTTACAGCAGGAAGACCCCATTCCTCCATCTCCAGTAGAGGCTCTGCAGGTCATCCCAGCTCCAAGTTCCCTTTAGTCCTAGCTTTTTACAGTTGTCTGCTCTAACCCACATCTGCACAGAGGGTCTACATAGGTCGGGTCTTCTCTCAAACACAGCTGAGCTAGTGTTGTTTGAGAGGATCTCACAGTATAGTCCATGCAGTCTAGAGGGATGGGAGTACAGATGTGTACCAACTTAGTTCTCAAAGAACTGGCTGTACCAGCACTAGGCAGATTCTCCTGATCGTATAACCATACAATCATAAAATGATTTCTTTACCCTGATAGAACCAGAGGTTGAGAGATCTAAGGTCCAGCACCAAACCTCTACTACACTGTCTTGACACCTGTCCACAGCCACCACCACGAGAAAGCCAAGCCAGGCTCATGTAGCACAGCCTAGAACAATGGCTCTCGCCTGTGAGTCGAATACCAGATATGTGTATCAGACACTCATAATTCATAGCAGCAGTAAAATTACCATTATAAAATAGCGATAAAAATTATTTTATGGTTGAGGGGTCACCAATATGAGGAACTGTGTTAAAAGGTAACAGCATTAGGAAGGTTGAGAACCACTGGCCTAGAGCAAAATACATATGCCAGGGTGGCCTTCTCAGGGCAGGGAGAGGCCATTAAACGCCTGTGCTCACACTCCTAGGACAGAATGACAGTGATCCACTAGGGAGACAGAAAGCAGCAGGTCTCTTCTGCCTGGCTTCTCCAGCTGAGACTGGCCAAATATGAAGAACCTGTAACAGCACACCAGACACTGTTTTGGTGTTTGGGGTGTGTGTGTAGGCCAGGCTGGCCTCCAACTTTCAGCAATCTTTCTGCCTCAGCCTTCTGAGCAGTGGAGCTTCAGGTGCAAACCCTGTGTGGTATCTGACCCCAAATAAACAAACAAGGAAGGAAGAGAAAGCAAGCAAACAAACAAGCAAGCAAGCTGGGTGGTGGCCACAGCACACACCTCTAATCTCAGTACTGGAGAGGAAGAGGTAGGCAGATCTCTGTGAGTGTGAGGCCAGCCTGGTCTACAGAGCAAGTTCCAGAACAGCCAGAGCTGTTACACAGAGAAAACCTATCTTGAAAAACAAAACAAAAAATAAATAAAATCAATATACCAAGAGGCTAAGTGTGGTGATACAAGCCTTTAATCCTAGCACTTGCGAGGCTGAGGCTTGTGATTCTTTGCATTCAAGGCCAGTCTGATCTATATAGGAAGTTCTAAGTCATCCTACAACTACAGTGAGACCCTGTCTCAAAAACAAACAAAAAACATACGAAGTTCAGGCTGGCTCTGCGGAAGTGTGCCTGTAGCATATGTGAAATGCAGGGTTCAATGCCCAGCACCACAAAACACCAAGTCAATATTCAAAGTCTTTATTTAGCTGTAACAGCAACCGTTGGTGACTAAGTTTTCCCTAGTTCCAAACACCTGCTGGCTTGGAAGGACAGTAAGAAAACAAGCTGGTCATGGAATCACACAGGACTGTCTTAGGATTGCATGGAACCTTCCACTGACCATTGCTGACAGTGAAGGGAGGGAGATAAGGGGACAGCACATCAAGGGAACTAAGTAGGAGGACCAAGGAAAGTACTGGCAGTCTCTGAAATTCCATCCCATGGGGCTAAGACTGCAGCAGTGAACAGGGGAGGTTCTATCAGAAAACACAGATTCTTAAAATGGACAACTGGGAATCGGAGTCCTTGGGGTTCAAGTTGCCTTCTTTAAGGCTTCCTGGAGCTGGCCTAGGAGCCATGAAGTGGGGTCAAGGCATTGGTGTCATGCTGGCCCCTGCCTCCTGCTGGTGTCCCCACTCTATTGCCCTCCAGTCATAAACCCCAGGCCTGGGCTGGGCAGTTTTTAGGACTGAAATGGAAAGGAAGGGGGTATAGAGGCAAGAATGGGCATTCTGTGCTAGATTCATGGATTCTCTTAAGTTTGCAATGCCCTGGATTTAGGTCTGAAGCCCTGGGAGGAGCTCCCTTTGGAAACATCAGCACAGCCAAGTGTCTACCAGGCATTCGGCCTCTCACCGCCACCCTTTCACCTCAGAAAGGTAAGCAGGCGTTTGTATCCACTAGAACTGTTTCCGCTCAGTTCAGTAGCCTTTTCTACTGGGCCCACAGTATGGCCCACTAGGGTGCAGGAAGAGTTGAGCAAGCAGAGGGAGCCACAGACCACCCAAAGACTTTGGAAGTAAGCTCTGCCATCCAGGACCTGCCTAAGGGAAAGCTAGTTTCAGAGGGTGGGGAAGGTATCTTGACAGATCAACTGGAAAATTGAGGACCTGTCAGTCATCCTTACAGTCTTCAGCTACCTTGAAAAGCACTGCCAGAGCAGAAAGCATGGTGGGATGGCAAGCACCGGAGGGCTGCCTCAACTGCAGGAGCCCAAATTCCCCTCACTAAAGGCTGAGAGGCAAGGGGCTGTGGGCAACCATGCCCTACTCAAAAGCTCAGACAGAACCCTCTACCCCAAGAAGAAATGGTGTTCCTCCACTACAAATCCCACCTTCCATGGTAAGGATGGGTCAGTGATTGGGTTTTCGCAGATTAATAAATAGCTTCTGTGGGCATGGAGTCCAGAAAACACACTAAAGAATTATGTGAAGACAGTAGTGCCTTTCCTCTAGAGGGAATAAAAAGGGTTACACCACACCCCCCTCAAGCAGCTAGCACCCAAGATGGAGATGGGAAGGAGGTTCCCTACCTGATACATGCCTTGCACACTAGTGCCCTAACTCACAGTGGCAGTCTATACAAGCAGGCTGGATGGACTTTCAGTGGAACACAACAGATGCAAGGAGACAGGAACAAGAGCTCCCTATCCCGCACCCCTAGAAGGAAGCCCACCACGAGAGCCTGAAATACATTCTAAAGCAAGCATGGCTACAGAAAAGGCTAGTAAGACAGCACCAATTCAAACAAGAGCCTCCAGCTAAGGATGGGGAGAATGGATGGCAGGAACAAGCAGACATCCCATGAGATCTGAGGCACTGGTGAGCCACCTCTGAAGCTTCCCCTACAGGTGAAAGAAAACAAGACTGCTGCTTTTTATAAGAGCACCCTTCTATCCAAGTGCCCAGGAGGCAACAGGCTACTTTGCATGCTGCACTAACCAGAGCAATCAAGTACATACAAACATCTGCATTTTCAGGTGTCCCTGGCTTATGGATCTGGGTAGGACAACATGATCAATGCATGCAGATAGCACCTGAATTCAGTATCATCACCTGGAACCTGAACTGCTTTCTGCTCTGTAACTCATGAACCTGACATCTAATGTCCTTAGATTCCTCTGCCAGACAAACACCGCTCCAGTTAAGAAAGTTTGTATGGCTGCACAGGAAGGCCCCCAATTCGTTTTGTCAACTCTGGGCTAAAGGAAGACACAAGGGGTAAATGATGCTTGAAGAGGCCACCTCAGAATCTCATAAAAGCAAGCGTTCTTGAGAAAACAGGTAGATGGGGGAAGGCAACGGATCTGGGAATCTTCATTTCCTGCCACTTCTCTTAAAACAAATGGGTAGCTTTGGGGAAAGAGAAGTCTTTTATCCCAGTTTGGTCCCACTTTAGAGGGCTGTTTTGATAGCAATGTGCACCCAGCTTATGGCTGTGGCTATCCCCACTTCCCTGAGGACTACTTTCCTCCTGTTAGGGACACGGTGGTGTAAAGGCACTGCAACTTTCTTCTTACCCACCTCCTTTTCTAGGATCAGTCACTCAGGAGGAAGCTAGGTGCTATGGCATGATACCTAACAGAGACCCATATGGAACGAGGAAGGCACCCTGCTGACAACCACAAAAAACAAAGTATGGAAGTGGGATTCTCCAGCTCCAGATGAGAGCAGCCCCCACCCACATACTACATGCACCTTCACGAGACCTCACGCTAAAGCTCCATGCTGAGCAGCCCCTAACCCTATTTGAGACACCAACAGGCAGTGTTTACTACTGTGAGATATTAGGCTGACAGGTAATTTGTTACACAGCAGTAGATAACTCTTACTATCTAGAAGGCAGCTTTTTCACTCCAGTGCCCTGGAGGAGGCAAGGAAGCGCCTATTTCAGCAGAACACGAGGGCTGAAGCTTCTTCCTCATGTAGGTTGATTGTCCCAAGTGCAGAAACACATCCTTCATAGCAACAGTGTAGATGGCTACTAAGGTTTAAATAACTGTCTCCTTCAGGAGGGAGGCTGGCAGATTAGGACCATATACCCTCCATTTAAGGCTCCAGCTGTGAGGCCTTTTGACCACCCAGAGGTGAACCCCCACTGGGCCCTGTGTACTAGAAAATGGCTCATGACGCATGGCACAAAAATGCCATCTGCTGGAAGCTTATGTCTGGCCTTGTGCAATTTTCTTACGATGCTTACAATGGAGGTCAAAGAACAGGTGGCCTTCATATAAGGCCTACACCAAGCAGTGAGGGGTCCTGGCAGAGGACATAAGGCTAAAAGGCTCCTGCACCAAGCAGGTGACACTCCAAGGAATACTAGACATGTCTTCTGATTGAGGAGGGGCGCACATGCAGACTCTCCAAGATGGCAGGAAAAAGGAAAGTTTCTCTATCCTACTCAGCTGCCATGTCTCCCTTCCCAGTGTTAGGTCCAGGAAGCCACTCTGCTGCAGACAGCGTTCAATGAGGAAGCGGATATTCTTCTGCACATTCACGCCTCCTCACTGCAGAGTCCATAGGGTGCCAACACCAGTGTGTGAAGAACCATGAGCCTTGCTCCCGAAGAATGAAGCTCCAGGGTACAGAGGTCCTGAGCAAGCTGCTTATGCCAATGGCAGCACAACTTAATTTTCCCCAAGACTCCATGAAATAAAACTTGGAGTTTAATTAAAAACATAACAGATACATTTAACAAAGAAATAAAACTCTTCTGATTATCAACTTGGAGACTCCAAGAATCCCCAAACATTGGAGACCCAGCTTATTCCTGAGACAGCGACCGTCACAGAGGGCTGCAGTACGAGCTATTCACATTGTGTGGCAGGAAACAGAACAAGTTCTGCAGATGTCCTTCCTTTTTCCTAAAATCTTCACAAAACAGGGTCTTTCCATGGTGCAAAGGAAAAACAAACAGCGTTCTTTCCCAGCCAATGGGGATCTGAATCTTACTAAGAGGGCTTAGACAGGCATCCAATATAACCAGAAACTCCCAGGACACCAGTGGCTGCTGTACTGTCTTCCTGTAGGAGGACGGATGCACCAGCCTGTCTATGGGGGCCTCTCTCCCGGGATCTCCCTGTCAGTCCACAGTACCAGGAGAGCGGGGCAGGGAGGAGCAAGACAGCAAAAAGGTAAAGGAAAAGAATGAAGTTTTCGCCAACAACTCATAGCAAGGCAGACTGGTCCAGTTTCACAAACCACCCATTTTATACTCCAAATAGCCCCCCAAACTTGAGAGCACAGGAAAGCGCTCAGAAGGAACTATGAGAGATAACCAATAGTGAAGACAGCAGACTTGCCTAGGAACATTTTTTTTTATAACCTTCCTAATACTGGAAGATGTTTTGTTAAAAAAGTTGCAGTTCAAAATCGTACTGAAAACTTATCTAAAAATAGGTCTGTAGTCATCTTAAAAATAAAAGGTCTCTCCCTCTGATAAGAGAAGAGACAGATATTATAAGATACCAACATGAGAGGTATCTTTGATGTAGATTTAGAAAATGGCCTGGTGGAAGAACCAGAAGGAAAGAGAGTGAGTTTGAAAAGGAGAGAAGGAAGGGAAGCAAGAAGGATGGTCTACAATGAGGAGGAGAAGGAAACTGGGAGGAACGCACTCTTTTCAGCCCATGCTTCTCTCTCGGCAGCCAAGGAAAAAGCAGATTCAGAGGACGGGAATACGGGAGTCAACTTTAAACTCAAAATATAATAAACTTCAGAGCAGCAAACCTGCTAAGGTCTATCAGGTTTAAACCATGACTACTAGGGCTGGCTACTTGTGTGGCTCAGTCCTCTACAGAGGCCATAGTTAAGCATTCTCAGGCAGACCGCTGGGACCAGCTGTGCCCACCAGGTGAAGACCAAAGCACTGGCACTTCAAATGACTGCTCTGGGAGCAAACAAAAGTCCCAGGGCATCTTGGAATGAAGAGGACTCTGCCTGCAAGATGTAGGTAGGAAGAATGGCAGACAAGCAAAGATCACCTGGTCACCCAGGGGTCTCTTCAGAAGGAAGGTTTAAAAAATACTTGTGCCAATGAATTAGATAAGGGAATGGGGAGATGAGCCATCACGCCCAGGACAGACGCCTTCTCCCCAGAGAAAAGGGAGCTCATGCCATGTGTCCCAGGAATGCAGTCGGAGCTACAGGAGGTACAAGAGCTGTGCTCCAGTACCAAGGACAAACATCTCCAGGGATAGGGCAAACAGCTCATTTTGTTTATCATTCTTCAGAATGGTTTAAAGATTCCACATCCAGCACTGACTCACCAATGGGATGCAGGGAGGAAGACAGAAGAGAGTACAGGAACAGTAATGGGCACCAAACCTCCTTCCCTCCCTAGTTACCCCAAGCAGAGGTGCTTCTTCTTAGAGAGTTCCTGGACTTGGGGCAAATCAGAAGGGGGCAGAAGATTCTTAGGAAATGAACAGGCAAGTTACAGGGACTGCTTTCCTCCAAGTACCAACCGCTCAGTTCCAGAGTAATCCAAGGGCTTTCATCCTAACCTTAATGGGGCAGGGGCAGGAGACAGGGGAAGTTGTGGTCAATGGAGCTTATCTCCCATCATTTGGCACCCAGAAGGAGGGGAGGGGGAACTGCCGGCTTCTTGGTTCACTGTGTTCCTACTGGCCCAGTCAGGTCACATGGGCTGCTGCGCTGAAGCCTCCTTAGACTGTGCAGCAGTCAGATGTCCATTTCAAACTGGGCCTCATCCCCTGGTTAGAAGGAAAGAAAAGAGAAGTTTAGTACAAAGAGTAGTAGCAAAGCTGTTTTCTTTCTTAATAGATATTGTTTCTTTTTTCTTCTTTAATTTATTTATTTATTATATATACAGTGTTCTGTCTGTATGCCAGAAAAGGGAACCTGATTGAATTACAGATGGTTGTGAGGCACCATATGGTTGCTGGGAATTAAACTCAGGACCTCTGGAAGAGCAGTCAATGCTCTTAACCTCTAAGCTGTTTTCAACATCTTTCTCTACCTGCAAAGGGCAAAACTAATAAAAACATCCTGCTTCCTGTGGCCCACGATACCTACTCCTGAGGGTAATACTAGCACTCAAATTCAATACTTAAATTTGAGGTGAGCCTGGGCTACATAGCAATAAAACCTCATTTATTTTTGTTTTGGCCGGTCAGTCTCATCTGGGGGTGGGGGTGGAGAGGAGAGTGGTCACACCAGGTGAGGTGTAAGGGGATGTTTCCAGCTGCTTTTCCGTAGACCAACCCGACCGCAGCTCCTGGTCACTCAAGGGAGCACACTCCTCTCTCTGGAAGCTTTGAACTTGGCTCCTGCTCTGAACTTACACTTGCAGTGGGGGGTGACAGCCTACACCCAGAATTAAGGCACTCAGAGAGCTGAGGCAAGAAGATTGCTGCAAGTCTGAGGCCAGTCTGGGCTTCATGGTAAATTTTCTGCAGCCCTGGCCAATAGTGAGACCCCCCTCCCCAAAAACCCAAGTAAACAAACAAACAAAAATGAAAACACCTTAATTGGAGTTTCAGAGAACATGAAGCACAAAGCCATCGCATCTCGTCCCGCTCTGAAGGTAAAGGGCAGTCTCCTAATATAGTCATTCGATGAAGAAAGCAGATCTATTTTCTTCTCTTTCTCTCTCTTTCGGTTTTTTGTTTGTTTGTTTTTGTATTTTTTTGGAACAGGGTTGCTCTGTGTAGCCCTAGCTATCTTGGAAGTTACTCTGCAGACCAGGATGGCCTCGAACTCACAGAGATCCACCTGGGATTAAAGGCGTGTGTCACCACCACCACCACCACCTGGTCAGGTTTACTTTCTGAGGATGATGGAAGCAGGTGGCCTAAGATTCTGCTTTGGGGTGAATGTGTGCATGTGCACACTTGTTCATGCAAGGAGGTCGCAGGAACAACGTGTGTGCAATTTTGTCTATGTGGGCAATCCCTAGCAAATAAAGACTCCCGAAGGCATGGTTCTAATTCACCTTTGGGTTGCCATCCTTTTTAAAAGACTGTGACTACCTATATAGACCGGGTGGCCTCCAACTCCCAGAGACTTGCCCATCTCTGCCTCCTGAGTGCTGGGACTGGTTCCCATCCTGATTTGTTCCTCCCCCCCCCCCCCCCGCAACTAGGTGGAAACTGAAAGCACTTTAGTAGATGATTAGGAGGAGAGGACATGTCACATGTATGACCGCACTCAGCTGTGCTTTGATGAAGCAGCATGTCCCAGTCTACAGTCCACCCCAGTCCCTCACCAACTGCGTGCTTCCTGTCATGATTGTTCAGGTTGTTCAAGTTGTTCACTTCTACTTTGGAGTCTTCAATTAAGGTGCCAGGGCTGGTGACTCCAGGGATATTGGGCAGATGGCAAGGTGGGGTCTGTGCCATGGGAGAATTGCGACGATCCAACAGAAACTTGCGGTCATAAATGATTCGTGTTCCTAAAACACAAGGTTGAAGAGTTCCAATTAAATTAAGGTACCACCAACACAAGGACTACTGAAGCTGGCTACTTGTGTGGCTCAGTCCTCTTCAGAGGCCAAAGTCAGGCAATTCCCAGGCAGACCGCTAGATCAGCTGTGCCCACCAGGTGGAGACCAAAGCACTTCAAATAACTGCTCTGGGAGCAGACAAAAGTAACGGGGCATCTCAGAGAGAAGAGGAAGAATAGCAGACAGGCAATGACCACCCGGAACCCCTTCCAATGCCACCTAATCCTTGGCGTCAATCCAGCTAAGAGGAAAGACTACCCTCTCCCCATGAGCAGGGAGGGCAAGGTGCTCTGCTCTGGGAAACTCCTGTTGATTCTTCAACACTCAGCTCCAACGCCACTTCCTCTAGGAAGCCACTATCCCTCCCCTTCACCTGTTCTTCTCAATACATCATCTTGTGCAGGACCCTGCCTATGTATGTGCCAGTCTACAGAAGTCAAGCTCCATATGGCAGCTGTGTCTTATTTCAAAACTGAATCCCTACCTCCCCCTTTCTCTTTCTCCTTAAGAAATTTAACCTGGGTTGAAATTTTGGATCTAAATCTTGTTTTAGCCACTTACCTACTAGACCAACTTAATTCCCAAAGGTTTTTTTTTTTAATTTATTTTTATATGCACCGGTGATTGGTCTGAATATATGTCTGTGTGAGGGTGTTGAACCCCTGAAACTGGAGTTACAAACAGTTGCGAGCTGTCATGTGGGTGCTGGAAATTGAACCCAGGTCCTCTAGAAGAGCAGCCAATGCTCTTAACCACTGAGCCATCTCTCCAGCCCCATCAAGATAAATTTCTTAATCAAAGACTAAGCAAATATAAACAAGTATGTGAAAAAGTAGATGAGCACCTTCTATTAATGGCTACCCAAAGAAACCTGGAGGCTGACCACCTTCCTAGAGAGACAGAATACCGTATTTCTTCAAACACAGACCTAAGGATGGCTCAGCAGATAGGGGCACTTGCTGCTAAGCCTGTTTAACAGGTTCAACACTGGGTCTTACATGGTGGAAGGAAATGGGTGATTGCCAAAGTCTGTCCTTTTTAAAAACAAGATTATTGTTAATTTACAAATGAGTATTTTACCAGCATGTACGTGTGTGTACTGAACGTACTGAGGCCAGGAAGCACTGGATCCCGGGGAACTGCAGTTACTGGTGTTATGAGCCACCAAGTGGGTGCTGGGAGCAGAACCCAGGTCCTCTTGAAGAGCTTCCAGTGATCTCCGAGCCCTCTCTCCAGCCCCAAAAGTAACTGTTCTTTGACCTCTGCACACACTGTGGCAAATATAAGCCCATGCCATGGACATAAAATAAACACAACAAACCACTTCACACTAATGCACATAAAATAAAGTTAAATAAATCATAATAAAAAAAGTTTTTAATCTTTAATTATGCATATAGAATGCAGGTGCCCAAGCAGACCAGAAGGTGCTGGTCTCCTGGAGCTGGAGTTATAGGAAGCTGTTAGGGGCCTAATGTGGGTTCTGGGAACCAAACTCCAGTCCTCTGAACCACTGAGCCCTTCCTCCAGCCCAGGCATATCTTTAGCAGCAAGGACAATCAAGAAATCAGAAACAAGATATCTAGCAGTCAGTGACTTTAAAGCACTCAGAAGAAGGCTGGGTCTCCCCCACCACTTAATAACAGAGAAGGAAGATGCAGAAACATGTGAAAGATGATAGAGAGCTTATCCCCCACGCTTGGGAAGGTCTGCCTGCCTGCACCAGAATCCAGGTTTTAGTTTTAACAAACATTTGTTCTTCATGGAGGCACTCGATGAATAGACTGTTAAAAAGTCCTGTGGCTGATAACCCAAAGAAAACTAAAAGCTGCCTAAGCTAGAGGCCCCCAGGAGACTGGTGGTGGCCAAAACCACATTTACTTTGCTTAGCCACTAAATCCCTCAAAAATGAGACTGTTTTTAGGATAGCTAAAAGCACAACTGGAGTTTAAGGCCTTCTATCATAATGCGACTAAGTGTTGTGGCAAACAGAGATCTGTAAAGTTCTATGGACAGTCTAAGAAATCCTTTAAACCCATTTCCCACCAACAGGGAGCAAAGGTTACCAAATGCAAGTACTAAAGGACGGACCCATCTGATCACTGCATAGGCCGGAGAGGAATGGCTGTGTCCTACTAGGAAGCACTGTTGGGGAGACCCTGAAGAGCAGCTGACAGACGCCCTCTTTACAGACAAAGAAATCAATGTAAATTACAGTGACACAGAGACATGGACAACACAATTAACACAGGCACTCAGGCAAAGTCTGGGTTGCATAATGAGTTGAATCAGGTGTTCTCTAAGGCTGATAACAGGGGCCTGAGGATGTAGCTCAGTGGGTAGAATACTTGCCGAGCATGCACAAAGCCTTGATGCAATCGCTGCACAAACATAAACAGGCATGGTAGTACATGCCTGTAATCTTAGTACTCAGGAAGCAGAGGCAGGATGTTAAATTCAAGGTCATAGGCTTAGTTCTGGTCAGATTAAGCTACAAGAGACTTTGTTTCAAATAGAAAGAAAAATAAACAAAAACAAAATAAATAAATAAATAAATAAATAAAAAGAAAAACCAAAACCAGCTAATAATACCAAGTCCCAACCGGCCCTGTCTAGTGTGTCTCTGGAAATCTGAAGCATCCCCACTACTGTTTGGATTTGAACATTCACCTGGAAATAAATCTTCTCCACAGAAACACCTGAAAGAAAGTGCAGGTTGGATCTCCCAGGCTGCTGACTGCCTCATGGATCAGGTCTCTGGATTAAATCTCATGTCATACGTCGTCAAGTTTTGGTAATGCTAATGATTAACTAACTACCCAACATTCCAAGTGGTATGGGGAAAACACAAATTCAACTTAGGCTTTCAGCCCGACTATTTCCTCCTGAAGGTCACTGCTTTTGGCCAGTTCTAAAACCAACCCACACCTACTACCACCCTCCACTTTTCCTCACAATGAGGAGTGTGGACTCCTCCATTGGATACAACCACCTACCCTGTTTCCTGCTGCTTATTTAAAGTTTTAGGAGTTTGGCATGGTCAATGATGGCACAAAAACTTAAGCAGGTAGAAGCAGGTAGATCTTTTTGAGTTTCAGGCCAGTACAGTCTACACAGCTAGTTTCAGACCAGCCAGAGAGATACTGAGATTCTGCCTCAAACACAAGAGCCACTTCATTTCCATGTAGAAGTAACACAAGAGCTAAGAGCTCTTAACAGTGCGAATCCCAACGGAGCCTGCTGAACTCCCGCTATGTACCTCTGAATCCACAGAGCAACCTCTATCCTAATATACAGTCAGCATGCCCACTATACACAGAAAGACATTTCCAAAGAATTAAAATTGAATGAAATGTTATTACCTTAATTCCAAAACCTGGCAAAGAAGACACAAGAAAAATAGAGTACTGTCCTTCATCAGTATACAAAAGTCCTCAACTAAACCCAGCAAACCAAATCCAGCAACATCTAAAGAGGATTAGTACCAGAACAAGGGAGATTTAGCCAGAGTTTGAGGCTGACTTGACAGCTGAAAAGTCAATTAACGGAATATATCTTTGTTGTTGTTGTTGTTTTGGTTTTTGAGACAGAGTTTCTCTGTGTAACAGCCCTGACTGTCCTGGAATTCTTTGCTGGCCGCAAACTCACAGAGATCTGCCTGCCTCTGCTCTCAAGTGCTGGGAATAAAGGTGTGAAATAACACCACACCCACCACCTGGCTATGAAATACTTTTTCCCCCGTGGCAGGGGTTCTCTGTAACAGAGATCCGCCTGCCTCTGCCTCCCAAGTGCTGGGATTAAAGGCGTGCGCCACCACCGCCCGGCTTATGGACTATATCTTAAAAGAATAAAGCAAGTCACATGATCACCTCACTAAAAGAAAAACTCTGGGTCTGAGAGGGTCATTCAAATGGCAGAGGCTTTGAGCTTTATTGCCAAAACCACGCCCCTCCAAAAGACTCCTAACATTCTTTCATGATGATTATAGCCAGCAAACTAGGAATAGAAGTGAATTTCCTCACCTTCTAGTAAAAGGCACATGTAAGAGCTCACAGCTATAAGAGCCCACAGCTGCCACAACTGTAAGAGCCCACAGCTATTAACAGCCCAGCGCTTTAAGTGCTCACAGCTAAGATTTTACTTAATGGTGAAGACTGTCTGCTTTCTCCCAAAAATCAGTGTGCCACACACCACCACACTGAAGGCCGTACCCAGAAGAACTGGTCAAGATAACGAAATACAGATCTAGACAAGGACTGAGACCATCTCTGCAGATAACAGGAAGCCACATGACCAGAACTGTATTTCCCAATACAATTATTTTTGCCTGTTGAGATTTTTACCTTCTCCAAGCTGGTCTAGTAACCAGATGAGGTGGTCTTTAAAAACTAGGCTTTTGGACAGGGCTGGTGGCAAAGACCTGAAATCCCAACTACCTTGGTGGCTGAGTCAGGGAGAAAGAAAGTTCAAAGTCAGACTAGGCGACTAGGTTGATCTGGGCAACTTAGCAAGATCCTGTCTCAAAAAAATGAAGGTAACTGCCTAGACAGAAAGCCATCGAAGAGAACGCTTAAAAATTATAATAAGGATGCTGACGTGTAGCTCTGCACAAATGATGGCTTCTGTCAGGGGTGTGGGTGGGGAAGGACTCAGCTTTTTTACAGCAATAATGCTCCAGTTAGTATACGTGCAACACAAAGTGAATTTTCTTCTTTCTTTGGGAGGAGGTCGTCACCAAGGTGGGCGGGATGGACCTGGGAGGACTGGGAAGTGAGTGTGATTGGGATGCTTGGTATGAAATTTCCAAATAATGAATAAAAATATTATGTTGGAGGGGAACAAAAAAAAGAACCCCCCCAAAAAGAAAAAAATTCAAAAGCTCACCAGCTAGCCAATCAATCAGTGAGCACCATTCAGTGAGAAACCCTGTCTCCAAAACTAAGGTAGAGCACATCAATAGAACAGTGATGCTTGCATGCACACATACACAAAGCCAAACTAGGAACACTTAGGATGGACAGCTGTTGACAGCTGATAAAAAACAAACTAGGCTTTTGCTTCATTGTTTTTGATCTACTAACCTCAGACCCCAAGTGCTAGAATTACAAGAAAACACCACTGTACCCAAGAATAAAGGTTTTATAGATAAAATAACAAAGTAAGGTTGGGTATGGTGGCACATGTCTTTAACCCTAGCACTCAGGATGCAAAGGCAGGCAGATCTCTTTGAGTTTGAGACCAGCCTGGCAAGCATACTTAGTGACTTCCAGGCCAGCCAGGGCTACACAGCAAGACCTCAAAAACAAAACCACACATGCACACACAAGTGACGGATTTGGAAATGGCAGCCTAGGTCTTATCTACGAGTCTCAACAGAGCTTAGGTTCTATAAATAGAGATGCAAAAAATCTCCATCCTAAAGACTTGGAGCTAGGAAGCCCTTCAATTCACCAAACTCACCAAGGACCCAGGCCTCTCCCTCTCCTGCTCACCAGATGAAGCAGCTTCCCACACTTAACTGTCCTGTCTAATCCGCAAGTCTTTACATACAAGCTAAGCCTACAGAATCTATAATCATATAAAATCCCTCAGCGAAACTGCCTTTATTTAAGACTCCAGGTCTGGAAAGGTCTCTGCTGAATGACTTTGGGGTGCAGGTGTCAGTTTCTCTATTCCCTCTGAGGGATGGTGAGAAGAGGAGGGGCTGTTCTGTATTAGGAACAGCACCTCTACCTTCCCAGTCACCCCTCATCCGAACGGTTCCTCTCTCCCAGTGCTGCCTTGACAAGAAATGACCTCAGCCTTCACCAGGCTTGCAAAGCAAAGCCATTCCCTCCAAATCAAGCACAAAGGCTGAAGGATACCCTGGCAGAATGCCATCCCATGGCAGTCTGTAATACTGAAGTAAGCAGTTGCCATTTTCCTGGCATAACAGGGCAGAGTGATGTGATGTGTATCTCTCACTCATAATAATGAAGTGCCAAGGCTAAGAACTGAAGTTAAAGGGCTCAGTGAAAAGAGGTGTTTGGTACATAATCGTGAGGATCTGAGTTCAAATCCCCAGTGCTGGAACCTGTTGGGTAGCTAACCTAGTCTAGTCAAACCTCTAGGTTCAGCAAACAAACCCTGTCTAAAGGGTAATAAGAAAGCAAGCAACGTTTTTCTCGGCCTCTGCATGGGCCCACGGGGGCACACACAAAAAAACAGAAGAGAACAAAATGAAGCTTAAGAAAGACATTTTGTTGTCTCAGAATAAACAGGCCAAACTCACTGAGAAACTATATTATCCCTGTAGCCACAGAGCACAGCTCACTCCTCCAAGTAAGAATCAGCTCAAAAAGCAGGTTCCCCCAATACACCCCCCTTTAAAATAAATAAATAGCACACTTTAGTCTAAAGGGGATTATTTCCACTTCTTCAGGCCTTCTTGTTTATTTCCAGATTTTACCAATAGCCTGAGGTAACTCTGCCCTAGGAAACCTAGCAGAGAGGCAGGAGCCAGCTGGCAGGGAAAAAGAGACAGAAAAAACACATGGATTTCAGGCCATAGCGATTAGTGGCCCTCTGGTGCTCCTGTGTGCACTGTTCTTTTCCATAACTGAGAATGTGATTGAGGAGAGGAGCAAAGAAGGCTAAAGGTCACTAGACTTCTGCTTAACCCAGAGCATTTGTCTCTAAGGAAAAGATGTGGAGAAGACGTTGCTAGCTGGCATTCCAGAGGTAGAAATGTCTGCCAACTTCTTTCCCAGGAAGGTAAGCATCTAAGACAGTGGAGAAAGAAACTGAATCTGAGGCTACCCACTGACATTAACTGGCTGCATAACACTAACATGTTAATTTCTTCAGGTCTCAGGTGCGTTTAATTATAAAGTGAACTCATTTGGGTCCTCCAGCTAACTGGACTGATGAACCAACAAGAAAGTTCAACCCTGGAACATGCTCACCTCCCATGAGGGTGACAGCAGCTGCTACTGGAAGGAGCGACTACGCTCCATGGGTAGACATGAGAAAATGAAACAAGCTTTCCTGTCCCCTAGTAATGAGCAGAGTCCCCTAACACCAGCAAAAGCAACTCAAGATGTCACAGCAAGTGTGCCTTTAGTTCAGCTCTTATTTCCAAACCACAGAGGGGAGATTTAAAAAACCCTCCAGCTGGGTTTGCTTACTTTGGGTCTCCAACAAATGAATGACTCTTGCCCCACCAAGGCCAACCTTACAGGGCATTCAGCAAACAGAAGGTGATCCTACAATGGCCCCCCAAGGGTGTGGCACTTCAGATATTCAGAAGCTCCAGGCAGGAAATGCACTCCCTTCCCTTCTCACTAAGCAGAAATTCCCAGTCCAAGCCTGATGCTTTCAGGTCTCAAGTATGTAAGCCAGTCATCTGACCATACTGTTCCAAGTGTTACTGGCAGCCTCCATCCCTTCCAAATCAAAATCTGAAGCCCATGCAGAGCAAGACCTACACTTAACACTTTATTTTTTGGAGACAGAGTGTCATGTAGCCTAGGTTGATTTAACTCTATTAAGCCTAAATTGGCTTTGAATTCTTGATCCTGTCTCCTCATCCAGAGTGCTGGATGCACAGGCCTGCATCACCTGCCTAGGTCTGCTGTCTTTGTTTCCTGTAAAGTGCTGATCACAAAACTCACTAAAGACCTTATCAACCATGAAGATAAATTGACTTCGTGAGAGGAAAAGAGATAAAGCATCAGAGGGAAGAATTTTCCAAAATAGGAGGCAGCTCAGGGGTAAAGGTGCTCACCACACAAGCCTGGGTTTGGTCCTAGAAACCCCAATGAAAGGAGATATCAAAAGTTGCTCTCTCGCCAGGCGGTGGTGGCGCACGCCTTTAATCCCAGCACTGGAGGCAGAGGCAGGCAGATTTCTAAGTTTGAGGCCAGCCTGGTCTACATTGAGAGTTCCAGGTCAGACAGGGCCACACAGAGAAACCCTGTCTTGAAAAACAAAACAAAAAAATAAAATAGCTCTCTGACCATTACTGGCAAGCCAGCCAAAACACTGTACACACACAAAGGTTTTTTTTTTTTTAATGAGTATGTGTCTATGAGACATATGCCACGTGTGCAGAAGATGCTAGTGAAGGCCAGATGAGAGTATGAGATCTCCTGAAGATGGGAGTTACGGGCAGCCCAATGTGGAAGCTGGGAACGGAACTCAGGTCCTCTGCAAGATTGGCAGGCACACTCTTAACTGCTGAGCCCTCTATCAAGACCACCTTAAAATCATTCCAGCCGAGCAATGGTGGCACACCTTTAATCCCAGCACTTGGGAGGCAGAGGCAGGCAGATCTTGGTGAGTTCAAGATCAGCCTGGTCTACAAAGTCCCAGAACAGCCAGAGCTAAAACACAGAGAAACCCTGTCTCAACCCCCCCACCCCAGACAAATCATTCTAAAGTGGAAAAAGTCAACAAGCATTGTTTAACTAACCACCACTGAGTTAACTGCAATAAAAGACTGCTTAGCCAGTCATAGTGGTGCATACTTTAAATCCCAGCATTAGAAAAGCAGAGGCAGGTGGGATTGCTGAGGTTGAGTCTGGCCTGGTCTTACACTGCTATCTCCTTACAAAAAGGAAGCAAGCCGACCTGCATCAAAATCCAAAGACTGCCAGGCATAGTGAGTGGCCTTTCATGCCACTACTCACGAAGCAGAAACAAGGCACATCTCTGTGAGCTCCAGGCCAGCCAGGGGCATATAGTGAGACCCCACCCCCAAACAAATAAACTGTACAGAAGCTCTGCAGACAAAGGCTGAGCGGTAACTGTCGTGGAAAAGCAAGTGAATGCATATTTCCGGCAGACCTTCCCAAGCATGTTAGAACTAATCCAAGCTGCGAGACAGCTTCTATCTTTAAAGCAAGGCTTAAAGACTACGTGCCTTTTCTTCTTTTGAAAGCACAGCAGCTCGGGGTTTGAAATATGACCACAGATCGTCTCTGGATCTTCGCTTAGAAGAGCAAGATTAACATACAGCTAAAACTATGGTTTCTCCCCAAGTAAATTAGAGCTAAATGCACCTGTTACTGTGACATGTGCTCTGAACTGTTGGAAGTATGGACATTTTATTGACCAAAACCACAAAAAACTCTGGAGAATTATAGATCTATCTCCACCACCTTGGAAATAATCTTTTTTTTTCCTTTTAAAGAGACAGGGTCTCACTATGTAACGTTGGCTGTCCTGGAAATCATTATGTAGAATGGGCTAGCTTTAAACTCACAGAAATCAACCTGCCTGTCTGCCAAGTGCTGGCTGCTAATCTCTGTTTCTTAAAAGTAATCAGTTCAAATGAAGACAATTTCATCTGGGGCTGACCAAGATCTTTCCTGAGTTTTGGTTCCACCAGACATGGAGAGACACACAACAATCCCAGCCCTCAGGAGGCTAAGGCAAGGACATCATGGGTTTGAGGCCAGCATGGATCACATAACAAGGTTCAAGGTAGTATGATGGACCATGTGGTGAAACACTGTCTCAAAAGACAAAAAAAAAAAAAAGCCATGAAAAGAAAGACTAAATCCCATTGGTCTTGAATAGATCAAATCAAAGATTTCTTCAGCAACATAAGCCACTATTCTAAAGTAGACCTGTCTTACCCATTCTTAAACCCGGAGAGTCCTAAGGAATAGCTTCCCCTATCTGAGTCATTTTGAAGGTCTTTCAGGGCATTCATCTCTTTCTCTAGACTGGCCTGGCTGGATCCTGTGCCAACTTTTCTCCTAGATTTGTTTGCTTTGCTCCATCGCTCCCTTCCTTGTTTGGTTGGTTTTCTTTTTTCTTTTTTTTTAAAAGACAGGGTCTGACCCTGTAGCCCAAGCTGTCCTAGAACTAATTTATGTAGCTGGGGCTGGCTTTACATCGCAACTCTCCTGCCTCTTCTTCCCAGAGGAATGGGACCACAGGCCCAAACTACCACACACAGCATCTGAATTGCTATCTCTTGGCGTTTGCAAGGCAATCCCTTATTCTGTGCCTTCCAATTGCACAAGATTCCAGGAGGGCCAGGCCCAATTTGCAAGTGATGGGTTGAAGTGAACTTGGGAGGCCTGCCCCATGGTCAACAAGACTACCCAACTGCACAGACTGCAGAAGCTGCCAACCAAATCTTCTCCCGCTAGCCAAAGGCCAACCTCCTGGGTCACCAAAAGAAGGCAAAGTTCTGAGATTAGAAAAGAAAGGCCAGTTCCCTTCATTAAGGCCCAGAAGATCCCTTTCTCCTTCTAGAGAATAGCCCAGAAAGGGGACAACCTTTGCGCTTCCTTTCTCGTGACCAATTCAACATGTTTCACCTCTAGTGTTGCTGGTAAACAGTTCCGGGTCATCTTTGGAAAAGCAACCTCAGGCACCTCCTTTTGCACTGCCTCCCTCTACAAGCCCCTTCCCTACGACCATGCAACCTAATCCGACTAGTGTGTGCTATTTGACAAAGCGCCCCCCCCCCGGTCCACAAGCTCAAAGCCGCTCCCCAAAAGCCCTGGGCTGAAAGCTGACAGTGCCTCTACCAGAGCCAACATCTGGGCTACCACAGGAGGCATTTTACCCCCCGCCAATTCTTCCAGCCTGGGGCTCCCCCGACCTGTGATGACTCCTCCAACAAAGTAAACAATGCTGCCAAAGGAGGATAACACTGGGCGAGGCATGCACAGTGCATGCCAGCCTCGTCCCGGGGCTCTAAGCACTGCCAGATAAGTCAACGGACGATTCCGCGCCGGATCCCCCTCCCCGACTTCCCTCCTCCAAAACCCGAAGGGCAGCTCCAGAGACGAGCCCTGCCTCTCAGAGTGCACGCTCTGCAGCACACAGTCCGAGCGGCAGACGTGCCCGGGAGAGGAGAGGAAGCTGCGGGTCGAGCATACAGTGCCACGCGCCAGCGGCGATGGCGGGCAGGCCCGGACGGCTCACCTCCCGGCGTGGTGGAGAACAGCGTCCCCCCGGGAGTGGTGCAGTAGTCCTGAGGTAGCTGCGCGGCGTCGCTGATGGCCACGGTGCGCGTGGGGATGGCGCGGCTCTCGCTGGGCTGGTGGCCGCCGCCTGCCGACGCGGACATGGCTCAGGCGCGGGCTCGCGGCTTTGTGCGGCGGCGGCGGCGGGGCCCGGGAGGCACTGGCTCCTCGAGCGGGAGAAAGAGAGCGCTCGGCTCTCAACTCGCCGGCTCTCGCTCGGTCGTCCCGCTGCGCTCCCGCTCCCGCCGCCGCCGCCGCCGCCCGGTTCTCCGGCCTCCGCCCGCAGCCTCAGTAGCAGCAGCGGCAGCAGCGGCAACGGTGACTACCGGAAGCGAGCGAAGGCGGGAGCAAGAGGGAGGGGAATGCAATATGGAGAACGGATGTGACGCAAGCAGGAGGCGTGTCGGGGTGGTGTTGATCGAAGAACTGAGGGCGGGGCTGAGCTGGCGAAGCCAGAGGGTGGTCCCAGAAATCCGAAAACAGGAAGTGGGCGTGAAGGGTGGGGTCTTCAGGGTGCGCTGGGCGGGACTGAGCTCAGAGGGACCTAATGGAAGTGAAGCTGGGTGTGGGTGACGAACGGAGGCAACGAAAGCTTTTGTTTGTAGTGTGGTGTGTAGGTGTCAACTAACAGTACTTTCATGGTGCCTACTTCGGGTTCCCAGCTATATCTAATAATTAAAAGTATAATTTTGAAGGGTCCCGTGGATGGTTCAGCGGATAAAGAATGGTATTTTCCACCAAGCCGCCGACCTGAGTCCCATCTTCAGAAGCCACAAGGTTTGGAATGGGGGGCCCGACCCCAGGTGTTGTTCTTTAGACTTCTAGACGCAGGACGCATGGCTCAGCGGTTTAGAGCACTGGGTATCCGATTTCATCTTTTGACCTCTGCAACACACACTCTTAATGCACATACATACATGCAGATAAAGCATTCATACGATTAAATAGAAGCAGGATGGTTACAAGCTTGAGGCCCATCTATGCTACACAGCTAGTTTGAGGCCAGCCACAAATACAAGAGACTATCTGAAAAAGTAATGACAAGTGGGAGGTGAGGAGATAGGTCCACTTGTAAGATTGCTTGCTGTGCAGTCGTCAGGACCTGAGTTCAAACCCTATCATCCACATTTTAAAAAATTAAAAAAAATATTTTATTATGTATACAATATTCTGCCTGTGTATGCCTGCAGGCCAGAAGAGGGCACTAGACCTCATTACAGATGGTTGTGAGCCACCATGTGGTTGCTGGAAATTGAACTCAGGACCTGTGGAAGAGCAGGCAATGCTCTTAACTGCTGAGCCATCTCTCCAGCCCCCAAAAGAGATTTTTTTTTTTTAAAAAAAAGGCCAGACATGAGCCTGGCAGTGGTGGCACACGCCTTTAATCCCAGCACTCGGGAAGCAGAAGTAGGCAGATCTGTGAGTTTGAGGCCAGCCTGGTCTACCGAGTGAGTTCCAAGGAAACCCTGTCTTAAAAAAAAAAAAAAAGCCAGACACGAAATAACCCCCATGATGTGGAGAGCAGAGGCCAAGAGTTACAGCTGGAACTCACTGACTTCCATCCCGACTCAAAGCTAATTGAGATTCTGTCTCAAGCTGGAGTCATCTGGGAAAGGGAACCTCAACTGAGGTGTCTTCATCAGATTGGGGCCTGCTGACAATCCCGTGGGGCATTTCTTGATTAATGATTTCTATGGGAGGGTCCAGACCACTGTGGCCGGTGCCATCTCTGTTCATGCTGTGCGAGACGGTACAAAAAAGCAGGCTAAGAAAGCCTGGGAGAGCAAGCCAGTAAGTAGCACTACTCCATGCCCTCTGCTTCACTTCCTGCCTCCAGTTCCTGCCTTGAATTCCTCCCCTGACTTTCATTTGTGATGGACTATAAACTTTAAGGGGAAATAAGCCATTTACTCTTCAAGTTGCCTTTGGTCATGACCTTTATTAAACAATAAAAAGCAAAGTAATACACAAGGCAACAAGGGGGAGAATTGTGGACCTCAGAATCCTCCTTTGGGCTCTGAGCCCAAAGGAACATGTATGCTCATAACACACATACACACACACACACACACACACACACACCCTTGAAAATTTTTTACTGCCTGATAAGCCTCTCCACCAACGCAATAATCCAAATCTGACCAAATCAAACCGAATTAGAAAAAGCCCAGGTTTAATGGATGCCAGCACTCTGGGAAAACCACATGTTCGTTCCCTGGGGGGCAGTTTAAATACCCTGTGGGAGTGGTCTTGACTCTCTCAGGGGAGGGGTCACTGTTTGGTGGGCTTTCTGGGTGGTGGAGTCTGGACTGCTGCAACTCCCAGGGGAGGGGGCTTGGGGTAGAACTTTCCACTCAAACATTCCAGACTCCTTGGGTATAGGGATGCCCAGGGGCTGGGCTGAAGCCTTAAACCAAACATTCCAGACTCTCTGGATATAAGGATATCAGCGGTTGGGGTGAAGCTTCCAACCAAATAACCCTGTCTTAGTTAGGGTTTCTTGTTGTGGAATATTATTTTAGCTGGGCAAAGATGTGTTGCTTTTGTTTATGCTGCATTCAATTAATTTTGTAAAAATGTGTTGCATTTGTTTCACCTTGCCTGCCTAAGGCACCTGATTGGTCTAATAAAAAGCTGAACGGCCAATAGCTAGGCAAAAGAGGAATAGGCAAGACTGGCCAGGAGAGAATAAATAGGAGGAGAAATCTAGAAAATGAGAGAACAGGAGAGAAAGACTAGAGAATTAGGGAGATGCTGGGGCAAGAAGCCAGGCAGCCAACAGCCAGCAGATACAAGGAGCAGTGAAAGTAAGATATACAGAAGGAAAGAAAAGTAAAAAGCCCCGACACAAAAGGTAGCTAAAGAGAAATGGATTAAAAGAGTTTGCCAGAAATGAGCCTAAGCTAAGTCAAGCATTCATAACTAATAAAAAGTCTCCATGTCACAATTTGGGAACTGGTTGGTGGCCTAAAAGAAAAAGCATGGTACATTTTGGCATTTGAACATGAGGTCTGAATTTTCACATAGGGCCTGAGAAAGTTAAAGAAGAGAGAGAGAGGAAAAAAAGGATTCAGTTCCTTTAAGAAGCTCTGCCATAAAGCAGAGTACTTAAACAGCTAGTACATGAAGTAGAAACAAAAAGCTAAATAAAAATGCCTGCCACAGTGCAGGACACCCACTTCTTAGAGCTGAGGGGCTTGAGTGGACTTCCTGCTCCCACACCTCCAGACTGGGCCTGCAAGCTTAAGGCTGAGACCTTACGAATCCAGGCAGGGTGGAACCAGCTGCCAAGGATGCAGCAGAGGACCCAGCGGTAGCTTAAGGTTTTGCTCATGCAGACAGAAAAGGATAGAAATACGCAGTAGAGACAGATCCAGATGGAAAAGGCCTCTAAACAGGTTACAGTATGTTTAAAACATGCATAGGCTTAAGAAAGAAAAGAAAATGGGAATTTGGTCATAGAAAAAAGTAAATAGTTTATAAATAATAATAATAAAATAAGCCATGCAGAGTTGGGAAATACACAGGGAGTCTGGCTCTTGTGTAGTATTGTGTTGTCTTTGAATTTTTTGATTGTTAGATAAGCAAACAGCAGCTGCTGGGAGACATGAGATTGTAAAAGGGATTGCTGAATTAAACCAGCCTATATACTTTAGGAATGCCTTAACTTTAAAATGGAAATCAAAAAATGTATTGCTTTGGGGAAGAGGTTATGCTTTTATTTCCATAGCAAATGAAATACTATGGATTCATTCAAGTTTGGTAGATATCAGCCTGAAAATCCTGGCTACAGATATAAAGAAATAAACCTAGGAAAAACTACAAGACAGGTAATGTTTATTTTACATGCTCAAACATAAAACAAAAAAAAAATCATCTTTGGCTGGCTTGTGTGCAATGCAGAGTCATACTTGTGTTAATGCAGGTATGTATATTACCTTTGACAGTCTGTGTTTTCAGAGCAAGGGTACCAGACACCAGTGAAAATGAGTGGCCCACATAATTCAGCATCTCAGAGTGCCTCTGTTGCAGTTTCCTAAGAGTTCTGCATCTAGAACAGCTTCAAGGCTGCTGGCTGAGATGGTCCAGCCTCACAGGCTATTCTAGCTAGGACTGCAGGTAAGCCTTGTGCTTTCCTGTTGGACAGAGACTGGACAACAAATGTTATAACTAATTTTTTTTAGGACTTGACTATTATCTCAATTTTCTCAGGTTCACTAAAGATTCCTTTGTCCACAGGCAACAGAAGCAGAGAATACAGTGCTCACATTCCCAAGAGGTAGAGTGGGTGGTTTTGGTCATTTGGTGGGTTATGGATATTTGTCATTATTTAGTGGGGATATAGGATAAAAGACAACTATTAACTTCAGGGATATAGGATAAAAGACAACTATTAACTTCAAATATTTTGCATTGTTATAGATTTTAGTAGACAGGTGGTGGTGGCACCTTTAATCCCAACACTTGGGAGGCAGAGGAAGGGGGATCTCAGTGAGTTCAAAGCCAGCCTGGTCTACAGAGCAAGTTCCAGGACAGGCTCCAAAGCTACACAGGGAAACCCTGTCTCAAAAAACCAAAATAAAATAAAATAAAATAAAAATTAAGGGCTGGAGAGATGGCTCAGAGGTTAAGAGCACTAGTTGTTCATCCAGAGGTCCTGAGTTCAATTCTGAGCAACCATATGTTGTCTCAAACCATCTATAATGGGATCTGATGCCCTCTTCTGGTATGCAGTCATATATACTTGTTATATAAATTTAAAGTTATTTTTGTTATAGGTATATACAGTATATGTTTCTACTCTCTTTTGGGATATTGTGCTTATGTAACTCATTTAGGAATGCAGATTAGCAGTTAATCATCTATAATAATCAAACTTACAGTTGTGTTAGTTATGTTTTCAAGGTTAAACAGATATATTTTAGATAGATGATCTTCAAACACCTCACAGACCTACAGAATATGACATTTAAGATGTTTGATAACCCGGGGCTTTTCATGACAGTGAGACATGTCTGCTCCTGGCAGCACTGATTTACTTCAGAGAAGATGATGGGAGTTGAAAAACTTCCATATGGAGTTTGCTTTTATTATGGCAAAGTTAGTCACAGGGTAAAGAAACTGCTCTTACCTTGACTGCTGACAGTATGCTGTACAAACTGGACAAGCAGGACACAAAGGGAAAAAATGCCAAACTTTGCCAAAACAAGGTAGACAGTCCTTTAGAATTCCCTCTTCATAGAAAAGTCTGACAGATATTCTAGGCCTGTAGGCCAAAGATTAGTTACCTCAACATTACAGAGGAACCTTGGATGACTGTCCAGGCAGTCAGACACCTGTCAGTTCTTTAGTTTTGGAAGTGGCTTGCACTGCACTTCCTGTTCACTCAGGTAATATATCCTTCTGGGATCTTTGATGGAGTTGAAAACTAGATAGATATAGTTTTAGTTTTCCTTAGTTATGATAGAAAGTAAATTAGATACTGAGCTATAGACTCATCAAGTAGAATAGATAATAGAGAGAATTCTCTGAATTGACTGGATATTGTAAATGTAATCCTTACTTGATAATTGGTTTTTTTTTTTTTTTTTTTTGGGTTTTCGAGACAGGGTTTCTCTGTGGCTTTGGAGCCTGTCCTGGAACTAGCTCTTGTAGACCAGGCTGGTCTCGAACTCACAGAGATCCACCTGCCTCTGCCTCCCGAGTGCTGGTATTAAAGGCTTATGCCACCACTGCCCGGCAATTGTTCTTGTTATATGTAACTTTACTATCTTAAAATTAAAAACCATTTCTTTTTAGACAAAAGGGGAAATATTGTGGAATATTATTTTACAATTTCTGTTGCTGCGAAGAGACACCATGACCATGACAACTCTTATAAAGGAAAACATTTGAGTGGCTTACAGTTTCAGAGGTTTAGTCCATTATCATCACAGTGGGACATGGTGGCTGGGAGTATGGCAGTATACAAGCAGACATGGTGCTGGAGAAGGAGCTGAGTGGAGAAGGAGCTACATCTTGATCCCAAAGACAACAGGAAGTGATCTGGGTGTCACACTGAGTGAAGCTTGAACAAAGGAGACCTTAAAGCCCACCCCCATAATGATATACTTCCTCCAACAAGGCCACACCTCCTAATAATGCCACACCCTATGAGTTTATGAGTGCTAATGGCATTCAAACTACCACACACCTCAAAACCAAAGTAAAGACAAAAAGGGGAAGGGGGCTGGTAGGAATGTAACTCAGTGGATGGGTGTTGCCTACCACATGTGAAGACATGGGTTCAGTCTCCAGTACCACAGAAAATTGGGTTTGGTGGCACACAACTGTAATCTCAGCACTGGGGAGGTAAAGGAAGGAGGATTTGAAATTCAAGGTCATCCTTAGCTATGTAGTGAGTTTGAGACTAGCCTGGGATACAGGAAACCTTATCTCAAACCTAGTAAATTATAGAGAATCTCCAGAAGCTTTTGTTAGTATGTATTACCAGTACTGCTAATTACCGCATTGCAAATTAAAACCATGATGGCTTTAACATTTCTGTTACTTCATTAAGCAATAACCCATTATATGTTGCTTCATAGTAATTAGAGTCATTGAAGCTGTAATTTTAACTTTTTATTTTGTTTTGCTTTTTTCTTTTTCTTTCTTTCTTTCTTTTTTTTTGGGGGGGGTTGAGACAGGGTTTCTCTGTAGCTATGGAGCCTGTCCTGGAACTAGCTCTTGTAGACCAGGCTGGCCTCGAACTCACAGAGATCCGCCTGCCTCTGCCTCCCGAGTGCTGGGATTAAAGGCGTGCGTCACCACCGCCCGGCCTTGTTTTGCTTTTTTCAAGACAGGGTTTTTCTATGTAGCCCTGGCTCTCTTGGAACTCATTCTGTTGACCAGGCTAGCCTCCACTTGCCTCTGCCCCCCGAGTGCTGGATCTAAAAGCATGCTCCACCATGCTCGGCTTCATAATTTAAATTTTCATAGTAAAAAAACCCCAGTTTTCCAATGCTGAATAAATATAGACAGTTGATGTTGTTTTATTTTGGCAAAAACATTAGCACCCAACCAAACAGACACAGCTGGACTGGCATAGCTGTTTGTGGTGCTCACTGGGGCAATGTCCTTTCATTAAGTACCGTACGACACAACTCAACTTCCCACAGGCACGTGCTGCAATTGAAGGTGTCCTGACCCTCTAGACCACACTTTGAGTGCACAGTGAGGAAGTGATGGTGAGCCCAGCACTGTTGCTTCATTCCCGTTCTGCAAATGAGGAAAACTACGGCTAAGAAGAGGGGTTAGCCCAAGGAATGGGAGGGGTTAGCCTGGGGAGTGGGAGGGGTTAGCCTGGGAGTGGGAGGGGTTGACCGGAGGAATGGATCTCTAACCCCTTCCAAAAGGCAGGCAGGTGCTTGAGATAAACAGGACGACTTTGGGGTTTCGCTAAGGCATGGCGTGGGGCTGATTTCATGATGTTAGAAATTCAATGCAGGAAGAAGAGTTCTCTGCCAGCCCTGAAGTCTAGAAAGGCCCAGAACTGGGGAATGGAAAGGCTGAATTGAACCTTTGAAAAACCATTGTGACTACTGGTGGGTCCGAAGGAAGGGGAATTTTCAGTTGAAGGGAGGAGGAAAAGTTGGACGTTAAGTTTGAATTTCTGGAGGGCTAACCAAACATTTGGTTTACAAAAAGAAAACCTAGCCCTCTTTGATCCATCTTTAATTATAGATTCCCAGTATTCTGGAGACCAAAGGGAGAAAAAAGCAGCGAAAAGGTAGACACGGAGGAAGTAGGGGCGGGATCAAATGAGATGAATTAAGCCCAAATTGCAGATCTCTGCCTTTTGTTTGTGCTGTCAGTGGCTGAGCCATTTTATGCTCCCTCTAGCAGAGTATAATGCTTTTGTTTCTAACTAAGCAAAACACTTTGTTTAGTTCTTTGCCAACACTTATTATGCCTGTCTTTTGATTTTAGCCATCCTAGACAGCAAGGTGATAGCTCATTGAACATTTGATTTCTGTTGCCATAACGGTTAATTATGAATGTTGAGCACCTCTATATTCCTATTGGCTATTCTCTTTGGGGAAATGTCTGTGCAAGTCATTTGAGTTATTGGACTTAGTGAATCTTGAAAGCTCTTTATATATTCAGAACCTTGAAGCTTCACCAGATATAACACTTGTCTTAGTTAGGGTTTCTGTTGCTGCAGTGAAACCCTCTGACCAAAAGGCAGGTTGGGGAGGGAAGGGTTTATTAGGCTCACACTTCAGTGTTGCTGTCCATAATTGAAGGAAGTCAGGACAGGAACTCAAACAGGGCAGGATCATGGAGGCAGAAGCTGATCCAGTGACCATGGAGGGGTACTGTTTACTAGTTTGCTCCCCTGACCTGCTCAGCCCACCTGGGTTATAGAACCCAGGACCACCTACCCAGGGATGGTGCCACCCAGCATGGGCTAGGCCCGTCCCCATTGATCACTAATTGAGAAAATGCCTTACAGTTGAATCTCAAAGAGGCATTTCCTCCACTGAGTCTCCTTCCTCTCTGATGACCCTAGCTTATGTCAAGCTGAGACATGAAACCAGCCAGGAAGACTGACCCCTTGTCAGCCTGACACACAAGCACGCCACCATTAAGCCACACCCCTTCCTTTCTTATTCATCCCCAAGATCTCACATTAAGAACATAAATAACTTTAAAAGTCCTATGGTCTTTTTTTTTTTTCTTCTAAACAGGGTTTCTCTGTGTAACAGCCCTGGCTGTCCTGGAACTCACTCTGTAGACCAGGCTGGCCTCAAACTCACAGCGATCCACCTGCCTCTGCCTTCTGAGTGCTGGGATTAAAGGTGTACTCCACCACCACCTGGCAAGTCCGTCTTTACAAATTCAAACATACTAAAATTTTAGTAACCAATCTTTTAAAATCCAGGGTCTTTCAGAAGTCAAAGTCTCTCAACTGTGGGCTCCAGTAAAATATCTTCTTAGCTCAAGAGGGGAAAATCAGGGCACAATTACAATCAAAGCAAAACAACATTCCAGCTGTCCAATATCTGCGATCCACTCAAGACCTTCTGGACTCCTACAAAGGGCTTGGGGCTCTCCTCTGGCTCTGCCCTCTGCAGCACACACAGCTTGTTTTCTGGGCTCCAGTTGGCTCCACTCCATTGGTGCTGCTGTTCTTGGTGGTCATCCCGTGGTACTAGCATCTCCAAAATGCTGGGGTCTTCTTCTGCAACTGGGCTGCACTTTCACCTCATGGTGCCAAGCCTCAACTTCTTTGCAAGACCCTTTTAGTCCTGGGCCTTCAACCACCACAGAGGCTGCTGTGCCTTCACCCAGGGCCTCTCCTGGCCTCTCACAGTGCCAAGCTTCAGCTGCTCCCCATGACCCCTCATGCCTTCAAAACCAGTACCACCCGGATGATGCTTACACATTACCAAGTCTGGCTGCCAGCACGAGGTACAACCTTGACCACCTCTGGAACACAGCTTCTCTGTGCTCTCAGGAAACACTTCCCAGAAGATTTCACCTCAGTGACGTGGCTTTCTTCTTTATCACCGCGAATCTCTGAGCTCCAGCTGCGAAGTATTCCAGCAAAGCAAATTTCGCCTTAGTAGTTCCGGTATCTTGTTAACCACAGCTGACTCTTTGGACTCAGCTAACCAGAACCTCAGAATCTTAGCTCAAAATAACAAACGGCCCTGATAGAGTCTTTAAACTTCCCTCTGAAATTTTGCAAGCCAGGCCTCCATCTTCTCTACTGCTCTCAATACTCTTCCCACTTCCCACAGAACACCCCACTGAGGTCTCAACACTCAATGGCTTTTCTAGCCAGCCAAAGTTCCAAGTCTTCCCACAGTCCTCCCAAAAACATGGTCAGGGCTTTCACAGCAATATCCCGCTGTGCTACCAACTTGTCTTAGGGCTTCTATTGCTTCGCTGAAACACCATGACCAAAAAGCAGGTTGGGGAGGAACGAGCTTATTGGGCTTATACCTCAGCATTGCTGCTCATCGCTGAAGAAAACTACAGACACACCTGAAGGGGCAGGGTGTGGCTCGGTGGAGTGCTTACTAGCATGAACTAGGCTGCCTGAGACACACCCCAACACTTCGCCAATATTCACACATGTCTGTTTTTGGTTTTGGTGCTGGAGAATCAAAGCTGGGACCTGGACAATGTTTGACAGGGGCTCTCCCACCTACCGCATCCAGTCCTGATACTTAGTCCTTGAAATGGTAGTCTTCTCTCTTCCTCTCTCTCTCTCTCTCTTTTTTTTTTTTTGTTTGTTCTTGTTTGTTTGACTGTAGCTTTAAGATGAGTCTTGTTGCCTGGTGGTAGTGTCAGAGGCAGGCAGATCTCTGTGAGTTCGACTCCAGCCTGGCCTACAGTGTGTGTTCCAGAGCTACATAATAAGAAAAACAAAGCACAGAAGATGGATCTTCCTATGTATTCTGGGCTAGCTTTGAATTTGTAGTTCTCCCACCTCTGACTCTAAAGTACTGAAATCACAGGCATGCTCGACCATGTCTGAGCAAAAATACCACCCAACTCTCAAAACCAGAAATCAGAAGAAAAACCCATTTCTGTCCTTTCCTAGATTCAGTCATGGACACACAGGCAAGTCCCTCTCGGCCTTAAATGTGTAGGTTGAATAACGTGTCTGAATGATGTTACCCTGACAGTTTGAGGTTAAGGACTCCACAGCCACAGAACTCTCTAGATGTGCTGCATCTGGTGTTCTGTCAAAATGCAGCATGGAAACCCTATCACATAGAGGCACCTGTATCACGGAAGTCTTACATTTCATTCATCTAACTAAAGTTTTGTTGACCAAAAGTGGCTGAGGTGTCCCCAAGGCAGTGGTTTGACAGTTTGGCCTCCCCAAACTCACTCTTCACTCTCTGTCTGACTTCCCTGGGGCAGAGGCGATTCAGCCACCCACTCCAGATCTGTATCACTGAAGGCTGATGGTCCCTCATCCTGAAAAACAATTTTCCACTTTACAAAGCACTTTTTGCAATCGTTATCTCGGGATCCACAGCCCTGTGATGGAGGCAGGCTGTTTACTATTCTTATCTATCCTTTACAGATGAAGAAACCCAGGCTCAAAGAGGTTACCTGGCTTATTAAAGGGGGTGCAGGCATGGCCTGATGAGCTGGGCTAGGAGCTCTGGCTTGCAGCAGGTGGAAGACTCCCTCCCTCCCTCTGCACCTCCCTCCCTCTGCACCTCCCTCCCTCTACACCCTCCCTCTGCACCTCCCTCCCTCTGCACCTCCCTCCCTCTGCACCTCCCTTTACATCCTCCCTCTGCACTCTCTCCCTCTGCACCCCCTCTGCACTCTCTCTCTCTGCATCCTCCCTCTGCACTTTCTCCCTCTGCACCTCCCTCTGCACTTCCTCCCTCTGCACTCTCTCCCTCTGCACCTCCCTCTGCAGTCTGTCTTGCCTGCTGCTGGTCTGAATTCTTAAAGAGATCCTGGTGCCCCTGAGCATCTATCCCTCACCAGCAGGGCTGCAGAACTCACTGCACCTTGAGCAGAAGTCAAGGACTGTTGAGAAGCCAATCATGATGTCACTGTTTCCAGGCACTGAGGCACTACATGGCTTTCAGAGATCCTGTCTGACATCCTAGGAGAAGGAGGGTGCTAGTTTTTATGTCAACTTGAGGCAGCCTAGACTCATTTTGGAAGAGGAATCCTCAATTGAAAAAAAACTGTCCACCAGCTTGGCCTATGGGCAAGTGTGTAGTATATTTTTATTAAGTAGTGATTGATATGGGAGGGCTCAGTGCCATCCCTGAACAGGTGGCCCCAGGTGATGATATAAGAAGGCAAGCTGGCTGGGTGGTGGTGGCAGATGCCTTTAATCCCAGCACTGGGGAGGCAGAGGCAGGCAGATCTCTGTGAGTTTGAGGTCAACCTGGTCTACAAGAGCTAGTTCCAGGATAGACAGTGCTACACAGAGAAACCCTGTTTGGAGGGGGTTGGGGAAGAAGCTGAGCAAACCCTGAAGCTAGCCAGTAAGCAGTACTCCTCCATAGCCTTTGCCAGCTTCTGCCTCCAGGTCCTTTCGTTCCTGCCCTGACTTCCCAGATGATGGACCACAAGCTGTAAGATGAGATAAACCCTTTCCTCCACGAGTTACATTTGATCATGGTGTTTTAATAGACACCCTAATTAGGACTCCCCACCTGCCCTCCAGAGTAGGAATTATCACTTCTATTTTACCAAGGAGGAAGCAGTTCCAGATAACTAGCTTGCCAAAGTGACCTGGGTACTTTGAAAAATTACTTGTGCCCTGTGTGTGTGTGTGTGTGTGTGTGTGTAGACTAGAGGTCAATACTGGGGCCTCTTCCTCAAAATTGATCTCTACCTTTCTTTTCTTTTTTTTTTTCGAGACAGGGTTTCTCTGTAGCTTTGGAGTCTGTCCTGGAACTAGCTGTTGTAGACCAGGCTGGATTCGAACTCACAGAGATCTGCCTGTCTCTGCCTCCCAAGTGCTGGGATTAAAGGCCTGTGCCACCACAGCCAGGCTTCTTTTCTTTTTCTTTCTTTCTTTTTTTTTTTTGTTGATGTTTCCATTGTAAATTTTCTTTTTTTTTAAGTTGTTACTAGTAGTGCATGCATGTGTGTGCACATTCGAATCCCACAGCATGCATGGAGAAGTCGGAAGATAACATGGTGGAGTTATTTTCTCCCCTTCTACCTTCACGTGAGTTCTGGGGGTTGATCTCAGGTCACTGAACCTGCTGGCAAGCGCCTTTAGCAGCTGAGCCATCTCGTCAGCCTCTTCTTTCATCTTCGCTGAACCTGGAGCTTCCTGATTGAGCAAGGCTAGCTGGCCAAGGAGACCCAGGGACTCTCCAGTGCTGGGATTCCAAGGCTGCACCATGACACCCGGCTTTTTGTGTGGGTTCTGGGAGGTTCCCCTCAGGTCTCCATGCTTGCACAGCACATGCTTCATTATTTATTTTTTTAAATTTACTTATTTACTTAATGTACATTGGTGTTGTCTTAGGGTTTTTATTGCTCTGAAGAGACATCATGACTATGACAACTCTTATAAAGAAAACATTTATTTGGGGGAGCTCACTTATAGTTTCAGAGGTTCAGCCCATCATCATCATGCAGGAAGCCCGGCAGCGGGCCAGCAGATGTGGTGCTGGAGCTGAGAGAGCTACATCTTGCTGGCAACAGGAAGTCAATGGAAGGTCACACTAGTGAAACTTGAAAAAAGAGACCTCAGAGCCTGCCCCCACAGTGACAAACTTCCTAATAGTGGCTCTCCCTTTGGGACGATTTTTTTTTCCAAACCACCATAGGTGTTTTGCTTGCATGTATGCCTGTGAGAGGGTGTCGGATCCGCCAGAACTGGAGTTACAGACAGTTGTGAGCTGCCATATGGATACTGGGAATTGAACCCGGGGTCCCGTGGAAGAGCAGCACAGTGCTCTTAACTGCTGAACCATCTCTCCAACCTGTTAAATACTTTATTGACTACATCGTCTCCCAGCCCTAAAAATTTCCCAGCATTGTTGAGGATGGTTAATGGTGCCCGGGTGCTGGCTCCCCCACCAGCTGGTTGTATATTGACTATGAGCTGCAAGCCCGGAGTCTGAAAATTCTGGGGAGGAAAACCCGTTCCTCATGGAGCATACTTCTGAGAATTCATGTCAAGGCCAGCAAAGGTTTGACTGACAGGGTTGGCCATCAGGCATCAAACAGATCCAGGAAGTTCCTAGAAGGTACCAAAAGCTGTAGAGGAGTAGGCAGAACCTCACTATGTCTGTCTGTCCCGTGATGCCAGATGGAGCCATGCGGTCTCCCCAATACTCTTCCCTTTGGAGGTCTTGGCAGGTGATGCTCACCATCTCTCATGACAGACTTCAGAAAATGGGGTGAGGGACTGGGGAGGTGGCTCATTTGGTAAAATGCCTGCCGTGCGACCATGAGGACCTGAGTTCAGATTCTGCACACCTACCTAAGAGGGAAGGCTCTGATTCCAGCACTGGAGGAAGAGCTGAGGCAGGAGGATCTCTGGAGCTAGCTGACCCACTAGTCGAACCAGATGGTGTGCTCCAGGTCCAGGGGAGACTCAGTCTCAAAACCTAGGTGGAGGGGCTGGAGAGATGGAGGGGCTGGAGAGATGGCTCAGCAGTGAAGAGCACTTGCTGCTCTTCCAGAGGACCTGAGTTCAGTTTCCAGCACCCTTGTCAGGCAGCTCACAGCAGCATATAACTCTGTTTCAGGGGATTAACCCTCTTCTAGACTCCGCTGGTAAACACACACACACACACTCACACAATACACATAAATAAAAATTTAAAAATGGAAGCATCTTTGTCCTCTGCCAATACACTCCCCCCATATACATATGCACATACCCACATGAACATATACATTGTACACACACTGAAAGAAGGAAGGATGGAAGGAAGGAGGAAAGGGGTTTAGCTTCCTTAAGGTTACATAGCCTTGGTAATGGGGGTTCTTGAAGCCAATTTTGTATCTCCTGGCTACTAGGCAACCTGTCTCTCCTCTCTTTATTTTTCTCCATCCTGGCATTTACTAGAGGATTCTACAGACCCAACTCAGATTCTCCAGATCAATAGAAGCCCCAGGCCTGCAGGATGAAAGCAAGGTTAGAACACGGAGCAGCCACGTTGCGTCTGCTGGAATGTGCTGGATATGAGAGATTCCGCTCCAACTGGAGAAAGCACAGCACGGTTGGAATGGAAATGCACAGTCATCCAAACAGCGAGTATTGGGCCACACCCTGCTCCTGCCTCAGCCCACAGGCAGGGCACACTGTGTACTGAGCCTTCTAGCCAAGGGCAGTGCTTGCCAAGTTGAGGCAAGGGTTGCTGTCCCAGGACTTACGCCATCTCTTGGGTAGATCCCAAGATTGTCAAGGGGAATAATGTACGGGTGGGCATAGTGGGGCTCAGAGTAGAACACAGGCCAGACTATCAGGAATCTAATTCCAGGAGCAAGGTATGGACAAGCCACCTGGCTTTTTATTGATCCATCAAGTAATTTATTCTCACATATCCACTCGACGGCAGTCCTGGTTCCAGGTTCAGTGCTGAATCAAGCTTACCCTCACGGAGCTCCCAACTGGCTGTGGGGCCCATCTGCTTTAGCATTAACTTGCCTACTGGATGGTTCTGGATGGGGCCATTCATCTATAGTGTCAGTGACTGGCAACGTTTGTTGGGTTCCGTCACCACCCTCTCTTCCATAGCTCTCCATTTCTCTTGGAATTTTTGAGAAACCCTGCAAAGGTCCTGGAGAAATGGCTCAGCAGTTAAGAGTACTTGTTGTTCACACCGAGGACCCAGGTTTGATTCTCAGCACCCATGGGACAGTTCACAGCTGCCTCTAACTCCAGTTTCAAAGGAAGGACGCCCTCTTCTGGCCTCTATGGGTACTGCAGACACATGATGCATAGACAGACATGCAGGTAAAACACCAGTACACATAAAATAAACCTTGAAAAGAAAAAAGAAAAAGTCCGGTAGAGCGTCCTTCTCATCCACCTACTCCCTCTCACTTTCTACTTGCTGTCTGATGGCCATGCCTCTTCCTGTCACAGGGCCATTATACAGGCCTCTCTTTTTTCCTGGTTGTTCCTTTCTGGCAAACAGATACCTAGGTGAAGCTCAAGATCCCTCCTCCTGATGTCACACCCTTAGTGTGGGTGATATGATGTCACACCCTCAGGCTTCTTCCTAACCAATAGAATACAGCAAAGGTTCAGGAGGCCATTCCTGTCCTTAAGTTACATTAGACTTTTTCTCTGGTCAGTCCATACTCTGCTTATTGGGGGGCATAGATGTTTCCTTTATATCTTCCCTAAAAAAGTCCCACAACAAGCTCAGGAGCAGAGCATTCACCTAGAAAATGCTGTAGTCCCATGTCTGTGTCCAGTCCTTGCCTCCCGGTCACTGACTTGGAAGAAGAAAGATACAGGTTGAATGGAGTCTCAGCACTGTAGTAGCGCTGGCTTTACATCTTGCTTCAACACTAGGGGGCGCTATGACCCAGGTTTGCCTGAATTCTGCTGCGACTTTGAGCCGCATAAATTAGGGAGCTTGACAGTCAGGGATGGGAGTTTTCAAACAAACTGCTCTGAATCGCTCATGATCCTCCAGGTCAATGGGACAAACTCATCTGATCACCAAATTTGAGCCATCAGAATATTTCTTTGGTCTCTACTTTCCTCATTTAGGGGTAAATAGATCTCTGTCTTTCTCTGTCTCTCTGTCTCTGTCTGTCTCTCCTTCCTTCCCTTTCTGTCTCTGTCTCTGTCTCCCTCTCTTTGACAAGATCTCACGTAGCCCCCCGCTTGTTTCTAACTCCCTCTGTGGCTGAGGCTGACCTGTAACTCCGGATCCTGCAGCCTCTACCTCCTCAGTGCTAGGCTTGTAGGGGTGACCACTATGGCTGTAGCTGGTTTTCTTGTTCTTTGGTTTTTGTTCTGGAGACAGGATTTTACTGGAGCACAGGTTGTCCTGGAAACTCACAGTCCCGCGTCAGCTTTTTGAGCACTGGAATTTTAGGTGTGAGCCACCAAGCCCTGCCCACAAATGTTTTTGTTTTTAATGTTTCCTCCAAAAAATAAAAAATAAAAAATTCCTGAAACAAGTTCAGTGGTAGAACATTTACCTAGCAAGTACAGGCTCTGGAGTTTGATGGAGCTGTGTGTGGCATGAACCAAACCAAGCAGCAAGGTGCTTGACTCCATGAGTCCTACATCTATCTGCCAGGAGGTTTAATCCTGCCAACAATCAGGGTGACCATGGAACTCATCCCTCCCCAGTTGAGCCTCCATGCAAGCATTCAGTCCTGACTGGCACCTTCCCCGAAGCCTTGCAAAGGACCCTCTGTGCAGAAATAGCTGGAGTGTAAACTGCTTTGTGTTAAATGTATTGCCTTCTCATCTTCCCAAAGCCGGGTGAACTTGGTGCTTTGCCCTACAGGCAGCTCAGGGCCCTCCATGCTCCTCTTTCTTCCTTCCTTGTTTCTACCCCATCTAGATCCTTTCCTGGGACAGCTCCAAGGTCCAGTGTTCCCTGGGCAAGCTCTCAGCGCACAGGAGTCTGTCCCCAACATGACCAGTTCTAATTGTGTCACTGTTTATCCACCATGTAACCTGTCACCAAAAGTAGATCCTGTGACAGCAGGGCTGTGTGTTCTCTGCTCTGCACTGCTGGGTCCAGCACAGTGCCTGGCGTGTACAGCTACCCATCTTGTCTCTTTCTCTTTTAAAATTACATCTGTCTGTCTATCTATCTATCTATCTATCTATCTATCTATCTATCTATCTATCTATCTATCTATCTGGAAGGAGATATACATGCCATGGTAAATTCACATGGTACATGTGAAGTTCAAAGGACAGCTTTTTTTTTTTTTTTAAATATTCTTTCCTTCTACCTTGTGGGTCCAAGGATCAAATTTAGTCTTGGCAGCAAGATCCTTTGCCCACTGAGCATTTTGTCTACTGTAATTACCTTCTTTTGTCCTGTTTTGAGACAGGGTCTCACTGTGTGTACCTGGCTGGACTGGGACTTCCTATATAGATCAGGCCAGCCTCAACTTAGAGAAATCCACCCACTTGTGCCTCCAGAGTGCTGGGATTAGAGGCGCATGCCACCATACCTGCCCCAGTGGCTGCTTTTGAGTGGATATGTATTTATCGCGCAGGATATTCTGGGTGAGATGGGGTGGAGATTGACTAAAGGCTACAGTTCAGCGGTTAGAGGCTAAAATGGTCAGAGGAGAGGCTAGACCAAGAATCCTCAGATTTGCCTTTACTGTGACACAGGTGAACAAGTCAAGTGTGCTTAGGGTCGCTCATGATCGTGAGAATTCGCTTTTGGTAGAGCAATGGCCCTAAGCCACCTCCCAGGCTTGGCAGGAGTGTGCTTCCATCAGAGGTTCCAGGCTCTTTCCTCTAGCACAGGAACATCTTGTATTCGGATCTGCAGGCAATACACTTGGCAATCTCTCATTATTGCACCTTCAGGGTCAGAGGTTGGAAAACTTGGAGGGAAAAGGCAGGCTGCAGGGAGGAGGAGATAGTCCCGGTGTGGCCATCTTAATGAAAGCCCATGAGTCAGGCCAAGGGGACTATGCCTGCCGTCCTAGCCAGTGGAAATGCCGAGGTTAGAGGCTGACTTAAGCCTAGAAGTTCCAGCCAGCCTAGAAAAGAGGAAGATGCCTAGAAAAAAAGAGAGAGAGAGAAAAAAAAGAAAGGTCCAGGAAATGCCAGTATGTAGAGTTCAGTATGTGGGTTGTGTGGACTGGCCCGAGTCTCTTCAAAACGGTTCTTTGTGTGTGCTTGGTTGTATGTGGGTGTACCCGTGTGTACACATGTGGTGGCCACAGGTCAACCCTGGGTGCTTTTCTCAGCCCTCCACGTCTAGAGGTAAGGTCTTTTTTTTTCCTTGGTTTTTTGAGACAGGGTTTCTCTGTAGCTTTGGGGCCTGTCCTGGAACTCACTTTGTAGACCAGGCTGGCCTCAAACTCACAGAGATCCTCCTGCCTCTGCCTCCAGAGTACTGGGATTAAAGGAGTGTGCCACCACCACCTGGCTAGAGTTAAGGTCTTTTCATCATCCTGGAGCTCATTGATTTGGTGAGGATGACTAACCAACAAGTCCCAGTGATCTTTCTGCCTCTGCCTCCCCGGTATTGGGATTCAAGGCATGAGCCATGAATTCTACATGTCTTAGTTAGTATTTTATTTCTTTGAAGAGATACCATGACCACAGCAACTCTTATAAAGGAAAACATAATCTTAAATAATTTATTTATTTTATTTTATGTATAATGGTGTTTTGCCTGCATGTATGTCTGTGTGAGGGTGTCAGATCTTGGAATTACAGACAGTTGTGAGCTGCCATGTGGGTGCTTGGAATTGAACTCGGGTCCTCTGGAAGAGCAGCCAGTGCTCCCAACTGCTGAGCTATCTCTCCAGCCCCATGAAAGAAAACATTTAACTGAGGCTGACTTACAGTGTCAGAGGTTTAGTCCATTATCATCATCGCAGGGAACATGGCAGTGTGTGTTGGAGGAAGGGAGCCACTTGTTCCTCCTGGCCACCTGGCTAGCTTACATCCGAAATAATACAGAAACTGTATTAATTAAATCACTGCTTGGCCCATTAGCTCTAGCATCTTTTTTTAAAAAAATATTTATTTATTGTGTATACTGTGTATATATATGCTTGCAGGCCAGAAGAGGGCACCAGATCTCATTACAGATGGTTGTGAGCCACCATGTGGTTGCTGGGAATTGAACTCAGGACCTCTGGAAGAGCAGTTAGTATTCTTAACCAATGTAGCTCTAGCACCTTATTGGCTAATTCTTACATCTTAATTTAACCCATCTCCATTAATCTGTGCATCACCACGAGGTCGTGGTCTACCAGCAAAGTTTCAGCATGTCTATCTCTGGTGGCATGTCCATGGTGTTCCTCTCTGACTCCGCCTTCTTCCTCCCGGAATTCCGTTTAGTCCCCCGCCCCCATGCCTAGCTCTGTTCCCCTACAGCTCTGTTGTAGGCCCAAAGCAGTTCCTTTATTAACCAATGAAAGCGACACATAGACAGAAGGACCTCCTACACCAAGTGTGCAGGTAGACATGGTACTGGAGAAGGAGCTGAGAGTTCTGCATCTTGATCCCACAGGCAGTAGAAGGAGTCTGTGTCCACACTGGGCATAGCTTGAGCACATAAGACCTCAAAACCTGCCCCCCCACCCCTGTGACACACTTCCTCCAACAAGGCCACACCTCCAAATAGTGCCACTCCCTGTGGGCCAAGCATTCAAACACATGAGTCATTGGGGGCCATTCCCATTCAAACCACCACACTAGGCATTAAAAGGCACTACCCCTTGAGATTCATATGCTGAAGCCTAGCCTGGCATTTTTGGAGAAATCTATAGGGCCAAATAGATCATGGCCAAAGGGACTCCTAGGGAAAGACTCTAGTTGGCGGCTGCTCTGAGATCAGGAAGATGCCAGACTTCTCTGTTCCGGGTGAGGACACAGCCAGAAGGCAGCTGGCTGTAGCCAGGAAGATGGCTTCCACCAGGGCTCCATCAACTCGAACTGGCCACGGCCTTCCAGGCCCTGGAGCTGTGAGAAAATGACTTCCATTCTCTAACTCACAGCCTATTTGTTACGACAACCAAGTAGACTAAGACAGGAATGTACAAAATCTCTATTTTACCAACATTTTTGTCTATTTCTTGAGACAAACTCATGTTATAGTCCAGACTGTTCTGGAGCTTGCTATGTAGCCCAGATTGGCCTTGAACTTATAAGAATTATTGTTCCTTAGACTCCTGAATGCTGGAAATATTGGCGAGAGCCACCATGTGCATGCTGGGAATTCAACCCTAGTTCTCTGGAGGAGCACCCATTCTCTTTTTTTTTTTTTTTTTTTTTTTTTTTTGCTTGTTTAGGTTTCTCTGTGTAGCCTTAGTTGTCCAGGAACTCACTCTCTGTAGACCAGGCTGACCTTGAACTCAGACATCCTCCTGCCTCTGTCTTCCCAGTGCTGGGATTAAAAGCCTGCACCACCACGCTTTGCATCCAGGGCTCTTAACCTCTGAGCCATCTCTCCAGATTCCCACCTGTTAGATTTCTTGCCTCAAAAGAAGAACAAGGTTCAGGTGCAGACCTTTATCAGACAACAGTAGCACTGGGTGATTTGATGATCCCACCCCACAGTGAAGATTTGGCTTAGGAGCTCTCTGAGCCTGCATGTGCAACTCAACTTTACCGCTGGGTGGCGCTAATACAGCAAAAATCAGGGGAAGGCGGCCGGCTGAGAGAGGGCAACAAATGCTTTTTCATGGTCCGTTTTTTTGTAAGAGTAAATCGAGTGAATCTTAACCTTTTTGTTTGTTTGTTTGAGACAGGCTCTCTCTACATAGCTCTAGCTGTCTTATCTAGAACTAAGGCAAGCGCTACCGCCCCCAGCTGAATCTTAATTTCTATGGGAAAGTGCAAGCGAGACAAGGGTGTCGGCGAGACAAACTTGGGCTCATGTTTGGACCCACTGCTGTACCAGGATTCCCGGGGAGGGAGGAGGCTGTCAGCAGGCTGAACTTTTTTTTTTTTTTAATGGATACGAGAAACTGCTTCATCTGTCTGCAGTGACATCAAACCTTGCCCTGTTGGGATTCAGCAGCAGGCAAAGACGCGGCGAGGTCGAGGAGGGCATGGGAAGCACAGGGTGAGAGTGTCACATCACATCTTGCTCCTATCAAATATACTTTTCCTTCAGCGGGTGCGCGGTAAAGGGGTCCTGTGAAGAGAATAGGATGGGAAAGGATAAACGGTATGGCTTCTCCCACAACGGACGGCAAAGAGGCTTAGCAACAGAAAGTCTTTGTCCCTCCGTGCTGCAGGCTGGAAATAAAAACCATGATGTCAAGCAGGACCGGTAGTTCTTTCTCTCTCTCTCTCTCTCTCTCTCTCTCTCTCTCTCTCTCTCTTTCTTTCTTTTTTTTTTTTAAGATTTATTTGTTTATTATGTATTCAACTTCTGCCTCCATGCATACCAGAAGAGGGCACCAGATCTCATTATAGATGGCTATGAGCCACCATGTGGTTGCTGGAAATTGAACTCAGGTCCTCTGGAAGAGCAGCCATTGTTCTTAATCTCTGAGCCATCTCTCCAGCCCCAAGCAGGACTGGTTTTTTTTTTTTTTGTTTTGTTTTGTTTTGTTTTGTTTTGTTTTTCCTAAGGGCTACTAGGGACCAGTCTATCAGATTTCTTGCCTTGGTTTGTAAATGGCCATTTTGCCTTGTGACCCCATTTGACTTCCTTCCTATGCACATCTCTCTGCTCACGATTTTCACCTTTTTATAAAGACACAAGTCATATTGGCTTAGAGCCTACTCTAACAACCTTAGTTTTAACTTGAGTGTGTCTGTAAAGGACCTATCTCCAGATGAGGTCACAATCTGAGGTGGTGGGGGTTAGGACTCCATCATCTTCCTCCCTCATTTCCTCTCTCCCATGCTCCCTTCATGGTGCTGGGATGAACCTAGGGCTCTGCACAATGTGTTAGGTAAGTGCTCCACTACTGTGCTCCCTAACACTGTTCTGAGACAGGGTTTGCTAAATTATTCAGGCTGATCTTGAACTTTTGGTTATTGTCTCAGCCTCCTGAGTAGCCGAATTACAAACCTATGTTTTTAGGTCCAACTTTTTTTTCTTTCTTTCTCTCTCCCTCTTTCTCTTTTTTCCTTTAAGATGAGGTTTCAATATGTTGCTCAGGCTTGCTTCATATCTTGTGTGTGTACATGTGTGCATGTGGAGGCCATTCATCAATTGTCCTGGAACTCACTCTGTAGACCAGGCTGGCCTGAAACTCCCAGAGATCTGTCTGCTTCTGCCTCCCGAGTTCTGGGATTAAAGGCGTGCGCCACCACCGCCCGGCCTCTTTCCTTTTTTTTTTTTTTTTTCAACAGGTCAACAGCCTTCTTGGTGAACCTTACCAGTTGGTGTCTGGACTGGCTTAAGCAAGCTCCAGGAATCTGTCTCTGTACCTCACTTTTTTGGGGGGAGACAGGGTCTCACTACGTAGCCCTGGGTAGCCTGAAGCTCACTGAGAGCCTCCTGCCTCTGTTTCCAAGTACTGGGATTAAAGGTGAGTGCCACAGTGCTGGGCTTAGAAGTGTTCTATATTTCAGGTCTTATTTTTACTTTGGAATATCTGCACATAGACAGTGACATATCTTGGGGATGGCACCCAAGTCTACGCAGATTTTCTTGAGAAAAAAAAAAGCCAAGCCTGTCAACTTTGTCATCTCTGCTATTATTTTGTGCACCTTCATTGTGACCGTGACCTGTCACGTGAGGAATCCCCCGCTTGCAGAGCCGTGTTGGTGCTCAGAGAGTTCTGGCATTTGTCATTTCAGATTTTGAATTTCCTGGATGGGGACACACTGCCTATGTGCTTTTTTTCCTACAGCCCCTATAACAAATTGACGCAAACCAGGTCCTTATTCACTTTTCATTTTTGATTTTGGGATGATATCTAGGTAAGGGGGACTCTGCAGGTGGTCATGGCAGGCAGGGGAGCAAACCCTGGCGAATGGAGAATGAACACTTGGTTCGGATTGACTCCGTCAACCCTGATCAAGACTTCAGGGGTCTGACCTCAGGCGATTCATTCCCAACAAACTTAAATACAATATAATATGGGGGAAAAAGTTTCGGGTGTAATATAGTCCCTGGTGCACAAGGAAGTATAATTACATCGAAGCCCCACTCAGGCTACGTGTCATTTCTTCCAAGCAAATGGGTTCTAGAGCTAGGCTTACTTATACCAGCTTAAGGGCCTAAGGAAGGGTCTGGCCTGGTCTCAATCATATAGAAAGCATAGAGGTCATTTGAACTGTTAGCCACTTCTGGTCCTGGTTGTAGAAGCTTGCTATGGCCTGGCCCAGCAGATAATGCAGATCACCAGGCTGTCAATCATTTCCAATTCTCAGCTTTCTGGATGGAAGAGCAGGTTTTTCATCTTTCCCATTGGAAAGACAATCCCAGTGCTTAGCCTTCCTGGTTTCTCTGGAGATCTGTGGGCACACGGACCTTCATGCTGTGCTCCCGACATCTAGGTATGTTGCCCAGGCTGTTCTTGAACTCATAGGCTCAAAGACACCTGACCCCCTAAATAGCTGGGATAATAGGCATGCACCACTGTGCCCCGTTGGGTGCTTCAAAACAGTGGATACCTATTCTGTCATAGCTCTGGGGTCTGGAGGTCAGAATTGAGCTTGACAGCATTCGTTCCCCTAGGAGGATCTGAGGCTGAAGCTCTGTTTTGCCTGTTGCTAGCTAAGGTCCACCAACTCTCCGTGCTTCGCTTGGCTTGCAGGAGCATCTCTTCATTTCCATCATCATGGTGTGTGGTACGTGTCCCTCCTCCCCTTGTGGGCCACCAGTCACACTCTGGTGTGACCTTACCTTCACTAATGATACCTACAATGACCCTATCTTCAATAAGCCCATGTTCTGAGGTACTGCAGGTTAGGAGATTTTTATTTTCTTTTTGTTTCTTTTTTAACTTTTTCTTTTCAGAATGGTCTTATGTAGTCCAGGCTGGTTTGAATCAACTAGGTAGCTGTCTTAGGGTTTTATTGCTGTGGAGAGACACCATGACCATGGCAACTCTTATAATGAAAAACATTTTTTTTATTCATCTATTTATCCTGGCCGCAACCTCCCCCATCCACTTCTTCAAGTCTCTCCCCCATATCCCATGCTCCCCTCCCCCATTCGTTCCTCTTCCGTCTCCATCCAGGAAAGGGCAGGTCTTCCAAGAGTATCAATAAAACATGGCATATCAAGTTGCAGTAAGACTAAGCACCTTATGTATTAAGGCTCGGCAAGGCGACCCAGTATGAGGAGTAGGGTCCCAAAAGCCTGTAAAAGAGTCAGAGACAGCCCCTGTCCCCAGTGTCAGGAGTTCCACAAGAGGACCAAGCTACACGACTGTCACATATATGCAGAGTGCCTATGTCAGTCATAGCCTATGCAGGCTCCCTGGTTGTCCGTTCAGGCTTTGTGAGTCCGTGAGTCCAGGGAAACTGGCCTGGTCTCCTGGGATCAGATTGGTGCCTTGGCCAGTTGTCTTCAGAAAGGTGCCATCCAGCCACCAATGGAGGCAGATGCAGAGACCCGTCGTCAAACATTAAGTAGAGAGTTTGTTCTGCAGAGGAGGAGAAAGGAGCGTTGGAGTCAGAGGGGTCAAGGGAAGGCTCACACAATCAAAGGAAAATATTTAATTAGGGCTGGCTTACAGTTTCAGAGGTTCAGTCCACTATCATCATGGCGGAAGGCCAGGCAGCATGCAGGCAGACATGGAGCTGGAGCTGGAGCTAAGAGTCCTACATCTTGAACCACAGACAGCAGAAGGAAAAACTGCCACACTGGCTAGACTTGAGCTTCTAAGACCTCAAAGCCCACCTCCACAGTGACACTTCCTCCAAAAGGTCACACCTATTCCAACAAGGCCACCCCTCCTAATAGTGCCTCTGTATATGGGTCAAACATTCAAGCACATGAGTCTATGAGGCCATATCTATTCAAACCACTACAGTAGCTGAGGATGATCTTGACCTTTGAACTTCCTACCTCTCCCTTCTGTGTATTGGGATTCCAGGCATACACTGGCATGCCTTGGTTTTTGAAGTGCTGGGGGCCAAAACCGTGCAAGTGCAAGGACTTTATCAGCTCAGCTACACTTCCAGCTCCAGGAATTAGAATTAATGTATCTTTTAGGTGGACACCAACCCTAAGGCCTGAGAATGCTGCCTAAGCCCCCTTAGTGGCCAAATTCAATATTCATTCTCCAGACCTCCCCACAGTTAATGTGTGTATGCTTGTTAGAGGGTGAGACGATCTCATCTTGTTTGTCTTCCCCTGTTCCCAGCAAAGGGTATGTGGCGATGTCAGGCAGCCATGTAAACATTAGCAGGCCTGGAAGACACTGGGGCTGACTCCTTCTTCATACTCAGCAGCTTGGAAAACCAAGGACTAAAACTGCATGACTCTATTGGCTGGTCAGAGGGATGAGACCTCAGTCCTCTGGCCCTGGGAGATGTGACAACGTGAACTGTCTGGAAGGTTATTAATAGACCTAGCTCTGGAAATTCTAGGTCTCATAAGGTCCCAGTCTAGCAGGAGGCTTTCTGACAAAGTCTAGCACATGCAGCAATGAGCCCGAGGTTCTGTCTCAAGGCAGAGGGTGAAAACTGATCAGCAGAAATTGTTCTCTGATCTCCACTTATGCATGCATGTGCCCATGTGCCTGCACTTACAGGTGAACACCACACACAGAGACACACACAGACACACAGAGAGACACAGACACACACAGAGATAGAAAGACACACAGACACAAACATACAGATACACACAAAGGCACTTTTTCTTTTTCAAGACATGATTTCTCTGTGTAGCCTGGCTGTCCTGGAACTCACTCTGTAGACCAGCCTGGCTTCTAATTCATAGAGATCCGCCTCTGAAGTGAGGGAATTAAAGGTGTGTACCATGGCCACCTAACTATTCGGTTTTTTTTTCTTTTCTTTTTTTAAAGTAAATATAAAGAGGCACTTGAACAGGACAAATTCACTCAGGAAAAATGACCTGTTCTAGAGACTTCAGAAACAGCATAAGCCCTGCCTAAAAAGGAGACAGGTGAGTGGCCCTTGGGGCCACTGTTTACTCTCACGCCTTAGGAGTATGCACTGCTCCATTTGGCAATAAAGGCTTCATTCAGCAATGTGTCTTGTCTCTTTTCACAGAGCTCTCAAGAATGGAGAAGCAGGGGTGACTCCAAACCAAGAGCCAAGAGCCCAGGGCAGGTGCATCCCTAAAGGAAGATGCTGTGTGACAAGTTTACTGCTTACTCTGGTAGGGAAGAGCATAGAGAATCTGGTCAGTTTCAGGGACTTCCTGAAGCTATTTGTTTACCTTCCTGTTTAAGGAGTTTCCTGAAGCTATTTTGAATTGCTTATTGCTTAAGAAGATTCCTGCAGGATGGGGTGTTTTTGGAAAGTTACACAACAGGAGGTCTGCAAGGTGGTTACATTCTAGAAGCTGTGGTCACGGTGGCTAGTCTGGGTATGGTGAGTAAAAATTACTGAAAAGAACTGCACCTTCTGCTAGACTGATTTATGGATTGGAACTTTGGTGACACAGAGAGGTTGGAATGTCGCAGGTCCAGAGCCAGGTTATTTTGTGGCATCTTTATGCCCTTGAACAACGACTGCCTGCCCTGTTCTCTATCTGGCCTAACATCTCTGTAACCATCCCCTAAGTTACTTAGGATGCCTGAACCAGACCCATGGTTTCCAGCCAGCCAGAGCTGATTGCCAGCAGACTAGCATTTTAGGTCTACAGCTGAGATTTTTTTTTTCTCCCTCCTTTGCTGTAGCCTGTTTACCTGGAAGGATTTATACTTGAAAAGAGCCTTGATTTATGATTTGGTTCTGTTTCTATAAAACCTTCATCAAGAGGCTCAACAGTTAAAGAGTATTTACTGCCCAGACACAGAGCCAGGGCACAGTTCCCAGCATGTACATGGTGGCTTACAATTTTCTGGAACTCTAATTCTAGGGGCTCTTACCCTCCCCCGTTTCTGGCCTCTGAGGGCACCAGACACACAAGTGGTACACAGATACACGTGCAGGCAAACATGCATAAATCTTAAAAACAAAATAAAAACGAAGCAACACAACTTCGTCAAACTATTACCATGTTGGAATATGTAATAATCCACACCTGTGTTCTAGGGCTAGGGCCACTCATATATTTAGCCCGAGGACAAACCATCTGATTTCCACACACACACACACACTTCGAGGTGAGAGTTGTGGTTTTTGCGCAGCAGCTGCGCTGCACTCAACAATGCTCACAAAGACCCCGTGAGGCCGGTATTTGTAGATTTTAATTCCATGTTTTTTGTTCTTTGGAGCGATGAAGTTTCAATGCGGCTCAATTACTATTTCTCTACGTTTTTCAAAGTTCCCTGAGCTGGTGAACTCAGCCCCATCCGGAGAAAACTCAGCTTGGAGCAGCATCCTGAAGGTGTAAGTGCAGGCGCCCGCCCCTAGAGCTCTGGCCCGGCTTGAGTCTACACAAAGCGGTTCCTCCCTAGGTTCCCGAGCGCGCAGACGAGCTGCGCGGTAATTGGTTGGCGCGGCCGGAGCTCCGGCTTCGCCCCGCCCTAGTTCTCATTCTGGCATTTCTATTGGTCGAACGGCCGTGCGCGCAGAGCTGGCTGTTTCTTGGGCTCCGCCCCTCGAGCTCCGCCCCTTGGGCTCAGAACTTGCACCGGGTGCCGGCGGCTGCTGAGGGAGCGTGACTGCTGGGCGCAGGGTTCTAGGACGCTTTGTCGCCGTAAGTGCAGCCTCAAGCGGCCCACAGGCTTCGCGCCGCGCAGAGTAACGGTGGCCAGAGACCGAGCGTGTCGGGCTGGGGAAGAAGGGAAAGCAGGGTCTCAGGCTTGGCTGCGTCCTTTCCCCTCCCCCAGGACACCTGGTAGCACTGAGCCGCGGCTCGGGCCGTGTTTTGGGTCGTAGACTCGCCGGTCCGAGATCGCTCGGGGGAGTGGGCGGATTATGGTTAGCGCTCCCGGATAGCCCACTTCCGTTTCCCCAGGGAGACGCCCGTGCCCACGAGGAGAGGCAGCTGCGCATGTCGCTCCCGGAGTGTACCTCTCCGCCCCTGGCAGCGTGGGACGCCCCCGGCCTGTGATCACCAGCGTCCCCTGCTCTGTTTGCTTTCTTTGCCCCAGTCTCCGCCTGCCAGGCCAGCGCGGGATTGGAGACCAGCAGCCACTGGCAGCGATCGTGGGGTCCGGGGGAATCCTGTCTTTAGCCACTCCGTACTGTCATGGGCAGGTACAGTCTGAGGATGCTCATGCGGGGCTACCCAAACCCCAAGACTCAGAAACCAGGCGCCGACACGTCCGGCTCACTCTCCAGCCTGCCTGCTCTTTCCCCTGGGTGGGAAAGTGGGTCACTTCTGTTCTGGTCTCCAGTGGACCTTTGGGACTGCTGGGGTGAAGATAAGCACTGTGCCCCTCACCTCCCCACGTCAGCTCTTTGCCTTGGCAGGGTCCGGAAGGCTGGCTGGAGCCAGCGGTGGGGCAGCTCGTGCGCATGGCTCCAGAGGCTCCGGTTGCTCCGCAGAGCGGCTGCCAGGCTCTAAAGTTCCCGGTTGACCACAACAGTAACTAAATATAGGACCATCTGGTGCGGCCGGAGTGTCGCAGTGTTTTGTTTGTAGAGATCTCAGAGCTGCAGATAAGGTGGTAAAGTTCTGGCCCTTAAGGGCTGGGTCAGAGTTATAGTCAAGGTTTAAGTATCCAAGCCCCCATTTTGGGATCTGGCAGAGAAATCACACAGCGCTCATAGACCGAGCTCCATCTAAGCAGAATACCGTACACACCTTCAGTTTACTATGTGAAGACTTCCAGTCTACCCTAGTTTGATCACCTATTGATTGGTCATGCCTTAATGTGGGAAACCCTTAATGGCTTGCAAAAATGCTTCCTCAGAAGTGATTTGTCATCAATTAGTTTTTCTAACAGCTCCGTTGAGGAAGGTGATGTTTCCTTCTTACAACTGGGGCGGCCCCACAGCATTGAACACTTTGCAGAATTCTGCTTGGGCTAGTTGTGCCCCTCAGAGAACTGCCTTCTAGGAAGACAGGGAACAGACTACTGGCTTTCTCTGTCACGGCTTTGCCTCCCTGTTGCTGGCACCCAGTGGTTCCACCCGTGGGGTCTTGCCTCAGGCCTCCATGCCCCCCACCCCAGGCCATAACTGTACTGTACTGGCCTGTAACTGGCTCATTCTGCGTGCCAGTGGGAAGCTTGCTCCATCAGTCATGTCCAACCTGTGCCCTGGGGGCCCAGTTTGTCCCTGGGGAGCTATGAATGCCCATGTAGATGAGAATGCCATGTTGCAGTGACAAAAGGTGGGGACACCTCTAGTCCCTATCCCATCTTTGTCTTTTTATTGCCCAGTGTAGATTTTATAGATGGTGACTAGAAGATTTCAAATTTAAACGTGCTGGGTTTGTATTACAAACTTGGGGAAAGGGCAGGTGAGCAGTGGGAACAGTTTAGTCTCTGTCCATGCACCTTGGGTTTTGGAGTGATTGCTTTGGTAATTTCTTCATCCTCCTCTTCTGGTTTTCTTTTTCCTCCTTCCTTCCCTCCTTCCTCCCTTCCTTTCTTTCTTCATTTGAGACAGGGTCTTGCTCTGTATCCCAGGCTGGCCTGAGACTCACAATCCTCCTGCTTCAGCTTTCCTCGTGTTAGGATTATAGATATGTGTTATCATGGCCAGCCTCCTTGAAAGTTTCCGAGTCTCTCCCACACAGTGGCTGGGATGGGTGGCACTGGTGGTACTGAAGCAGCCCAGGCTGCTGTGGGCCCTATCTCCTGTTTTTCCCCCGACTCTCTGCTACCACCACCACTACTATGTGAAGGGTTGACCAGATCTCTGCTTCCGGAAGCCTACAACCTAGACCTGTGGGGCTGGCCTGGGGCCCGTGATTTGTGCTGGTTCTAGAGAGATGCCTAGTGCCTTGATTGTTCAAATAATGCTGATGTGCTGATTGTGAATGGACTCAAATTGTTTATATAGATTGGGGAGGGGCAGCTCACAGCCCTGTCTCTTGTTTGGCTTGCACAGTTACCTGCTTCTCCGTGAAAACCTGCCTGGACCGGCCACGCAAGCCGGGAATTGGCCTGGAGACTTAAAATTATATACAGACAGAGTGACAGAGACATGGGTCATCCTTGATACAAGAATACCAACTTTATTGTGCTCAGGGGCAACTTATATAGTGCTCTGGCCACGCCCCAGCTCTCGGGATCTTTCAGCTGCAGACCCATCAGAACCCACTCCCCTGCCATCAGGGTCTCGTGCTCAGCAGCTGCAGGCTGCTCAGAGCAGAGGAAAACAAGTTGTTTGCAGGAAATTCAGGGTCTGGGTCTGCAGCTCACTAGCTCCCAACACTTCTCTTTTTAAAACATAATAAAGGAAAGAAAACAAAACAAAAACTAGTTATGTGACCCATCCCATCTCTCCCACTCCCCACCAGTATTACTGGGATTAAACCCAGGGCTAAGAGAAGGGTCTAAATTGCCTTTGAACTTGCTTTGTAGTCCAGGCAGGACTTGAACTTACGATTCTCCTGCTTCAGCCTACTGAATAGCTGGGCTTACAAGACTACGTCACCAGACCCAGCAAGGACAAATGTATTTTTCTTGTCTTCCATCCCAGCCTTTCTCTTTGAGCTTCTATTAGATACTAAATAAATCCCTATTTGTTCCAGCCTTTGGGGCCATAGGTGCCAGTAAGCACCATTGGATAGTCTTCTCAGTGCTTCTTGGCGGGGCAGGAGCCCACTCCAGCCCCCTCAAGCATGTTATCCCTCAGCTCTGGAGCCCTGCTACCCTATCTTCGCCCTTGTGCAGAATGTGACCTGCCATCTCTCCATCGCACGATCTTGCCTGTTTTGTCATCTGGATTGGTGGAGCAATTCTCTCTTGTGGGGAGAAGAAGCTTTAGGTGACGTGTGAGTGGCTACTGGGCCAGCAGTGAGCATGATGAACTTAGGTAGCTGATGTTTTAGATTTCCTTTGGGCAGCTTAGGATGTATCTGTGCTACACCCAGAGCATCCTTGAAATAAGGGAGTCCTTCTTCCTAGTAAGTTGGTTTAAGACCCAGACTTAATATGTTGTTCTTGTTCATGCTTTCATGACCATTCTGATCCCATACTGTGGGGTGTCTGAGTTTCTGTTCCTGGTGGTTTCCCAAGAACTTCTTTTATCAATAGCCTACAGCAACATCTCCACCTGTTGGCAACTGATAGAATTGCAGGCATAGTGGCTAATTGGCAACTTAGTCTAGTCTTCTGAGAAGGAAGCACAGGCCCTGAGCATCTTGGCAGTTTTTCTTTCCATCTTTGTTTTTGAGTCCAGAATTGTCCCAGTGCTGTTCTTTAGCAATTTCATCTTCAAAAGAATCACAAGTCAGAATTAAATCCTGTCATTTTTTCTTTTATTCTTATGTCCTATATACCTAACATAAATATTTATGATTATTGGTCATGAGTACTGGAGAGGGGAAAGGAAAGAATCTGGCACAGCAGGAAGAGCTCCAGGCTAAGAATTAGGAGACTTGGGGTCTGGTCTCTGTTTCCATCTAGCCTGCTAGCCTCCCTTCCTTGGTCCTCAGTTTCCCTGTTTATGAAGAACTTAGGATAAATGACCTCAGGGCCAGTGAAGTGGCTCAGTAGGTAAAGCACTTACTGCCACACCCGATGACCTGGGTTTGATCCAAGAACCTACAGTGGAGAGAACATTCTTTTGGAAGGTGTCCTCTTCCCTCCAAATGTATCCCACAGCATACTTGTGCCTGCATTTACACACACACACACACACACACACACACACACACACACAAATAAGAAGTAAAATTAAGCTCTTCCAGAGGTCCTGAGTTCAATCCCCAGCAACCACATGGTGGCTCAATACCATCTGTAATGGGATCTAGCCTGCAGGCATACATGCAGACAGAACACAGTATACATAATAAATAAATAAATCTTTAAAAAAAAATTAAGGGCTAGAGTGATGGCTCAATGGTTAAGAGTATTGGCTGCTCTCTCAGAGGACCCGGGGCTCAATTCCCAGCACCCACATGGCAGTTCACAGCTGACTATAACTTTAGTTCCAGGGGATCCAATACCCTCATGCAGGCACCAATGGCAAAACATCAATGCACATAAAAGAAAACTAAATAAAAAGTAAGATTAAAAAAATAAAGACAAGTACACCCCTTCAATTTTGGCAAAACCAATTTATGCCTAGGGGTTTGAAGTAAGAGGCTACATATTGAAAGTGGTGGGATCCAGTTTGTCACAGTCCTTCCGTCACGGTCACTCACTGGTCCATGCCATGCAGGCTACTTAGGTATGTGAACTTAGGATCCTTGGTAACTTGGGACTCTGTCTTGGACATGTTGGAAGAGTCATTTGACTTGCAGCAAGACTTGAAACGTACATTGTGTGTGTGGACCGTCAACATTGGAGATACTCTTCCAAGCATTTATACTGGTGAGAATATGAAGAGAAGCATAGGTGGATGTGTTCACAGGCCATTGAGGGAAGGGAGCAATGTGGAGAGATTTTTATTGGTTTTTTTTTTTTTTTCAAGACAGGGTCTCTTTATTATGTAGCTCTTGCTGTTCTGGAACTCACTATGTAGACCAGACCAGGTAGGCCTTGAACTCCCCTGTTGTGGACTATTATTTTAAGATGTGTTACATTTGTTTATGCATTGGGACATTTGTTTCAATGATGCAAAGATGTGTTGCATTCTTTCATGTTGCACTTGTTTAACTCTGTGAAGCTGTGTTACTTTGCCTGTCTAAAACACGTGATTTGGTCTAATAAAGAACGGCCAATAGCAAGGCAGGAGAAAGGATAGGCGGGGCTGGCAGGCAGAGAGAATAAAGAGGAGAAGAAATCTGGGAGGAAAAGATCTAGGGGGTGTGTGTGGCCAGCCACACAGCCAGATGTGAAATAAGAAGGAAAGATATACAGAAATAGAGAAGGGTAAAAGCCCACAGGCCAAAGGTAGATGGATGGGATAATTTAAAGAAAAGCTGGCTAGAAATAAGCCAAGCTAAGGCCAGGGATTCATAAGTAAGAATAAGACTTCATGTGATTTATTTGGGAGCTGGGTGGTGGGCCCCCTAAAGAGTAAAGAGCAAAAAAAAAGTAATAAACAACTACACTCCCCAGTGCTGGGATTAAAGGTGCATGCCACCACGCCCAGCTGGAGAAAGAAATTTTGTAGCTCACAAACAACCCCAGTGACTTGTGCTTAGTCATCTAAGTACTATTGATGCTCAGTGGGAGATGGAGCAGCCAGGGGACACGTTCTGGGAGTAGAATGATGGGAACCACTCATTCCTCAAGGATGAGTTTTGCTGAGGTGTTTGTTCAGAGCCCTGTGGGTCATACAAAAAGCACTCGGCGCTGGTGTCACACTGTCCTTGACCTCTTGAATCCTCTCAGCTGGCTTCTGTTGAGTGTTTGAGTCCTGGGCTCGGAGTGAGGCAGGCTCCCCTGCTTTGCACAACCGTGTGCGCTCATCAAGAGGGGTGTTAGCTAGGCTCAGTGCTCAATGAGACCTCCTCCACACGTCCCAGCTACTCAGTGGTAGAGTTGGACTTGAGGACTTTCCCATCGTCAGTGTGTTCCGGCCTCCTTGTGTCAGCCTCTTGGCGGGACGCATGCCATTGATCTCCTGCTTCGCCAGCTCTGGACACTGTCCCCACATCTCTGCTTTCTGTCCTTGTCACTCTTCTTCCTCTGGCCCCTGACTAGGGTGGGTTTGCTGAAGCTCCTTTCTGGAGTGACTGTTGAATTCAGGACTGGGGACAGGGCTAGGAGAGGCGAAGAAGAGGGCCTTTGACCTTGACTTTGAGTTCCTTCTTCCTTGTGGGGATGTGGGTGACTTCTGTGAAGAGGTGTGGGGCTACCCAGACCTGAGTATGGCCCCCTTGTCTTGAGCTTGTCCTCATTACCTGGTCATTGTGCTTTGACTTCTTTCTCTGTAATAACAGGGTTTTGGAGACTTTTTTTGTGACTTTTTTCATTTCATTTTTATTTATTTTTTACTTCTTTGCTTATTATTTACTTGAGTCAAGGTCTCATGTAATCCATGCTGGCATTTAACTTTCGTAGCCAAGGATGACCTTGAAATTTTAATCTCTAGCTCCCCAGTGCTGTGGCTATAAGGTGTGGCCCACCATGCCTGGTTTATGTGGTGCTGAGGATCAAACCCAGGGCCTTTGTGACTGTTTGGTAAGCAGTTTACCAGATAAGCTTCACCTCAGCCTATTTTTCCAATGCCTTACCAATTGCTTTTCTTGCCTGTCTTTAGTTATTTTAAGTATATGGTGTTTTGCCCACGTGTGTGTGTCTGTGTGTATGTGTGAGAGAGAGAGAGAGAAAGAGAGAGAGAGACATGCATGTCTGGTGCCTGATGCCTTCAGAAGCCAAAAGAGTATGTATGGTTGTAAGCTCCCGTGCAGGTGCTGGGACTTGGACCCAGGTCCCTGTGGAAGAGCAGCCAGTGCTCTTAACCACCGAGCCATCTCTCCAGCCCCACACTTCTTTAAGGATGTTCTCCCTGGTGCTCCAGTTTCCCTTCTCACCTCCAGGGCTTGCTCTTTGCTCCTAGGTAAACTCCACAGCAAGCTGAGAGTGAGGCCTGAGCGCTGACACTGTATCCTTCCCTTCACTCTGACAGAGCTTTCCTAGAGATCTCCTGCAGACTCCAAGGTGCCCTGGTACTGCCCTTCCTGCCGTGTCGTAGGAACCTGGTAGATGGGGCAGCGAACAGGCAGCTGGCCTAGTTGTGTGGATTGAGCCCTGGCCAGGAGGCTGCAGAATAGACAGGTGCCTTCCCCCAGCAGTTAGCTGGGCCTGGCCTCTTCCCCACCACCCCGCCCTACCTGCTGAGTCACAGGCCGTCTGAGTCCTCATACCTGCCTGGCTACTGGTTCAAGCTCTGTGTATGGTGAGGTCACATGTCTTGACCCTCTCAGGAAAGTAGTAAAGCCCAGCTGCCCTCACCCTCTGGGTGGCAGATTAGAGCAGCCCCTGCAAAGGCTAAGCTGGATGTGGTCTGGGCTTTGGAGGAGGTGAGTGGCCTGGGGACTTCCTCGTAGCTGCTGCTGCTTCTTTTGTTTTTGGTTTTTCGAGACAGCGTTTCTCTGTGTAGCCCTGACTGTCCTGAAACTCACTGTGTAGACCAGGCTGGCCCTGAACTCACAGAGATTCATCTGCCTCTGCCTCCTGAGTCCACCACCACCTCCCAGCTTCCTCGTAGCTTCTTAATGGCCTGGGTCCCTAAGGAGGAGAGTACTGGTCATGGGACCCTGACTGGCAGGTGGGTGCTTCATGGTCCTGTGTCTTCCCCAGGCACAGACCCCTTTGTGAGCAGCAGACCAGCCTGAAGGCTGGGAGCCCGACACCCACGTCTGCATGCTGAGGAAGATGGGTGAGGCCGTGGCCAGAGTTGCGAGGAAGGTCAACGAGACTGTGGAAAGCAGCTCAGACACCCTGGGTAAGTGAGGCCTGGCTCTCCTAATGTGTAACTTGCTTGTGAACTCAGAGATGGCACACAAGGAGATGAAGGGGTCATCAGTGTGTGGCCAGGAGGACCATGGATCTTTTGCCACAGTTGTGACTCTTGTAGCTAGTGTGTGTCTCACTGTGACTTTGTTCTTGTTCTGGGTCTTGGTCAAAGAGATTGGAAGAGGGCTGAGCTGTGGATCCTGGCTAATTGAATGTCAGTGAGCTTAGTGTGTGTGTGTGTGTGTCTCCCCTTGAACTGCTTCAAAACATCAAACTGGCCACGCTTGAGTACAGGCCCCATGCCTGGCGCCTCTTGAATGTTATCTGGTTGAACTGTCACAGTCTCCTTGGGGTGAACAATACTTGCCAGTCATGGTTAGCCTGTGTGAGCGTTTGGGTTCACCCAGCTAGAAGATACCATCACGCTCTGTTGTTGTGACATGTATTTTTTTAAAATTTGAACTGATAATAGCCTTTTAGCTTTTTATTTGCTCTGAGATGTCAAGCATTTAAGCAAGCCATCCTTGTAGTCGAGTTCTGCAGATGTGAATGACAGAGGAGCCAGGGAGACCGAACAATTACGTCTGCATCCGCATGAGTTTGTGTGTGCCTTTGTGAGCATGAACGATTCATGTATACACATGAGAGAGTGTGTGTGTGAGCATGTCAGTGCCACTGAAGAGACAGAGGCATATTGGCACATTGTAGGACCTAGACGGGCTAGAGCACAGCCCTATCTTGTTAACGATAGTGCATATTGCTTGGATGGGCTTTATCTGTAGAGAAGCATTTTCCAGACATGTGAGGGTTTGTCTGCACGTGTGTGTGTCTGCATGTGTCTGTGTGACAGGGCAGCCTTTTGGTGGTGTTTGCCGGAGTAGAGACCCAGTTGTGAGCTCCCCATCAGGTGTGTCTGGAATGCAGGCACCACGTCAGAAGGCGACATCCCAGGGATTAGAGAGACAGTCAGCCTTCAGATGCGCCTTGCTCACTGCCTCTTCCAGGAAACCCTGAGTTTTATCCTGCTCACCTTTCCTCCCTTTCTTCCCCCTCTGGAGTGACCCATCTGGCATTCCCAGAGGGCAGGAACACTGGTCTTTTTTTTCACCCTGTCTCTCTGGCTGAAGTGGAATGCTGTGCAGCTCAAACTGGCCTTGAACTCACAGTGATGCACCTGTCTCTACCTCCTTAGTGCTGGCATTAAAGGCGTGTGCCACCACTCGCAGTTAACCCTGTGGTCTTCTGCACCCTCTCCCTGAACCTAGTGTGGCAGTTGGCACTGTGTTGGCATGTGGAAGGTTTGCTAAGCTGAGCCAAAGGGTGAGAGGTTCCTGCTAGCTTTGGAGGGGAGCCTTAGGATAGCTGCTAACTGTGGCCCCTTGTAAAAGCTCTGAAGTCTTATCCCAGCATGCAAGACTCTCTGCCAGGCTTTGGGCTATTGGATCCTGGATGTCAATCCTGACTTTGCCACTTACTAGCTTGGCATCTTAGCAGGTCACCTACCCTGTCTGAGGCTTGATGTCTTCATCTATAAAGTGATGATGGTAATTGTGTCTTCCTCTCAGGGTGGTTAAGGACAATTACATCTGTCATTTGCTTGGCATGCAGGGAGCTTAATAATTGGCAGGTATTTTAAAGATTTATTTATTATGTATGTATACAGTGTTCTGCCTGCATTATGCCTACACACCAGAAGGGGCACCAGATCTCATTAGAGAGGGTTGTGAACCACCATGTAGGTGCTGGGAATTGAACTTAGAACCTCTGGAAGATCATCCAATGCTCTTTTTTTTTTTTAAAGATTTTATTTATTATGTATACAGTATTCTCAGTATTCTGTCAGAATGTATGCCTGCACACCAGAAGAGGGCGCCACCATCGCCCAGCGCTTAGTACATTTTATATAGAGAGGAGGAAGAAATTTTTTTAAATATTTATTTATTTATTATGTATACAATATTCTGTCTGTGTGTATGCCTGCAGGCCAGAGGAGGGCACCAGACCCCATTACAGATGGTTGTGAGCCACCATGTGGTTTCTGGGAATTGAACTCAGGACTTTTGGAAGAGCAGGCAGTGCTCTTAACCTCTGAACCATCTCTCCAGCCCTGGCAGCTGTTATTTTTAATTTTTTTCATACCCAAAGGTGGTGGAGGTGGAGGCTAAGTCCTCATTGACACAAATACACCTCCACAGGTGCCAGTCACCTGGGTCACAAGGGACCCACTTCACATTCCCTCTGAGAGGAAGTTCAGTACAAGGTGGCATGTCTGTAAAGTGGCAGGCTGGGTCGAGGGACCCAGGCAGTGCCTTCTCATCCAGATCTAGATCCTGCGACCGCAGTGGGTAGTGACAGTGCTCAGGAGGGAGAGCCAGAGAGGGAGAACTGAACTCTGACCCCGGAAGTTTCCTGGTTGAGGAGGCAGCGGCTGTGAGGAGGTAGGAGGAAGGGACTGGATGCAGCTGAGTTAGGAGAGGCTGTTGCTGAGTCAGCGTTGTTCCTCCAGCTTTTAGAAGGTTTGTTTAGGGATGATCCTCCCCAACTATGTGAAATCTGGACCTCCAGAAACCAGAGCTTGCAAATGTGTGCGTTCCAGTGGCCAGGTGCAGATGTCAGTGAGTGAGAGTGGGGTGTGTCTGGGTGACGTGTGCGGGATCGCTAGGGTAGAACAAGGCGCACCAACTTCTGTACCAGCCAGGGTCCATGCCCACCAAGGATCCCAAGGCAGGTCTCCCAACCACCCTTCCAGACCACTGCAGTACCTGGGATTAGAGCCCCTGCCGAGAGACCAGAGCCAAGACCCTCACTTTACCACACAGCCTTGGAGTCGGGTGGTAGTTGGTAATTGCCAAGATCCTGGATGCAGTAAAGCTCCAGTCAGCATGGGAGAGCCTTCAGCCATGGAGGTCCTGCTGAAGCTGGGGACTTTCCTGTGGTGGGGATTGATTGGGCCTTTAAAATCAAGATTGGATTGTACCCCATTAGTGACCATAGAAGCAAACTGTGAGACCTGATCACTCTGAACTCCCTATCAATTTGGAAGCTGAGCTGACCAGGCTCAAACAGTCTGAAGGAGCTGGACTTTGAGAAGCCTGCACATTGCTGGGCAGTGGTGGCACATGCCTTTAATTCCTGCACTCAGGAGTCAGAGGCAGGGGGTTCTCTGTGAGTTTGAGGCCAGCCTGGTGTAGTGAGTTCCAGGACAGGCTCCAAAGCTACAGAGAAGCCTTGTGTTGAAAAGACAAAAAACCAAAACCAAAAAAAAAAAAAAAAGTCTGCACAAATCAAGGCCTAGGTTAAGTGGCTCAGTGTGTAAAGATGCTTGCCACCAAGCCCAAGGACCCAAGTTTAATCCCAGGACCCATATGATGAAGGGAAAGAACCAACTACAGCTTATCCTTGAACCTCTACATAAGTCTTGTTATTCTTGGGCACGCAGATACACACATACACACACACAAGTTTGTGATTTCAGAATCTTTGAGGAATTATTTTTAGTGTAGAACTAAAGGAAGATAACAGATTAAAAAAAGGAAAAGTAGCTTTCACCGTACCTCGTCCTTTTATTATTTTTTAAATCTACTTTTATTTCATGTTCATTGCTGTTCTGCCTGCATGCACATCTGTGTGAGAATGTCAGAAGCTCTGGAATTGGAGTCACAGACAGGAGTGAACTGCCTGCCATGTGGGTGCTGGGAATCGAATCCGGGTTCTCTGGAAGAGCAGTCAGTGCTCTTAACCACTGAGCCATCTCTCCAGCTCCCCCGCCCCCACCCTTTTACTGAAGGTAGCATGCTCCAGAAACCCCAGCTTCCTGCAAGGACATAACCTCAGCTTGGTACCTTGACAGGTCCAGAGTGACCTTCCTCCCACCTAGGGATGATGGACTATCGACTCTGCCTCCCCAGCTCACCAAGCACCCTTGTGAGCACTTTGCCAATCCTGACTCATTTAATTGCCATGAGAACTTGATGATGTTAATATCCCTTTGTAAAGATGATGAAACAACGTGAAGTTTTTTTAAAAAATATTTATTTATTTATTATGTATACAATATTCTGTCTGCGTGTATGCCTTCAGGCCAGAAGAGGGTACCCCATTACAGATGGTTGTGAGCCACCATGTGGCTGCTGGGAATTGAACTCAGGACCTCTGGAAGAGCAGGCAATGCTCTTAACCTCTGAGCCATCTCTCCAGCCCCAGACATGAAGTTTTTTTGTTTTGGTTTTTCGAGATGATCTTTGGCTGTCCTGGAACTCACTCTGTAGACCAGGCTGGCCTTGAACTCACAGAGATCCACCTACCTCTGCCTCCCAAGTGCTGGGATCAAAGGCTGCACCACCACTGCCTGACTGACTTGAGTATTTTTTATGTGTTGTTTCTAGCATTCTGCTGCATAAAGGTGCCCTTGTAAGGTTGCTTTTTGTTTTTTAGTTTTGTGACAAGGTGTTACTGAGTAGCAAACTTATTAGACCCCAGACTCATTATGTAGCTTAGGCTGCCTTTGACATCACTGTATCGCCCAAGATGGCCTTGAGCTTACGGTGACCCTCCTACTCAGCCTCCCAAGTGCTGGGATAATCGTGTATCACATCATGTTCTAAGCATGTATCACATCATGTTGTGGGAGTTTTACAGAGCTCAAGCTAGAGAGAGTGTGCAGGTGACTTGCTGATGACCCCGGTGAGTAGAGCTAAAACCACAGCTCATCCAGCCCTGTGTGGTTCAGACAGAGACACAGCAAACACCCTGATGCCCCTCTGGGGGTGCAGGAGATGAAGAGCTGGGCTGAGAGTCGAGCAGCTGGAGGCTACCCTGCTCCAGACTGTCTCCTCTCATGCCTCAGAAATACCATGGTGAGCCTACCTTTCTTTCCTTTTCTTTCTTTTTGAGACAGGGTCTCACTATGTGGTTCTGACTGGCCTGGAACTTGCTCTATAGACGATGCTGGCCTTGAACTCACAGAGATTCTTTTGCCTCCTGTCTCCACCTCCCAAAGTACACCACTATGCTTATCTTCTATTTTTAGTTATATGTGATTCTGTGCACATGAATGCAGATGCCCTCAAAAGCCAGAGGAGAACTTTGGGTCCTCTAGAGCTGGAGTTATAGATGGTGGTCCTCTGAAAGAGCAGCAAGTGCTCTTAGCTGCTGAGCTATCCCTCCAGCTCCTACCCTCACCCTTTCCATTTTTGCAGTGCACAAAATGCCTGTCTGCTCTCTATGCGCTACCATATAGTTCGCGAGCTTCGGGCAAGGAGCTGGAGGTTGAAACATACAAAGACACACAGACAGACAGAGACACGGACCTCTACTCACTGGTAAGAAACTCTTTATTCAATAGCACCATGGAGGCTTATATACCCAACAGTCAGGTGGGCCAACAGGTGAAAACCTTATCCTCTGATCCTCAAGGCAACACGTGCTCATGAAGCAGAGCTGGTAAACAATTATGACACAGCTTTCAGTAACTCAAATCAGAAGGAAAGGAAAGATCTCTAACAGGGAAGAGCAGTTGAAGGCCAGGACTCCAAATGGTACCAACACATTTTTGTTTTGTGATAATCTCATCAAGTTGTCTAGTGTGGTCCTGAACTTGGAACCCTCTGTCTCCCACGAGGCTGGGATTCCAGACAGGCAAACTCACGCCCACCTGAGCTTGGCTTCCCTCAGTAGAGCCTGTGTGGCTCTCGTCGTGGCTCGTGAGAATCCACACCTTGCTTCTCTCTCCCCTGAGTAGGATACGTGATGCAAGTGCGTCTCTGTCTGATTGCCTCTTCCCCAGGCGGGAGGACACATGGGTGATTTCTAGGTTTCCCACATTGTTAATGAGCCCATCAACGGTGTCATAAAGGTTTGTCGTGCGAGTTAGTGCTGGGAGCAGGGGCTGGGCTGCATGTGGTGAGTGTGAACAGCCCCTCCCATGCCGAGAGCGCTGGTTTCTGCCTGTATTCTTCAGCACTCAGTACAGTTTTCCATTTAGTCTGGCCTTTTAGGGGTGAGACAGCATCTCTTGTTGCTTTATTTACAGTTCATTGGTGACAAACGATGTTGAAAATCTTTTCATGTACCTCTTTGCCTGATCTGTCTGTCTTTGATAAAATCTGTGTTCCAGCCTTTTATAGCCATTTTTAAACAAATGACTTATCATGTTAAGTTTTGAAAATTCTCATGTATGTGTATATATATATTGTGTGTGTGTATATACAGATACATTTTTTTTTCTTTGAGGTAGTGTGTCTCTACGTAGCTGGCTATTCTGGAAAGAGATCTGTTTGCTTCTGCCTTATGAGTGCTAGGAATAAAGGCATGTGCCACCCTGCCCGGATCTATAAATATATATATATATGGTTTTTTAGCATATTATACTTATTACTTATTTATTTATTGGGTGGAGTGCACATTTGCCATGGTGTGTATGTAGAGGTCAGAGAACTTTTGGGAGTCGGTTCTCTCCTTCAGCCCTGTGGGCCCTGGGGTTGGAATTCAGGTCGTCAGGTTTGGTGGTTAATGCCTTTTCCTGCCGAGCCATCTTGCTGGTGCCCTGTTCTTTATACATTCTGGATCCAAGTTCTGTTTCCTTTTTAAAGTTTGAGTCAGGTTCTGGCTATGTAGTCCAGGCTGGACTCCCAACGCCATCTTTCTGCCTCAGTCTCCTAAGTGCTGGGATCCTCTGGCATGTGTTTTCCATCATACCTGGCCAGATGTGTTTTGCTAACTGTTTCTAGGCTTTACCTTGTCTTTCAGCCTTTTAACAGTGTCTTTTGAGAAATAGATATTTTTAATTTTTTTTTTCGAGACAGGGTTTCCCTGTGGCTTTTGGAGCCTGTCCTGGAACTAGCTCTTGTAGACCAGGCTGGCCTCAAACTCACAGAGATCCGCCTGTCTTTGCCTCCCAAGTGCTGGGATTAAAGGCGTGCGTCACCACTGCCCGGCTGATGTTTTTAATTTTGATGAAGTCCAATTTATCATTTTTTCCTTCTAGACAGTACTTCTGGTGGTGCATATAAGTTAGCATTGCCAAACTCAAGCCTGCATGTTCTCCTCTTGGGACCGTCTGAAAGCTGTTCATGGGACCCATGACTGTGAAATTGCAAGGTTCTCCCAGGCAGCACGTAGAGGGGAGGCTTGTGTGAGGCCCTTCTTTCTGCCTTGAATTTCTAAGGTCGGAGCAGGTTCGTTGCCTGGCCAACCTCTGGATATATGTGAGCGGTCAAAGCGGGAGACTGCGCATGAGTTGGGGAAGGCCGCATCCTAGGATGCGAGCTGTGACATAAGTAGGTAGAGCAAGGCTAGAGAGAGAAGGGATGCAGACACCCCCCAATTCCCTTTTCCCTGGCTCTCCAGCCCCTAGCCACGTCCGGCCACACTTAACCAGCAGATGGCACCCTGTCACCAGCTGGCCTGGCTGTTGCAGGAAATCAGTCCCACCACCTGACAAAAAGTCCTCTCCTCAGCTGGCTCACCTTCTGTAAGGTGTAATTTGTCTGACCCCGGTAGGGACCACACGATCTGGAAACTCCCCCCAACCTTTTTTCCTTCCTTCCTCCCTTCTTCCCTCTCTTCCTCTCTCCTCCTTCCTTTCCTCCCTCCTCCCTTCTTTCCTCCCTCCTCCCTTTTTTCCTCCCTCCTCCCCTCTTCCCTCCTCCCCCTTCCCTCCCCCTCTCTCTCCTCCTTCCTTCCTCCCTCCCTCTCTCCTCCTTTCTCCCTCCTCCCTCTTTCCCTCCCTCCCTCTTGTTTTTGTTTTATTTTGAGAAAGGGTCCCACTGTGTAGCTCTGGCTGGCCTGGAACTCGCTCTGTAGACCAGTCTGGCCTCAGACTCAGAGATTTCCCTGCCTCTGCCTCCTAAGTGTTGGGATTAAAGATGAGTGCCACCCAGCCAAGCAAAAACCCCTCTCTTATATGACAGTATCTACCATGCACTTAACGTGATTCTCGCTGAATCTGAAATATCTGCTGTATCTTTCCCAACAAATATAAGCTGAGCACCGACTGTATGCTCAGAAGAACCAGCTGTTCCAGGTGTGGAAACTGACGTAGGTCTTCCTCCATGTTCCTCTCTCCCTCTCTGTACACATACATGTTTAGGATAAGGGAAGCACCCAGGGCTATAGCAGAAATTGTGTCTCTGTCCTGGATGGGTGGTAGCCTTGTCCTTAGTTGAGGTATGTTAACCTACAGTTCCTGGAGCAACCTGTGGGTTTAGGGGCTGTATGTTTCACTGTTGTGTTTCTAACCTGGGAAGTCCCCAGGATCTGTCAGGTTCAACCCTTTCTGAGGTCACGCAGGTAGGGACAGGCTCCAGAGGCATCCCTCAGACTCCCATTTCTGCTCGCTGAGAAAGCCAGAGCCTTTGTCCTGCTTTCCTGGCCCCCGCTTCTGATGGGGACAACAGGCTGGTTGCTGACCGGCTGTCCACTGCAGAGCTTCTAACTGTTCTCCCTAGAGACCCTGAGCTCCTGTGTGATGAGAGCCTCCTCTCGGCTCTGCCTCTGTATAATGCAATGTGGAGGGGGTGTGAGAAACTTTCTATCTAACCTCCCGTTTCTGGACAGTCTCTCCAGATTGCGGGGTTTGGGAAACCAAGCCCGAGCCTTCCTCCAGGCCAAGAGAGAGCTTTCCCCCTCCGGAGCTCAGGACCTTTTAATAGGAAGGCTTTGTACCCTGGAGGAGGCACACCCACAGTCTCACGCTGAGCTGACCATTTCTCGGGAGTGTGGCTACCCAGTGCACATAGTGTTCAGCATCTTCTCCGGCCCTGACCCAGAGATGCCAATGCCCCAGTACATTCAGACTCCTGAGATAGAGCACTACAGCCCGGCTGGCTTAAAAGCAGCAGAAATATGGTTCAGGGAGAGGGCTCAGTGGGCAACATGCTGGCCGTGCAAGCATGAGAATCTGAGTCTGGATCTCCAGAACCCACACAAAGCGGGTTGCTGTAGCACAGATGGAGGCGGAGGTAGAAGGCCCGAGAGCTTGAAGGCCAGCTAGCCTGGTGTATGCAGTGGTAGATAACAAGAAACCCTGTCTCCAAGAAGGTGGAAGGCGGGGACTGACCCCCAAGGTTTGCTTACTTGGTCGGTATACACTCTTAACTGCTGAACCATCTATGCTGCCTCCTGCACATGGATTTTAAAAGAGAAGTTATTTATTTTGTGTGTGAATATATGTGCAAGTGTGTATTTAAATGTATGCATGTCAGGCCCAAAGAGAATGTTGAGTGTTGCGTAGCACATAACTGGGATCTGAACTGCGGTCCCCATGATTGTGTAGTAAGTATTCTTTCTCATTCATTCATTCATCCATTCATTCACTCATTCATGGTTTTTTGAGACAGGGTTTCTCTGTAGCTTTGGAGCCTGTCCTAGAACTCATTCTGTAGACCAGGCTGGCCTTTGAACTCAGAGAGATCTGCCTGCCTCTGCCTTCCGAGTGCTAGAATTAAAGGCGTGCACCAGCACCGCCCATCATGTAGCAATCATTCTTAACCTGAACGCTCTCGCCAGCGCTATGTGCATGAAGTTTTAGCACATACATCCTTGATTTTGTTTCTTCACTGCTGAAAATCTTCCATATGTCTGCCTGTAAATGTTTGTTACATGCATCATTGTGTTATATCCCACTGCATACATGTGCCCCAGTGTGTTCGCCAGCACCACTGTTCATGAATTCAGGGCTGTCCTGCAGTTCTCATATGTATGTAATTATGTAAGGAGAGACCCAGGCTGTAGGCATCCTCTCTAGGTAGTGTGGGGCTGTAGGACAGATCCCGTTCAGGCTGACAAATGGGGCTGGTTGTAGCACTGGCAGGGAGGTAGAACCAGTAAGAGTTCCTGTGGCCCCTTTCATCCCTCCTAGGATAGGCCTGTTGGTAGCAAGAGGAGTCCTGAGGCTTGAGCCTTGTCTTAGTTAGGGTTTCTGTTGCTGTGACGAAAAACTATGACCACAAAGCAAGTTGGGGAAGGAAAGGGTCTATTTGGCTTGCACTTCAGCATTGTTGTTCATTTCTGAAGGAGTCAGAACAGGAACTCAGACAAGGCAAGATCCTGGAAGCAGAGGCTACGGAAGGGTGCTGCTTACTGATTGCTTCCTATGGCTTGCTCGGCCTACCTTTTTTTTTAATATTTATTTATTTATTATGTATACAATATTCTGTCTGTGTGTATGCCTGCAGGCCAGAAGAGGGCACCAGACCTCATTACAGATGGTTGTGAGCCACCATATGGTTGCTGGGAATTGAACTCAGGACCTCTGGAAGAGCAGGCAATGCTCTTAACCACTGAGCCATCTCTCCAGCCCTCAGCCTACCTTCTTATAGAACCCAGGACCAGTAACCCAGGGATGGTACTACCACCATGGGCTGGGCCCTCCCCCATTGATCACTAAATGAGAAAATGCCTTACAGCTGGATTTCAAGGAGGCATTTCCTTAGCTGAGGCTCCTTCCTCTGATGACTCTATAGCTTGTGTCAAGTTAACACACAAAACCACCCAGTACAAGCCTTTAGCTCAACCCTGTTTTTGCTAGCCGACCTTGGTGGTCATTTCCCAATTCTGGTCTGAACTTCTATCAGTTACACAGGTGCTGAGAGACCAGCCCACTCTCCAAGGTGCCTTGGGCATGTCCATTCCCTGGTCTTGGGATCTAAGAAAGCAGGCTTGTGTGGGCAGGCTGTGGCAGAAGTGGCTGTCAATAAGCCTCTGAGAGTCTGAGGCTGGTGTCCCCGGCAGGATGTGCCAGTGTAGAGCGAGCAGCGTAGGTGGAATCCTGGTAGGATGCGAGGGTATAACTCCGAAGCAAATAACTGGCTTGAAAAGGAAAATCAATAGATTCAGAGAAGCAGAAACAGCTTTACCACCAGCAAATTGGCCTGGCGCCGGGGCCTGCTGGGCTTTAATACAGGACCCAGGTTTGGGGTGGCTCTTGTATCAGAGGCTTGTGATTAGCGCCCGTCCTCCTGGGGCCCGTGGAGCTTCTGAACTGGTGTCAAGCGCAGCTGAGGCCCAGAACCGTGAGTGCAAAGTCCAGGCAGTGGGCAGCAGGAGAGGACTCAAGGTTCCAGTACACCTTGTCTTCTGTCCTTGGTGTACTATTTCCTTGTGCTCAGGTGGTCCTGGGGCCCACCTAGACCCCTCAGCTAGGGACTGGGGACAGGAAAGGGACCACTCCAGAGGGAGCCAGGCCCAGTGGTGCAGAGCGTGGTCTTGCTCTAAGGTCTAGCTGTGACCTTCACACCTGGAGGACAGCACCAGATGTGCTGGGTTGTAGCTCAGCTTGGAGAGCGTTTGCCTAGTAAATCAAGCCTGGTGATAATCTTGCAATCCCAGCACTTGAGAAGTAGAGGCAGGAGGACCAGAGTTCAGGGCAATCCTCAGCTACATAGTAAGCTCAAGGCTAGCTTGGGCTACATGAGACCCTGACTCAAAAACAACAAAAGCCACTCAGCAGCAGCAAAAACAGGTGCTAAGATCAGTAGTACTTCCTGTAATCACAGTGCTCTGGAGGTGGAGGTCATGAGTTCCAGGCTAGCTAAGGCTGCATAGTGAGACCTGTCCTAAAAAAAAAAAACCAACCTTTTACCTTACCCCCACCCCAACCAGAAAGAAAAAATCCAAACCTAAGCACAGAAAGAAGCTGTGGGTAACTGTAAGCCTGGAGTGCTGACGCCAAGGTGGGGAAGGGTAGGTAGTGCGAAACCAGACTTTCCCTGCCCTCTGGCCCCTACTCCCTTCCTCTCTGGCACAGTGTTTTGTGGGACCAGAAGAGCATGAGGCTCTTGGGGTCAGACTGGCCGGCTGTGGGATTGCTGGGACAGAGAGTGGTCACCTGGGGCTCTAGGCTGCCCCAGTTCATAGCTGTGCTGAGAGAGGCCCCAAAGCTCTGTGGATGGGTCTCTCCCTCCCTTGGATGTCTAGATCCTCTTGGAGCTCTGAAAGTATTGGTGAATGAGCCTCATCCACCCTGTTTGGACATCACTGAGGGCTGAGGACTTCAGACTGCCACACTTCCAGATTCCAGGAATGGAGGCCAGTGCCCCAGGGACTTATAGCCTGACCCCCTAGCTCCAGCTCTGTGCCATGTTGCCTAGTCAGAGGTCTTGTCCCAAGCCAGTGCCTCCACTGGAGAAATGAATAAGGCCCCATTCACTTGCTCTCCTCCCCTCTATCCTCTCTCTTCGTAGCCTAGTGCTGTGGAGATGGCTTGGGCGAGAGAGTTGTCTCAAGGGAAACAGGGATGGTGGTGGTCCCTCTCCAGCCAGGACACTAGGGCCCAGATATGGAGATGGGGCACCAGATGGAGAGCTGGTCCTTGCAGAGGAGAGAGTGGGTGGAATATGGATGAGCTCTGCTTTTATTCACACACAGGACCGCAGCTGCTCTGTGGACTGGGTGTTGAAACTCCTGAACCTTAAAGGGCAAGTTGGGTCCAAGGTGCTGGCCAGGGGCCTGAGGTGTTCCCGGCTAAAGGTGGGTGGTCCCTGCCCTTCCACACAGATGGGTAGAGGAGCCAGTTAGGAGGTGAAGTGCTGTGACATTGTAAATAGCTGTGCAGCGAGGTCGCACCTTACACAGGACCAGGATCCTGAAGGTGGAAAGGTCACTTAGGATCAAAATGACTGTAAATAGGAAGACACGGCCACTTCTTGTCTTTGATGGACCAGGCTGTCAGCTGCTGCACATACTCCCTGTTTCATCCTTAACTCTGCCATCTTAGAAGGTACCTGTTAAGCCTCCAACTCCTTATGTAGCTGAGGAGGACCTCGAACTTTTGGTCCTCCTGGCTTTGCCTCCAGAGTGCTTGGATTACAGGCTTGCACCACCATGCCAAATTTGGTTTTGTGTGTCCTAAGTGAACACTGACCAACTAGGTTACATTCCAGCCTCTAATTCTGTGTTACAGAGGAGAAAACTGAGGCATAGGGGCACTGAGCCACTTCCCCAGGCCATACCTCCCTGGTAAGGTGGGGAGAGTGATTTAAACCCAGCCAGAGTTCTCTCCAGGGTGCAGCAAACATTGTTACCTCTGAGGAGACAGTTGATTCTGTGTTTGGGAGCACTTGGGGCCCCACCAGAGGCCAGTAAGCCCATGCTGTAGGGAAATACATATCTTCAATGTCAGAGGCACTCACCGCCTCTGACATCAGCTAAATGAGTACGTGAGCTGCCTTTGCTTTCTCTGATCTGGATGGTGACAGATGTCCCTGGTGGCTTCTGAGCAAGAGAGCTGCGTGACCTGCTCAGGTCTGGAAAGGTCACCACTGGGTATAGGGCACACATGAAATCACCTAGGGATCCCAGGGAAAAAGCAGCTTGGCACCTTTGTGGGTGACAGGAAGGCAGTTAGGGGTGCTCTGTGGAATCTGGTTAATAAATGGAAGCCTGGGTTATTTGGAGTTGGTAGTGTGGGGAGTTCTGAGAAGTTTGGGTACCTTATGGGACACCATGGAGAGGCTCACAGCAAAGAATTGGACAGATGGCTTGGTCAGCTGGCACTGGGGATTTCTGCAGAAGCCACTGTCCCAGGAGCCTACCCCACCTTAGGTTGCTCCCTCCCTTGATGGCAAATCTTTGAAATTGCAGGGCTAATGAGGCAGCTCCAAAGAGTGCGTGCTTGCAGGAGAGTGGAACCGCCTAGCCTCAGAAATCAGCAAATAGATAATTTCACAGTATCAAAAGCTCCCGTTGCTCAGGCACGAAAATGTTAGCCTTGGGCAGGCAACTTAATGAGGAGGCTGAGTAGTATATTAAAACCAAATATTTCCACAAATGTACATGCGACACTGGCTGTTAAGGTGGCCAGGGATGGAAGTTCAGGTTGGAGTGGACAGGCCAGGCCATCAGTTCTGGAGTCAGGCCTCCTCTAGGCTGTCGGTGTGAACTTGTGCGTGCCAGAAGCAATCTCTTGCTTGATAAACTTGAGAAATTGTGATTGCTCACAGCGATGGTGCTGTCCAGACTCATTATCCCAGAAGATGAGGGTGAGGTTAGGCCCCTTTGAATCGCCCTGCCTTAGTTGACTGGATTGCCAAAATGCATGTTTCTGTCTCGCTCTGGTTTCTCTGGGAGGCTTCTTTGTCAAGTCCTCTCTCCTGAACGGTGTCTCACCCTGTGCTGTGTCTGTGGTCATGGCTCTGCAGAGGATGGACTGTGAAGGTACTGAAGAGAAGGTCTGATCAAGGAACCCTGCTGAGCTTCCCCATAATTCCCGTGCTGAGGCTTGCCTCACCCCTCCCTCTGTGGCCTGCTGTCCCAGGATACCCTTTTGTTTTCCGAGGACAGGTCTAGCGAGCTGACCGCCCTCTCAGGTCTGTGTGTCTCTTTACTGTGTGAGAGCATGAACTAGCTCCTAATAGATGGCACTTGGGTCTAGCTTACCATTGTGTCCTTAGCCAATATTAACACAGTGGCTACCCGGGAGAGACTTCTCAGATGAATGAATGAGTCAAATGAATTAACGATAGCTTTCAAGAGGTGGTACTTCTACATCACACAAAGAAAGAGAGCCAGCTATGGTGGTATATCTCTCAAATTCCAGCACTTAGGAGGCAGGGGCAGGAAGGTTGCCACTTCGAGGCCAGCCTGGGATATATATAGAGAGCTATCTGAAAAAACAAGTCCCCCAAAGCTCCCAAAAGTTGGGATGTAGTTCAGCAGAGAGTTGCCTAGCATGTGGCAGGCCCTGAGTTCAAATTCTATCATTGCAAAAAAGAAAAAAGAAGTAGGGGTTAGTTTTGACTCTCATTGTCAGTAAATCTGGTGTTGGAATTTGAACTTGAGTTTGTTGGCCTCCAGTGTACTGTTTTAACATGCAGCCTGCCTCAGTGGGACCCAGATCCTACTGAAGGACTCCAGCAGGCTTGAGCATGGCAGATATGGCACCAACAGTCTTCGCCTTATCCTTCTCCTCCATTTCCTCTCCCTTCCTAAAAACCATTAGATTACATTCTTCTTTTTCCTTTTTTATTTTTAAAATTTATTTCTATATTTTATATACAGTGCTCTATCCTCATGCATATCAGAAGAGAGGGCATTAGATTACATTCTTAAAGCTAGCAACTAAGGTCTGTTCCCTTATTTGGCCACTTCTTCCTCCTGAGGCCTACTACCAAGGTCCAGCTATCAAAGTATTAAAGTCCAGCAGTCAAGAGCCCCCTTTGGCTCACCTAATTAACATGCCCAGTCAAAATTAACCAGCTCACCTTGGTGGTTTAAATAGGTATGGTCCCCATAGACTCCTATGTTTGAATACTTGATGTAGTAAGAGGCGCGCGGGCCTGCTTTTGGTCCCAGTGGCCGCCCGGTGCCTGGCTAGCTTATACCCGAAATAATTACACGGAAACTGTATTCATTGAAATACTGCCTGGCCCATTAGCTCTAGCCTCTTATTGGCTAACTCTCACATATTTGTTTAACCCATTTCTAATAATCTCTGTGTCACCACGAGTCGTGGCTTACCGGGAAAGATTCAGCATGTGTGTCCTGGGAGCTTCATGGCGGCGGCTCTCTCTCTCTGTCCCTTTCCCAGCATCCTGTTCTCTTTCCCTGTCTATCTAAGTCCTGCCCTATCAAAAGGCCAATGCAGTTTCTTTATTAACCAATAAAAGCAACCCAAATACAGAAGGACCCTCCTACACCAACTTGATCCATAGGATATGACATTATAGGAGGTGTGGCCTTGTTGGAGGATGTGTGTCACTGTGGGGGGCAGTCTTGGAGATCTATATGCTCAAGCTATGCCCAATGTGGACACAGACTCCTTCTGCTGCCTGTGGATCAAGATACAGAACTCTTAGCTCCTTCTACTGCACTATGTCTGCCTGCACGGTGCCATGTCCCATCATGATGATAACGGACTATACCTCTGAAACTGTAAGCCAGCCCCAGTTAAATGTTTTCCTTTATAGAGTCACTGTGCCATGGTGTCTCTTCACAGCAATAGAAACCCTAACTAAGTCATCACCCTAACACAGGGTTTCCCCTTTTCCCTTTATAAACTGCCATTTGCCTATGGGCCATATGTGTTTCCTCTACCTAGAAGCAGTCTGTAACATGAAGGCCTGGTTGGTTTCTGTCCTCCCACCAGGTCCCCCAGCCATTTGGTCCCAATTTCAGTGGGGCAGGTCACATCCTGCTTCTCGGTGGTCTGGGCAGGAGTGTGGAAAGAGCTTCCTTCTTCCCAGAATACTCCTGTTCTTCTGGCCTCACCTTTACTTCCTGTCTGGTTGTCCCACCTATACTTCCTGCCTGGCCAATCAGCATTTATTTATAACATGATTGACAGAATACAGACAATTCTCCCGTACCAGCAGTCCTTTGTCCCTCCAGATACTGGCACATGCTAGGCAACTAGGTACCAGCATGGAGAGATGGTTCAGTGGTTAAGAGCACATCCTGCCCTCCAAGGGCACTTGGATTTATGTGCACATACCTGTACACATTCATGCATACATACATATGTACATACATACATATGAATAAAAATCAAATCTTTAAAGAAATTGGTTTAGCAGTACACACCTGTACTTCCAGTGCTGGTGGGTTGTGGGGAGACAGACTGTCCAGTCAGTCTAGCAACTTGAACTCCAGATTCAGTCTGGAGATGTTTGGTCAGTTTTGCAGACAATGATATCTGCAAAAATAAGGTACAGTGTGATAGAGGTAGAGACATAGGGGCATATGTGTGTAGGTAAGTGCATACACACACACATGTGCATGTGCACATATGCACGTGCACGCATACACACACACACACATGTGCATGTGCACATATGCACGTGCACGCATACACACACACACACACAGTGTAAAAGTCTCAAGGGGAGGGACATTGACCTTCATTGAGAACAAGAGCATTTATAGACAGAGATATCTAGAGGTGAGAACTAAAAAGTGACCTGCCCGTGTTCACTGGTGAAGAGCAGCCGCAGATCAGGAATTGGATCCCCAGATTCTGTAGGGCCATGAACTTCAAGAGGAAGACATTCCACCTATTCCCTATTTGTGGTGTGACCTTGAGAACAATCTCAACTTGTCTGGTCTCAACTTCTTCATCTGCACAGGGAATCCCTCTCTTCGAGGTGGTCATCAGGTTTAGTTCAGTGATGTTCAGTCAACGCTGACTGCCATGCCCTTGTGGAGGACCCTAGGTTCTGTGCAGTCCTCCGCAAGACCACGTGACTTCTGCTTTGATCAGCTGAGGCCCCACAGAGCTTGTGGTATCTGTGTTGTCAGCATCATCATGGCTGCTGTTCTGACTCCTGACTGTGGCTGGGATGAGTCATTGACTAAATTAAAATAATGGCTGTCTCAAATCAGAACCTCTGTGTCATTCATGATTCTGTATTTGCAAAAAGAAACTTTATTCTTTAGTGGTTTATTTTTTTTCTTAAAATAGCAGGCAAGCCTGTTAGCAAGGGAAAGGGTTTCTTTCTTTTTAAAAAAAAATGATGTTTATGCTAATTCTTTGAGAATTTTATACAGTGGATTTTGTCATATTCCCTTCCCTCAGCACTTCCCAGATCTTCCCCCACTTTCCTGCCCATCCAAGTTCATATTCTCTCTTCCTCCTTCTCTCTCAAACCCAATCAAGTCCAGTTTGTGTTTGTGTTGGCTGACTTCCTGACTATGGGGTCTGCCCTGTGGTGTGATCAGTGAACCAGATGTCACATCATTGAAGAAAACTGATTCTTCTTCCAGCAGCCACCAGATGCCAATAGCTCCTCCGCTGGGGGCGAAACCTTGTACTCACCTCCCTTCCTTTATGTTGGGATTTTGTCTGGTTTGGGATCCATCCAGGCCTTATGCATGCTGTCACAATAGCTGTGAGCTCATACATATGTCCGCTCTGTTGTGTCCAGAAAACACTGTTCCCTTGACTAGATCCCTGTGTCTTTTGGGGAGGGGGATAATGCAGATGTTCCATTTAGGACTGGCTGCTCCAAAGTCTCCTACCCATTGCATGCTGACCAGGTGTCGGTTTCTGTGCTAACTGCCGTTTGCTGTAAGAAGGAACTTCTCTAATGAGGCACCGACCTATGGATATAGCAATATGTCATTTGGCGTCACTTTCCATGTCATATCCATTTAGCAGAATAGTAGTATTAGGTTCTCCCCCGGGGCCATGACCCATCTAGCCACAGGTTTTTGGCCTGGTTGGCAGGGTCAGGTATAAATTCCATCCTGTGGAGCTGGGTTAAAAAGTGGTTGGTTACTTCAGTTACCAGTTGTGCCATTGCTGCACCAGTTGGCGTATCTTGCTTGCAGGGCTCATAGTGAGGTGAGATTGATGGTTACCTTTCTCCTCCGCTAGTATGCATAGTAACACCTTCCAGCCCTGTGAGAGCTAGCCAGGAGGGGTGAAGCTTCCAGTTGAGTACCAGCTGGATTTCTCCATATTCTATGTATGGTGCAAGTATCTGATATCTTCAGCAATAGGGTCTTCTTACCACCGAGTTCTGGAGGGTAATTAAGCATTGGCAATAGCTTGTATTGTTTGGGGAGGTTGTATGGGGTCCCACTAGCCGGCAACTCAAAAAGAAATAACCCATTCCTGGCAATGGGGTTTTTATTAGGTAGTGTATGGTTTCTTGTTGGGAGTATTGCCCCTCATTATAGGGTAACTGCATTTAAACTCTTTATAATGTATATATTTTAGTAGTAGTCATAGTTTCTATGACTTTTTCTTTTTAAAAAAATTTTAAAAATGTTTACTTTTATGTGCATGTGTTTTGCTTGCATGTTTATGTGTGTACCGCAAGTGTGCCTTGTGCCCGTGGAGGTCAGAAGGCAATGGATCTCCTGGAGCTAGAGTCAGGATAGTGGTGAGTTATCATGTGGGTGCTGGGAGTCAAACCTGGGTCTGCAACAAGTCCTTTACACCATTGAGCCATCTCTCTAGTCCTCCATTTGGCTTTTTACAAAAGCTCTTCAATATTCATGATCCCTCCCTCTATCCCACCCTCCTCTTCTCCACCTCATTTAATCCCTCCAATTTCTCCTTTGTCTGTTACAACACTGTATTCTATTTTCCTTTTGTGAAACATCGCCTCCCTCACAGCCCATGACCTCTGTGGTTCCAAATGAAACACTGTATTAGTCAGGGTTCTCTAGAGTCACAGAACTTATAGAATGAATATCTCTCTCTCTCTCTCTCTCTCTCTCTCTCTCTCTCTCTCTCTCTCTCTCCACACACACACACACAAAACCTACAGGCTGCAGTCCAACAATGGCTAGTTATGAATGGGAAGTCCAAGAATCTAGTAGCTGCTCAGTCCCACGAGGCTGGCTGTCTCAGCTGGTCTGCTGGGATCTCGAAGAAGGAAATGAATGTGTTGATGGAGGTGAGGGTGAGCAGGCAAAGAACACGCCTTCCTCCTTTCATTGTCCTTACATAGGCTTCCATGGAGGAAGTGGTCCAGTGTAGTCAGCCTGCCAGCAGGTTGCTGACTGGTCAACCTGGGGAAATGGTGCCATATCTGGGGCTCAGTGTTTGTCTCTGCTCTTGGCAGATCTGGTACTCAGCAGCAGCTGTAGCCAGTCAGCCTTGGTGAGTAGAACTCCATGTGGTTGAGCCCATGAATAACCCGCATCTCTGCCACCATGGCCACTTTGTTCATGGGCCCATTGGGCAATGACAGGGATGACTGAGGATAAGGTTGACTGTCCACAAAACCTAACATCTACCTGGTTATTGAGCTCCTCCTCAACTGAAGCCATCTTTTGATGAGCGTTTCCATGGGACACAATATCTCCACATCCTTTGCCCATTTAGAGATCTGTCCACGTACTTCTCAGATGTCTTTCTCACCAGTTTTCCAGTCATGCTCTTTCCAAGTCCCTGACTGTCCAGCTGATCCATTGTCAACAGCCCGTGACTCAGTGAACAGTGCATCTGGATATCTCTCCTTCCAGACAAACTGTATGACCCTGTGGACTGCCTGAAGTTCTGCCCACTGTGAAGATGTCCCTTCGGCAGTGTCTTCCAGGGTTGTCCCAGAAAGGGGCTGTAATGCTGCAGCTGTCCACTTCTGAGTGACGCCTGCATAGCATGCAGAACCATCACTAAACCAGGCCCTAGTCATCTCTTCCTCAGTCAGCTGATCATAGGGAGCACTCCATGAGGCTATAGGTGCATGCTTGGCAGCTGACGGCATTGTAACAGGAGTAGAAACTGTGGGCATTTGGGCAGCTTCTTCAAGTAACTTGCTAGTGCCTTCAGGACCTGCTTGGGCCCGGTCTTGTATATACCACTTCCACTTGATAATTGATTGCTGCTGTGCACACCATACATTATGACATGGTGGGTCCAGTAACACCCACCTCATGATGGACAGCTCAGGTTGCATGGTAACTTGGTGGCCCATTGTCAAACGTTCAGTTTCTACTAAGGCCCAATAGCAGGCCAACATCTGTCTTTCTAGGGAGCATAGTTGTCTGCAGATGATGACAGAGCCTTGCTCTAAAATTCCAAAGGTCTCTTCTGTCACTCACCTAACTCACCTATAGGGCCAGCCAAAGGCTCCAGACAGCATCCCTATCTGCCACTGACATTGCAAGTACTATTCAGTCTGCTGGATCATATGTTCCAAGTGGTAGAGCAGCCTGCCCAGCAGTCTGGACCTATTGAAATGCCTTCTGTATTCCAGGCCCATACAAAGCTAGCAGCTTTCCAAGTCACTTGGTGTATGGGCTGGAGGAATAGACTCAAGTGGGGAATGTGCTATCTCCAGAATCCAAGTAGATCTACTAAACGTTGTGCTTCATTCTTGGTGGGAGGGGCCAGATTCAAAAACTTATCCTTCACCTTAGAAGGGATATCTCTGCATGCCCCACACCCCCGAACTCCTAAGAATTTCACTGAAGTAGAAGGTCTTTGGATTTTGGTGGGATTTATTTCTCATCCTCTGACATGTATATGTGTTACCAATGAGTTCAAAGGCTCCCCCCTGCAAACTTGGTCCCATAAGCATAATGTTATCAGTATAGTGCACCAGTGTGATATTTTGTGAACGAGACAGATGATCAAGATCCCTTCTAAGTTATGACACAGGGCAGGAGAGTTAATATATCCCTGAGGTAAAACTGCAAAGGTATACTGCAAAGGTATACTGCAAAGGTTTTGCCAACTGAAAGCAAATTGCTCTGGTGGTCCTTTTGGACAGGTACCAAGAAAAAGGCATTTGCTAAACCAATAATTGCATACCGTGTACCAGGATATGTGTTAATCTGCTCAAGTAAGAGCACCACATCTGGTACAGAGGCTGCATTGCAGTTACTACCTGACTGAGTTTTCAATAGTCAGCTGTCATTCTCATTAGTTTATCCGTCTTCTGCACTGGCCAGACGGGAGAGTTAAAGGGAGATGTGGTGAGAACCACCACCCCTGCATCTTTCAAGTTCCTGATGGTAGCACTAATTTCTGCAGTTCCTCTAGGGATGCAATACTGCTTTTGATTCACTATTTTCTTTAGCAGAGGCAGCTCTAAAGGCTTCCCATTTAGCTTTTCCAACCATGACAGCTCTTACTCCACAGGTCAGGGAACCAATGTGAGAATTCTACCAACTTATAAATACATTTATTCCAATTACACATTCCAGAACTGGGGAAATAACCACAGGATGAGTTCAGGGACCTCCTGGACCTACTGTGAATTGTACATCAGTCAAAACTCTGTTAATAACCTGGCCCCAAAAGCTCCTACTTTAACTGGAGGGCTACAAAGTTTCTTGGGGACTCCTGGAATCAGCGTTAATTCAGAACCAGTATCCAGTAAACCCGGAAGGTCTGATTGTTTCCTTTTCCCCAGTGTACAGTTAAAGGGTTCAGGTCCCCCTGGGGAAGAACTGGAGGAAGGCTAAGTGTAAAACTTTTAGCTATCTTATCAGGGTCCTTCCTCAGAGGAACCTGGCTACCCCTTCATTCAAGAGGTTCTGGTTCTGCAAACTGGCTCAAGTCTGGAAATCAATTCATTGGCCGACACTGTCTTTTGCCATGATCCAATGCAGCATTCTTTCATTTGAGACTTTTTCTGTTTAAATAGATGAAACAAAAATGCAGTAGGCATATCTGTTCCATACCTGGAAACTCTATGACTAGTCAGTACCGAAGGTCTGTACCAGTCATGTCGCTGTAAATTCACCTTGCCTGTACTGACCCATTATGGGTTAGGCCATTGTGAACATTGTTTTGTCTAGGCCACCCATTACAGTCACTACAGTCACCTTGCCTCTGGTAAACCTATTGCATTTAATCCATCCAGTTGAGCAGCAGCACCTCCAAGCCTAAGGTCTGGCACGAGGAGAAGGGAGACGACAAAGCTCTTCAGAGGTGCTGGTGCCCCCTCACCGTTGTGTGTCTTACAGGATTAGCGAAGGGCGTGCGTGTCTTCTCAGCCTTCCCATTGTGGAGGATTAGGTTTACACAGTGTAGCTGCTCTAGCATTGCAATCTCCCTGAGCCTTAAAATCTTCTCATTAGCACTAAGCCAAGGAATATCAGGCATCTCCAAGTCCTTTATTCAGTAGGCCATCTTTTGATAAGCACACCAGCCAATTAACTTTTCACACCTTTTTTTAACTGTGCATGCTTTCATATTAAACCTAGAATCTCTACTGAGAGGGTCCATATCAATAAACTCAGCCTGATCTAGTTTTATGTTCCTTCCACCATTATCCCATACCCCCCCTTTTTAAAAAAAAAAGACTTATTTATTATGTATATATATTGTGAACTCTAGACCTCTGGAAGAACAGTCAGTGCTCTTAACCTCTGAGCCATCTCTCCAGCCCCTATTCCACATCCCTAAGATTCATTCCCACACATAGTCCCTAGATTTTTACTTGAACAAATTAGCAAAATCATTAAGCTGCTTAGTGGTGTAGCGCAGTTCCTCATAGACTACATTTTCTACTTCCCCTCTAGGAGCCTGCTTGCCTTGGTCTAGATGTAACTATTGGTGGAACTTGAGGGACGTTGGTATTGTCTTGCATGGCATTTCCTCCAGAAAAAGTCAGTGCTGATTTAGCAGACACTGATGGATTAATTCCCTCAGTGAAAGGTGAAAAAAGTGGGGCTTTTCAAGGGGTGGGGCGGAGAGTCCTCCTTCCTCAGGTGAGAGCAGCCCCTGAGAATCTGAGGGTTAGGGGTGGGGCGGAGAGTACTTCCTCAGCTGAGAGAAGCCCCTGAGAATCTGAGGGTTCAGAGTTCTCAGCTTGAGTATGTCCTCCCACACATTCACATCCCAAGTTATAGGATCTCATTCTTTACTAATTAATGCCCTTTAGCCACTGACACCCTCTGAGGCTGAGACTTGAATTTTCGCTGTAATTCAGCCAATTTTAATGAGGGCTTCAGTTGGGTTTTCTGAGCTCTGTGTCTGCTGGAGAGTAGATTCTCTTTTCCAGGGCACACTTAGAACCCTCTAGACGGTGAATTCGCATCCGGAGCTGGCCAGCTTCATCACTCAGCGCATTGTTTTCACCATATGCTGAGGTTCGTCATGGAGCTCACTGCTTTCCTCAGCACTGTATCCAGAGATGCTAAGCGCAACCAACCAGCAGCGTCATTCCTTGTTTTTCCCTAAACTGTCAAAAGTTTCAAATTTCATGTCACGGAATCCATTGCCACTCACTATTGATGAATCAAGATAATCAAAGCTGTTATCTTTTTAAGTTTTAAGTATTGTTTATACCATGGATTTTCAGTACTTCCCAAACTCCCAGAGGAGAGAGAGAGAGAGACTGGAGAGGCTTCCGTAGCTGACAGTGCTGGTGAATTTGAAGGAAGGTGCAGACGAATTAAGAAGCCAATTCCAGGTACCTAAAAGAATCATCCTTGGACATTTGTTTCTCTAGAGCCACTCTGGTACCAAAGTCTGCATTAGTCAGGGTTCTCTAGAGTCACAGAATTTACAGAATGAATCTCCCTCTCTCTCTCTCTCTCTCTATACACACACACACACACACACACACACACACACACACACACACACACACACACACGTATGTATGTATATATGACTTACAGGCTGCAGTCCAACAATGGCTAGTTATGAATGGGAAGTCCAAGAATCTAGTAGCTGCTCAGTCCCACAAGGCTGGCTGTCTCAGCTGGTCTGCTGGGATCTCGAAGAAGGAAATGAATGTGTGGATGAAGGTGAGGGCAAGCAGGTGAAGAACACGCCTTCCTTCTTCCTTTGCCCTTTATAGGCTTCCAGCAGGAGGTGTGGCCCACATTAAAGGTATGCCTTCCAGCCTTCAGGTCTGGATTAAAGATGTGTCATCCAGCCTCAAGATCCAGATGGCAAGTGTGCCCTCCATTTCTGGATTATAGTTCACTCCAGATATAGTCAAGTTGACAGCCAGGAATAGCCATCACACACACATATTATTTATGTATTTTTTTGTAGATGGATGTTATTTACATGTATGTCCACACATCAGAAGACGGCATCCTATCCCATGGGACTACAGTTACAGATGGTTGTGAGCTGCTAGGCCAATGCTGGAAATTGAACTCAGGGCCTCTGGACAAACATCTAGTGTCCAGGCCTTGGTGGCACTCACCTTTAATCCCAGCACTCAAGAGGCAGAGGTAGGCAGATCGCTATAGGTTTGAGGCAATCCTGGTCTGCAAGAGCTAGTTCCAGGACAGGCTCCAAAGCTACAGAGAAACCCTGTCTTGAAAAACAAAACAAGCAAACAAAAAAACCCCAAAAACATCTGGTGCTCTTACTGCTGAGCCATCTCTCCAGCCCAGCATCTCAAATTTATAAGCTAACATCATATGAGAGAAAACATGGTGTTTGTCTTTCTAAACCTGGGTTACTTCACTCAGAATGACCTTTTCCAACAAGTAATAAGGACTTTTTTCTCCAGAAGTCCCATATCCTGGGGCCTGGGGAGGTAGTTCATCGGGTAAACTTTCTGCTATGCAAACATGAGTTCAACGCCCAGAACTCTAATAAAATGCTGGGCGTGGTGGCGGCTTGCTTGTAATCCTAGTGTTAGGGAGGCAGAGACAGGCAGATGCCTAAGCACACTGGCTGGCCAGCCTTGCTGAATTAGTGAGCTCCAGGTCCAGTGAGAGACTGGCTTAAAAAAGGTAGAGGACACTTGAGGAAGACATACCCTACCCGCTTTAGCACACAGGAAATGAGGCCTGAGCTATCTCACAAGAGACCCTGTTTCAAAAACAAAGGGGTTGGGAAGATGACTCAGTGGATAAGGCCTGCTCGTGACTCCCCCCCCCCATTTAATGTGAGCAGATGTGGCCACTTAGAATTCTGGTGCTTGAGAGAAGGTTGTGGGGGTGGGGTGGAGTGTGGGAGAAGCATTCCCTGGGGCAGGCTGGCTAGCTTACACTAGCCAGAATTAGTGAACTCCCAGGTCATCTGGAGACCCTGTCTCAGAGGAAGTCACATAATACCAACTTTGAACTTCCACTTGGACGCATGCACATACATCCATACACATATGAGTATGCACACACACACATATATACCCATACACACGTGAGCACAAATCCACACGTGCCTGCACACTACACAGGCAAGAACAGGAAATAAAAGGAAAGAAAAAAGAAACCAAACCAACAAGCAGATGAAGACCATCCCCAATATACATTGGCATGCACACCCACGCATGCACACATAATGCGCGCACACACACATGCCTGTATCTCTTCATTTCATAGCAATGAATCCTATTTATTGAATGCAAACTGCCTGATAGGCACTGTGCCAAACACCTTCTGTCAAACACATTTCATTCCATGCCCATAAATTGGTGGTTTTTAGTATAATTACAACATTGTGAAGCCATTACCAGTATCTAATTCCAAAACATTTTCATCACCCTAAATAGGAGCCATTAGCTGCAGGCCCTCATGTCTCCATGCCCTCTCTTCTGGTCACCACAATCTGCTTTTTGTCTCTATAGACTGGCCTTTTCTGGACATTTCATGTAATATGGGACCATATATTGTTGATCCTTTTGTGACTGACTTCTTTAATCTCTTAAAATATTTTCATGGTTCAGCCATGTTGTAGCCTGTGTTGGAATTCTGTCCATTTTTATGGATGAATACTTTTCCCATTGCATGAATATACCCTAGTTTTTTTCTCTTCCTCCATGGCTAGTCATTTGGGTGCTTTCCAGTTTCAGGCTGTTGTAAATGGTTCAGCTGTGGCCATTCACAGACAGGTTTTGTATGGCTCGTGTCCTCACTGTATTGAAGAGAGGGGTCTGAGATAGAGTTAAGCTTCTGACCCAGCGGCCACAGGCAGAAAGAGCTGGCCCCAGAACAGCTTTGGTTTGGACCTGAGGAGCTCTTCCTTTGCACTGGCTGGTACCTTAGTTAGGGTTTCTATTGCTGTGAAGAGACACCATGACCACGGCAACTCTTATTAAAGAAGATATTTAATTGGAGTGGCTTACAATTTCAGAGGTTTAGGCCATTATCATCATGGTGGGGCATGGTGACATGCTGGTAGACACAGTGCTGGAGATGAGAGTTCTGCGTCTTGATCTGTAGGAAGTGAATTGTACTACACTGAGCATAACTTGAGCAAAGGAGACCTCAAAGCCCACTCCCATAGTAGCACACTTCTTCCTAAAAGGCCACACCTACTTGAACAAAACCACACCTCTTAATAGTATCACTCCTTTTGGGGAGCCATTTTCTTTTAAACCACTGCATTCCATCCCCTGGATGTACCATCCCAAAGGCTTGTACCCATAACATAATGCAAAAATGCATTCAGTCCAACTTTGTAAGTCCTCATAGTCTATAATAGTCTCAGACTTATTTAAAAGTCTAAAATTAAAAGTCTCTTCTGAGATTTATGCAATCTTTTTAAAAATTTATTTACTTTTATGTCCACATTTGTCTGTGTGAGGGTGTCGGATCCCCTGGAACTGGAGTTACAGACAGTTGTGAGCTGCCATACAGTGCTGGGAATTGAACCTGTGTCCTCTGGAAGAGAGCCAATGCCCTTAACCACTGAACCATCTCTCCAGCCCTTATGCAATCTCTTAACTGTAATTCCCTATAAAATAAAGTAAAAGAACAGATCACATGTTTCCATTACTGTTCCAAAAGGTAGGGAAGAGAGCATAGTGAGAAAATATTGGACCAAAGCAAGACCCAAACCAGCTGGGCAAACTCCAAACTCTGATGTCAAAGTGCTCTTCAGATCTCCAATTTCTTTCAGCTTTGTTGATTGCAACACACCTTTCCCCTGTGCTGGTTTCACTCCGTTAGCAGTTTTCCTTGGCAATTATCCCATGACTCTGTCATCGCCAATGTCTTGGAGTCTCCAAGGCAATTCAGGCTTCACCTTCACAGCTTCATACAATGGCCTCCCTGGACCTCCATGCAGAGACACCCCTGCCACATGCCTGGCTTCAGTTGCTTTCCTTAGTCTCAGAGGAAGAGTCTATAACCTCTTTTCTTTTTTTTTATAAGAGCCAGTGGCTGACTGCTTTGCTTTATAATCTTTAGGTTGAACCCCAATTTCTCTCTCTGAATTTTATTAATTGCGCTTCAGGCATCAGATCGCATTATAGATGGTTGTGAACCATCATATGGGTGCTGGGAATTGAACTCAGGACCTCTGAAAGAGCAGTCAGTGCTCTTAACCACTGAGCCACCACTCTAGCTCCCTATAACCTCTTTCTTATATCCCACTCTAAAGGCAGGCAGAACCATGTGGCTGAAGCTGCCAAGCTCTGCTGCTTGCTGGGGCTGGAACATGGCTCCCTCGTTCAATTACATCTTCACCAGCTTTCTGTTTTCCATGGTTTCCATCACTGCCTAAGCTTGGTTATTCTGGAACTTGCTCTGTAGACCAGGCTGGCCTTGAATTTAGAGTTCACACCTTCCTCTGCCTCTGGAGTGCTGAGACTAATTGTATGTATCACCACACTCAACTCTAAGCTTTTCTTTAATTCCTTTAATTCCTTTTTGTAAGTTGGAAATTTAGCTGGGTGGGTTTTGCCCAGAGGTCACCACTCACTTTATTCCCTTTCTTAATCTGTTTATCTCTTTGAACACAGGAGTTACCTCCATTCTACCTTCTGGTGCTCCTTTTCTCCTCAGATTGTACATTGTGTATTTTTCCTTGCTCAGCTTGCTCCTTTTCATTATAAATCTTCATTAGAGTTCATACTAGTAACCACACAACTGAGTCTATACTAGGCTGTTTGAGATTTCTGTAGCCAGTGTAATTAATCCAAAACTCTAAGACTTTTTGGACAAGGGCAAAAAGCAGCCACATTCTTCACCAAAATATCACAAGAATGATCTCTATTATTATTAAAATTCTTCTCCTCCAAAACCCCTTGAACCAGGCCCCACAGTTCATCAAATTACACCCAGAACCATTGTTTTCCATAGTTCTGTTAGTATGGTCTTGAGGGGTAAAGGAGAAACATGTTAGGAGAAAAGGCATGAGGAGATACAGGGGTCTCTGTCGTGACATGGTCTGGTTTAGGGGCTCCCGTGAGACTGAAAGTTCCCATGAGTCAAATCATATAAAACCAATGTTCATTTGCTGGCACAGAGGAGCCAGCCCTCAGATGTCATTTCTAGGGGATGCAGCTGGGGTGGGAGAGTGCCGGCCTACTATGTGCAAGGCCTTTTGTTTGATGCCTGGCACTGCAAAGAACTGAGTGTGGTGGTCTACTCCTGAACCCTAGCACTGGAGGTAGGAAGGTCAAAAGTTCAAGGTCAGCCTCAGCTGGACTTTGTCTCAGAAAAAAAAACAAGAAACCCAGAAGGCATCAGTCTGACCAGGCTCTTAGCCTCCTCCAGCTGTGGAGGGGGACCTGTTAGCTGTGATTCTCGAACTGGGCACCAGACACCCCTTGAGGCTGCTGAAAGCACAAGTGCCTGGGCTCCATCCCCTGTGGGTCCCAGAGTGGGGCCTGGGAATGTGCAGGACAGTCAGAAGTTCAGGGACATCCTTAGCTACACAGTGAGTATGAATCCTGCCTGGGCTACAGGAGACCCTGCCTCGAAGGAGGAGGAGGTGGGGGGGACATAAAAACCAGTGCTTTAACAAGGGGCAAGAAGAGAGCCCTGACTCCAGAGAGCTGTCCTCTCTCAGTTCCACACCACACCAATACCTTTAATTATTTTTTAATTAAAAAGAAAATAAAAAATTTAAAAAACCAATTTTCAGTGTTGCAGCTGTGTATGTATGTGTATGGAGGTCAGAAGCTAATAAGTCAGTTCTTTCCTTCTGCCATGTGTGTCCTGGGGATTGAACTCAGGTCATCGGGCTTGGCAGCAGGCCCCTTAATGAGCCATCTGGATGACCTGTGAGTTGTTTGTTTATTTTTCAATCATTTAATAAGTCATTTGATTTGAGCATGCCGCTTCCTCTTCTGTTTAGGGATAAGCAAGGGCACTGCTGTGCCGACAGAGTGGAGCTAGTAAATATGGTGATAACAGGCCCAGAGCACAGCGTGGTGCTCAGCTTCAGTGATCCACGGCAGTAGTTAATGTTGGACAGAACCCTGCAGGAGAGGAGCCAGAGTCAGAGCTGGGCGGCTTCTGCCTGTCTGAGAGGAGCTTCGGGAACCATGGCAATGCTGCTGTCTGGAGAAAAGTTTCTGATTTTCTCGTTTTCCAGGGAGCCAGCAGCAGGTGGAAGGTAGGAGGCAGGTGTCTAATAAGAACATAGCTTCAGATTTGCAAGGTACAAGCATTCTTGAGGTTGGTGACACAGCACGTGACCTTACTCAAGGCCACTGAACAGCAAGCTCCAACATGGTTACATTGGTTTAAAAAAAAAAAAAGATTTTTTTTTTTTTAAGTGCAGTTTTAAGTTTGTAGCAAAACGGAGGGGGAATTGGAGTCTCGACAAACCCTTCTCCCCTCAGCCTCCTGCCTTGATCCACATCACCAGCCAGCACGGTCTGTTGGTCAGCTATCTTTCTTACTACTGTGAGGAATACCTAACAGAAGCGCTCAAGAAGAGAGGGTTTATAAAGCTCACGGCTGAGGATACAGCCCGTCATGGTGGCCTGAGCTTGAGCCTGCTGATCACATTGTATCCACAGTCAAGGAGCAGAGATTAATGAACACTGGTCCAAAGCTTGCTTTCGTCTTGTTATTCAGCCCAGGACCCCAGCCCATGGTTAAGCATGGGCCTTCCCCCTCACTTAACCTAGTCTACAAAGGCTCCACGAACATGCCCAGAGATTTTTCTCCTGGGTGGGTAGAAATGCTGTCACATTGGTAGCATTAACCATCATAGCTATTCTGGGCTAACTGCTGACCCTGCAGCCCACACTGCCCTTATGTCCTACGTGGTTCACTGGAGAGAGTGCATTCTCTAGTTTTGAGCAGGTATATGATGGCATACATCTACCATTGCAATACCAGGCAGTGTGTTCCCTGCTCCCAAACACCCTCTGTGCGCTCCATCCCCCACCCCAGCCCCAAACTCTGAAACAGCTTCAACTCTGAAAATTGGTTCTTTAAAAAAATTTTTTTCTTTTCTTTCTTTCTTCTTTTTTTTTCTTTTCTTTTCTTTGGTTTTTCGAGACAGGGTTTTGCTGTAGTTTTAGAGCCTGTCCTGGAACTAGCTCTTGTAGACCAGGCTGGGCTCGAACTCACAGAGATCCGCCTGCCTCTGCCTCCCGAGTGCTGGGATTAAAGACGTGTGCCACATCACCCGGCTTTATTTTCTTTTTAGTTAAAAATAAAGTTATTGGTGGGATGGAGGTCAGAGAGGCCAGCTGCCAGGAGTCGGGCCTCTCTTCTAGCCCCTTGTTGAAAGACTGTTGTCTTTTTCTCTTCCTATTTTTTGAGACAGGGTCTCCTGTAGCTCAGGCAGGATTCATGCTCACTGTGTAGCTGAGGATGACCCTGAACTTCTGATCTTCCTGCCTCTTCCTTCTGAGAGCTGGAGTTGTGCAACAGTGTACCCAGTTCATGCATGCTGGGGATTGAAGCCAGGGCTTCCTGTATCTTAGGCAAGCGGTCTACAGACTCAGCTGTCTTTTCCAGTGCAGTCTCTGCTCAGCACACCCGACTCCTAGCTGCCACTCTGCCTGCCTCTTGGATTGTGTTTCTTGGGACCCATTTCTGCCTGCCGTTATGTATCACCAGGTCCTCACTGGAGTGAATGTGTTGGGGAGCCTTTTATAAAGCACCAGGGCCTTTGGAATAGAGGCTCCTTTATTAGCACTAAGTACTGTTTTAATTAGAAGTTCGGGGTGTGCATTTCAGCCTTCTTGCAGTACATATAATTACACGGAAATTATGCCTGATGTTCCTTGGTACAGTTTTGTAATGAATGTCTCCTCTATTGAAGCTCAGGTAGGTGCAGCTGGGAGCGCGGGAGAAGATCACTGAGGTCCAGGTGTGCTCCAGAACTGACGTAGGAGCCCAGGGTTGACCCTGGCGCTTCATTACCCTCCTGCCTCCCCAGCTCCTGGTAGCGATCTGTGGATAAGTGCCACCAGGTAGCTCAGGATTTGTGCCGCCAGAACCTTCATCTCTGAGCATTTATGGAGCAAGATGAAGCCTGGAAACCAGAGGTTGACCGGAAGGTGGAGGTCTCATGGAGAGAGTCCTCAAGGCCTTTGCTCGTGCCGTTCTCCTCCTAGGTTGCCCTGCTCTCTTCTCTCTGGACCAGTCCCCATCAGTTAGCCTGAATTGAGAGTGACTAAGCATCCCAGGGTGAGGGGGATACAGGTCTCTCCATAGTAATGTTGGGGAAGTCTTGAGCAAACGGCTGTGTTGGTTGCTCTGCTCAAATCTCTGGTCTGGAATCGTCATGCTGATTTGTGAGCCGCTTTGTCTTACTGGAGTGATAGTGGATGATCTACCTGGCAACCCAGCCCTGATCTTCCCATTGAGGGAAGCTCATAGATGGTTATGGGAACTGAGCTCATACAGCACAGCATAGCACAACACAAGTGCTCAGTTATGTAGGCAGCATGTGTTTTGCACTGGGTCGAATGGGACCTTTGAGTCCATGTATATATATATATATTATATATAATATGTCTCAAAATCTTCTTTGATATATATATATATATATATCATATGTCTCAAAATCTTCTTTGCGGGGCTGGAGAGATGGCTCAGAGGTTAAGAGCACTGACTGCTCTTCCAGAGGTCCTGAGTTCAATTCCCAGCAACCACATGGTGGCTCACAACCATCTGTAAGAAGATCTGGTGCCCTCTCCTGGCCTGCAAGCATACATGGAGGCGGAACACTGTGTATATAATAAATAAATAAATCTTTAAAAAAAAATCTTCTTTGCTGACCCTGGCCCAGGCCTCCTATTATGTGGTATATCCTTCCTCACTTCTTTTATGACATGGTAAACTCTTAACCCATTCTGTTTCATTTGAGGCCCCCTGGAGAATGGTATATTTTTCTTTTCTAAAAACCTTAAATTAGATTTTTACTTACTAATTTTGTGTTGGGGGGTGTGTGTGTGCATGCTACAATGTGCATACGGAAGCCAGAGGTCAACTCTCAGGAGTTCCCTTTCCAATGTGGGTCCTGGGGACTGAACTTGAGTCATCAGCTCTGGTAGCTGGAGCCTTTACCAGGCCAACCATCTCCTCGGGCAAAGGTATTACCAGTGCTCCCCTTAACTCAGTGTTGGTGGGATTTTTTTTTCTTTCTTTCTGCTACTGGAGATTAAACTAGTACCTCGTGCATGCTGATCAAGTACTCTGCCACTGAGCTACATTCCCCAGCATTAGAACCCCTCCTGAGGATGCCATTCTGTGTGCAGCCTACATTGGCCCTTTCCTGCTTGAGGACCCTTTAACTTGTTCTTCATTGGGCCTGGTGACCATCCATATCCTGGCCATATCTCTGGAAGCAATGTCACGCTTTCACGTAATCAAAGACCCAACATTGAATTTGCCTTAGCTTATGGGGACCTTTGCCTTAGCTTATGGGGACCTTTAATTCCACACAAAACCATAGAATGTGCTCAGCTTCTAAATTAAGACTTCAGAAAAACTCCATGAGAACAGAAAGTCAGGAAAGCCTGTGGGCCTTCCTCAGACGTGCCGAGGGATCACAGACTTTGAACTGGCAAAGCCTCCAGGAGTTGGTGGCCACAGCTGCAGTTTCCCATTGGAAGCTCGACATTGATTCCTTTCTATCTGCCTGACTCAGAGGTGGGTACCTGGGCATAGCCTTGACCCAAGCAGGTAGTACAGCAGAGGGCTTGGGATGCAGACTGGCTGGGCCAGCAGGGAGGCTTAGCTGGTGAAGGCATTAAGCCTGATGGACCTAAGTTTGGTCCCCAGAACCCCATGATGGAACAAAAGAACCAGCTCCCATAAATTGTCCTCTGACCTCCATACAGGTGCCCACCTCCCATCAAATGTCAATGTCATAAACCAGGCATGGTGGCCCTTGCCTTTAATCCCAACACTTGGGCGGAGTGTGGAAGGGCAGAGGCAGGTTGCTTTCTGTGAGTTTGAGGCCAGCCTGGTCTGCATAGGGAATTGCAGACCAGCCAGAGTTTCATAGAGAGACCCTGTCTCAACAAACAAAACAAAACAACAAAATAAATGTACTAAAATCTTAAAAAAGAAAATGAAAAGAGACTTCATCTGCATAACCTGGGTCCAGATTCACTACCCCCAACTCCTAGCCTTATAACCATCCCCAAGCTAAAGAACGGAGGACGGTGAGCGAGACGTGTGTGTGTGTGTGTGTGTGTGTGTGTGTGTGTGTGTGTGTGTGTGTGTGTGTGTGTGTGGTCGTGGTCCTAGTAATTGAACCATGTTAGACAAGCACTCTCCCACCAGGCTACTCCCCAGCCCTTGAAAAAGTCACTTAGCAGTGGTTTCCTTGTGTGAAGGGGGGGGGTGTTGGCATATATGAAGTAATAAAGTGATATTACTTATGGCCATACGGTCACCATCGCTAAAAGCATAAACTACAAGAATATTGCTTCTCATGTACTGATGGGAAGGTGACTGGATGAAGTAGAGGTTTGTTCCAGGATGCCTGGGTACCTGGATGTTCATGTTCTTGTCCAGAGAACATGACTTCTTTGCTCAGCAGGGATGATACTCTGTGCAGTGGCAGGTGATACAGCTGGAATGCAGCGTACTTGCATCAGGACCAGTGGACCTGTTGAAGAAATCTGCTGTTAGTGGCAGCCAGAATGCCCTGAGTAGGTACCCCACGCCTCTGGTAGGCAGTTTGGGGTTGCAGGATGCAGGGAACAGGTAGAAGTCCCTGGGAATAGTGACAACAAAATCATAGGAAGGGGACAAGATAGGATACCTCTAGATGAGGGCCGGGCACTTAGATAAGCCTCAATAGCTAATGGAGGATAGATGAGGGAAACCAGTGTCAGGTGACATCCCTAACCCTTGGCCTCCTTGCAGGGCCAGGATGGGCGGTCCAGTGACTTCCATCAGTTGGCCACAGGAAGCTTCAGACACTGTGTGTTGTTTAACTCAGACTGGAAGAGTAGAATGAGATAATTTTCTTCCCTTCCTGTTGGGTAATTGTCTGGCCACGGAGAATTAATGGACCTACAACAAAGGGTGAGCTAAAGAAGGAGGATTTCATTCGTGTGGGAGTGACAGCTTGAAGGTGAAGTGGAAGCTCTCCAGGGGCTGTGGTGGCTGACAGGGAGCTTTGAGCTCTCACAGGCTGTGTGTGGTGCTGACTGAGAGGGACTAGAAGTGAAAGAGACGCTCTTAAGCTGGGGGGGGGGGGCTTGGGTTCCCAGCTAAGAGTGAGTCACCAGCTGGTTGCCATTAGGAAGCTGGAGTCTCCCAGCTGAGAGCCAGTTTGAAAATAGGAACAGGTCTCCCAAAAGGATGTGCCTAAGAATTTATATAGGCTCAGGTGGGCTGTGACTGTCTGTCTGTCTGCAAATTCTGTGAAAAAGTGAAAATCAAATCATTGGATCAGTGGAGAGCTGACCCAAACTGGGGGAGATTCTCAGTTATGACTGCTGCCCCTCACCCCTTTTGATACTGCAGTGGAAGTTGAGAAAACGAATTGAAGAAGGTGGGTAAATACCCCCACCCCTACCCCAGAGCCCATGCTTCTTCCCCACCCCTTTTCCAGATCTGTGCCTGCCTGCCTGCCAGCTCTGGTCACAACTGGGGCCCTCGCATCATTTTTAGTGAGAAAATAACCTGTCGTAAATAAGTACATGGAGGATGGACTTACTTTGGCTTGTGGTTTCAGAGCATCCTGGTAGGGGGATGACATGGCAGAGCAGCTGGTTCGGGGGAGGGGGAGGGGGAGCACCACAGGTGTGCTAGTAGGCTTTCTCCTTTCCCTGCTTTCCCTCCATCCAGGCTTCCAGCCCTGCACTAGAGTGTCCCTATCAGAGCATGTCTCGCCCTAGCCGATCTCTCTGGGATCTCTGCCGACTCACTCAGATGTGTTTGCTAATCCTAGGCACCTAGCGAGCCCATCAAGCGACGGTCAAGATTGACGGTAACAATGGTGTGCACCACCATGACCAGGTCCATTACGTTCTTTTATTTGCTTATGTCTGCGTGGGTGCATGTGTGTCATTGCGTATGTATGGAGGTCAGGAGAACTTGCAGGAACCGATTCTCTCCTTCCGTCTGGTCAAACTCAGGGTCAAACAGGTTGTCAGACCTGGCAGCAAATGCCCTTACCTGCTGAACCATCTCAACAAGCTTATATGACCATTTTGAACCTTGGATTTCTTGAGTTTGCTGAGTCTTACCAGCCTGCCCCCTCCCTCCAGGATGGAGGGAGGGAATAGCTGTTGTTCTTTTTCTATATGGGGGTACCTGGCAGCTTCCTGAGGGTCACGAGACCACACAGGTGGGTCCCCGAGACCAGCCATGTGGTGGCAGGAGGCAGGCGGGCTGGGGGAGGGCTGTCCCAGGCAGAGACGGCCAGGCAGGGAGACACGTGGCGGGCAAGAGACAGACAGGCACACCATATAAAGTTAAACATTTATTAGGGGAAAGGGAGAAAGGGGGGGAGAGAAGAGAGAGGGAGAGAGAGAAAAAAAAGAGGGGGGGAGAGGAGAGAAGGGGCAGCTGCTTCTGCGAGAGAGCAGGACAGAGAGAGAGAGAGTGTCTGAGGCTGGAAGCTGGAAGGGCGTGGGCGTGGCTTGTCTCTTAAAGAGACAGGACAGAACATTACAATAGCTACACAGTAGGGTCATGTGTGAATGTACAGGCATGATGAGCAGGATGTGGGCTGGCCATTTCGGGGCTCTGCTCAGGATGACAGTCAACTTTGAAGAGCCTTGGAAATAACTTGAATGGCTTTATGGCTCTTCTTTTGGGTTTTGTTTTTTTCTTTCCCCCATACAGGGTTTCTCTGTGGCTTTGGAACCTGTCCTGGAACTAGCTCTTGTAGACCAGGCTGGCCTCGAACTCACAGAGATCCACCTGCCTCTGCCTCCCGAGTGCTGGGATTAAAGGCATGCGCCACCACCGCCCGGCCATGGCTCTCCTTTATGACCACTTCCCTCACTTTGGGGACCGATGGCCCATTGTGCACTCCTCTACCTCACAATTGCTGTCCTGACACTGCTGAACTGTTCCTACCTGTCTTCTGTGGGTTTGCTCCTCTATGCTCTTTTGACCCCTTTTATTTTAAATTTCATTAAAAGTAGAAAGATGATAGGGTGGGGAGATGCTCAGTAGGCCGAAGTGTTTGCTGTACAGCAATAGCTCTGAGTCAGTAACCCTAGCATGGAGGGTAGAGATAGGCAGATTGCTGGGGTTCACTGGCTAGCCATTTTATCGAAAACAGTGAGCATTGAGGTCCACTGAGAGATCTGTCTCAAAAAATAAGGTGAAGAAGGACTGAGGAAGACACCCAACATTGACCTCTGGCCTCCACACATGCACAATGACCCACATGCACATGTACACCATATACACACAAGATTATGATATGGTAAATGTGTTTGTTGAGATGAAAATGGTTCCCATAGGTTCATATATTTGAAGGCTTGAGATCCAGGGAGAGGCACTATTTGAAAGGATTAGGAGGTGTGACCTTGTTGGAGGAAGCATGTCACTTTGAATGGTCTTTGAGGTTTCAAAATCCCAGACCCAGGTTCTCTCTCTGCCTGTGGATCAGGATGTAGCTCTCGGCTCCTACTCTGAGGCTTGCCTGCACGCTGCCATGCTCCCTACTGTGATGGCACTGGACTAAGACCTCTGGAACTGTAAGCCAGCCCCCAATGACATGCTTTCTTTTATATATGAGAGTTGTCGTGATCGTGGTGTCTCTTCACAGCAACAGAACAGTGACTAAGACAGTAAGAAATTGCCAAATTACATTTTTAAAAAATCTGTCAAATGGCCGGGCAGTGGTACACGCCTTTAATCCCAGCACTTGGGAGGCAGAGGCAGGTGGATCTCTGTGAATTCGAAGCCATCCCGGTCTGTAAGAGCTAGTTCCAGGACAGCCAGGGCTGTCATACAGAGAAACCCTGTTGAGAGAGAGAGAGAGAGAGAGAGAGAGAAAACAGGAAAGAAATGAAAATCTGCCAAATGCTACAGAAATGGAATCCCCACCCACACTGGGCATTGTGGTCTGTTCCTGTAATCCTGTACTTGGGAGATAGAAGTAAGAGCTTAGTGAATTCAAGGCCGATTTCAGTCACATAGCAAGTTCAGGGTCATTCCGGGCTATATGAGACCCTGTTTCAAACAATAATTTTTTTTAAAAGTTTAATGTTTAGAGGCATACCTATAAAATCATGCTTCAGCTAGAAGATTGCTCATGGAACACAGGTGGAGCTCTGAGGACAACATGGTAAGATTTAGTTCTTTCTATCTTTGCATAGGTTCCAGGCTCAAATTCAGGGCATCAGGCTTGTATAGCAATCACCTTTACCCATTGGGCCATCTTGCTGGCCCTGGTACCCTATTTCTGATGCCTAATAGCTCTGCTTGCCACCAGCACCCAGTTCCCAAACCTGGGTTCCCACCTCTAGAATGGCATGTCAGAGTGATCGTACTGCCTAGTTCCTAGATGGTCCTTCCCTTGTGGGTGCCATGGCTCCCTAATCCTGTCCCAACAGAGGCAGGCACCCTGACCTTCAAGTAGATGGAGCATGCCAGTGGTAATGGTAGCACCAGCAGATAGAAGCCCATGAGCTCACCCAGCCTACAATTCACAATCCCATAGAACCTAGACAACAATGAGGGCACTAAGAGAGACATACATGGATCTAAACTACATGGGAAGTATAAAAAGACAAGATCTCCTGAGTAAATTAGGAGCATGGGGACCATGGGAGAGGGTAGAAGGGGAGGGGAGAGGAAAGGTAGGGGAGCAGAGATAAGTGTATAGCTCAATAAAAATAATAATAAAAAGAAGAAATGCACCAGCTCATCAAGGTTAGACTGAACCAGAGGTGGTAGAAACTGTCTGGGGTGTAACAGAACTCTCCCCAGGGAGACAACACGTGTCTGCTCACCCCAGATAGAGAACCCATGACAGATCAAAGTACAGATATCCCCAGAGTCCAACTTGGTGAACCAATGAGTTTTACTGGGGTTACTTACAGGAGCATGGGTTGGAGGGTTACTTGTAGGGAGCAGAAATGACTAAAGACAGCTGTAGGCCCACCCTACCCTGGGTGACAGCTCCCAGAAGCTGGAAACCTAGAGAACACTGCACAGCCTGCAGGCAGCTCCATAGGCTGGAGAGCGTCGTTTCCAAGTGACTCTGCTCTAAACCTCTTCCAGGCAGCTCTGCTGGTTCCTGCTTCTTCCAGGTAGCTGGCCTGGTCTCAGAGCCTTCTTGCAGCTTCGCTTGTCTGAGAGTCTTCTTTGCAGTTTGACTTCACTTTTTCTGAGAAGGACTTTCAGCTTTTATTGCTTACTCTGGGAGGGAGAGGCCTAGTGAATACGGTTGGTTTTAGGGACTTCCTGAAGCTATTTTGAGGCTTTAAAAAAAAAGATTTATTTATTTACTATGTATATGGTGTTCTGCCTGCACACCAGGAAAGGGCACCAGATCCCATTACTGATGGTTTTGACCACCATGTGGTTGCTGGGAATTGAACTCAGGACCTCTGGAAAAGCAGCCAGTGCTCTTAACCTCTGAGCCATCTCTCCAGCCCTGTTTTGAGTTTTTTTTTTTCCTTCCTGCTTAAGTAGCTTCCCAGAAAGATGGAATGTTTCAGTTGCGGAGGAAACTGTTATACATGCAGAAATCGATTCACAGTCGATCAATTTCACTCATAGTTTTCCGAATCAACAAACTTCTCTGCAAATGGTACATTTTTGTAATCATATCGAATGACTCTGGGCTTTCTGTTGGCATATACCAGAGTGTGTTTTTGGATATGGTAATGGGCAGTTCCCCATAACTTCACTGTGACATTGTATAAAAAGTGCCTCATTATAAGTCATTCTGTCTGCCTTAGCACTAATGACATCTTCCTAGATGCTTTTATTCAAATCATTCACATCTTCTTGAATAGGATTTCAAGTCTACGCCAATTGAGAATGCTACTTAAATGGCGGGAAGGAGGCTAAACACACCATCAGTTACAGACACTGCGGAGGAGTGATTACCCAGACTGTTCCAGGATGCTTCAGACAGGCCTTGTTTTTCTGGCCTACCTGCTGCACGTGCCCATCCTCCCGCTCTGGCAGCCGGGCCCTCTGCCTTGTTTAGTCTTACAAGAAAGTGACTGCCTAGTTTATCTTCAAATTTGCCAGACTTTTTTTCCCCAGGAAAGTTCATTTTGTGATACATAGTTTTTTTGTTTTTTGTTTTTTTTTTTTTTTTTGGTCCTTAAAGTGTCACTGGATGTTCCTGTCCTTGACAAATTGTTTTATATAAATACATAGCAGTATTTTACTTAGTAAAACAAACAGTGTGACAGCTTATGGTAAGAAACAATCAAATACTCTGAAATAATTGCTGTTAGAACTCAGGTTATTTTTCTTCAGATCGTCTTTCCCAAGCCTGTGTACTTTTTATCTAGTTGAAACTGCTGTGTACATAGATTTTTCTTTTTTTGAGACACCATCTCGCTGTGTTATCCTGCTGGCTTTGAACTGCTAGGCTCAGATTGTCTTTCTAGTTCAGTCTCCCAAGTCGTTGAGATTATAGGCACACATTTTCACTTTCAGCTTAATTTTAATATTTTGTTTAAAAAATTGCCGATCTTGGGGCTCAAGATGTAGGTAGAGCCTTGCCTAGCATATGTGGAACCCTGGTTTCCACCCCTGGCATAAAAGCAGATGTGGTGGCACTCACCTGTAGAGGCAGGAGGATCAGAAATTCAAGGTCATGCTCAGCTATACAGTGAGGAAGAGGCCAGCCTTGCACTAAAAAAAGATAAAGGAAGAAAGAAAACAAATATCTAATCTCTATAGTGTGAACTATAAAACTGGGAAAGCGTGTGAGTTCTGAAGTTGGGAAAGTGCAGGCTATTGAGTGTGAAAATGACCAACAGACGTGGGTAGGAGGTTACTGATGACCGAGCTTTAGTGAAAGCACTCCAGAACACCAAACAAAAACACAAAAGATGTGAGCAGAATGCTCCACGGGGGAAATAAAGATGGTTAATTGACTATGAAATGTAATTAGTCTCATTACCCAAAGAACTGCAGAGTAGACCAAAGGCTACCCCGATCATATTAGCAAGGTATGTTTTTAAAGCACAGTGCTATTGTTCAGTAGATTTATAAATCAACATAATGTTCTGGAGAGCAGCTTCAATCCACGGGAGGCTGTGTGTTTGTTTATGACTTATGTTTTCCCTTTGTAACTGTCTTCCGTTTATTGAATAGTCTTAATTTTTCTTTATACTATTGTCTTAAGCATTTTCATTTTTTCTTTATCTTATTATAAACTCTTGCATAATCCATTGTTTGCCTTATTTTCTTTAAAAGATCTATTTTATTTGTTTTCATTTTTTTCGAGACACGGTTTTCTCTGTATAGCCCTGGCTGTCCTGGAACTCACTATGTAGACCAGGCTGGCCTCAAACTCACAGAGATCCCCCTGCCTCTGCCTCCTGAGTGCTTGAATTAAAGGCATGTGCCACCACTGCCTGGCCAAAAGATCTATTTTTTTTTGTGTGTGTGTGTCTTTGCATGTGCCATGTGTGTGCAGTGCCCCTTGGAAGCTTACAAGGGCATTGGATCTCTTGGTGATTATGAGCTGTCTGATGCCGGGAACTAAACTTGGACCCTGCGATAGAGTAATAAGCACCCTTAACCACTGAGCAATTTTACCAGCCCCTGCCTTGTTACTATTATTATTGTTACTCCTTTATATATTTTTTGATTTTTCAAAACAGCGTCTCATATTCCTAGCTGTCCTTGCTCTGAAGACCAGGCTGACCTCTAACTCTCAGAGATTCCCCTGTCTCTGCCTCCTGAGTGCTGGCATTTAAAGTTGTGTACCACAACTGCCTGGCTATTTTTTCTTTTTAATATTCAGTGGTCTATCTTTTATGCAGTTTCTGCCCTGTTCCTTGTTCCTGTCCCTGTCTTATATGTGCCTTATGTGAGGTCACATAGACACTCTAACTCGGATTCCTTCTGAGTTGTCCAGTGGAGATAAAGAATTTGATTGTTCAGGGAGTCTCTTTTGTTTTCCCTAGCTATTATGTGAGGGAGCCGATGAGCATTTCCCTTCCCTGCTTTGTTTGTGAGGCTTCCATTAATATTCAATTATGACATGTTTTCTTCTGTGCTAAACCTTCTGGGCTCAACATTTTCTTTCTATGATGTTTATCCTTTTGCCCTCTCTTAATTAATGTGACTTCTGAAGTGACTGCAACCCTGCCTTGCTTTTCAGATCATTCTATTTACTCACTGGGTAGAAAACACAGCAGACATTCTATTACAATTTTTCTTTAAAAAAGGCAATGTGGAGCAGGGCACTGATGGCACACACCTTCCCAGCACTTGGGAGGCAGAGGTAGGTGGATCTCTTTTTCACACCAGTCTGGTCTACAGAGTGAGTTCCAGGACAGCTAGGGCCATACAGAGAAACCTGTCTCAAAAACTAACAAACAACAGAAGACATCACAGGCTGGAAAGATGGCTCAGTGAATGCTTAAGAGCCCCTGCTACATTCAGAGGACCAGAGTTCAGTTACCAACATGCAGGATGAATCACAACTGCCTGGAACTTCGGTTTCAGGGGATCTGACCCCCTCCACTGATCTCCTTGGGCACCTGCGCATCCATGCACATATATACACAAAGACACACACATATGTGTACCTTAGAAGTCAAATCAAATCTCTTTTTAGGAAACAACATTTAATATTTTTTCTTGTTATCAATGTCTTCACATACAAACCTAAAAATACCTGAAGACAGACACAAAAATGTGTTAATAAAACCTCAGACTGAGCGGTCTCAGTGGCATTGCATGCCACTCTGGCTGGAGGGACAGCTGCTTAGGGCAGCGAGAGGCTTCATGGAGCAGGTGGCATTTGACTAGGACTTGGACCAAAAGTAGAGATTCCGTGGGAAAGTGACTTGAGAAGGGTTTCAGTTAGTGTGTGAGGAATAATCGTGATTCTTATATGATTGTTTCCACCAGCTTTGTACTATTTTTGCTCTTAGGAATAGGACCGCCCTTCACTGGGAATATGGCATAGCAGTAGAACACTTGCCTAACAAGCCCAAGGACCTAGGTTCAACTCCCAGTGCTGCACAACAGATAAATAACAATGAATGAAGACCCTTATTTTATTGTTGATGTATGGGATTATTATTGCACTTGTGCATTTATTCTGGAGCCATCTGCAGGTGCATGGCAACCTGCGAGAGCCAGGCTTCTGTGGAGAAGAGATGAGATGGTGCTGCCACAGTTGGTGAGAGCCCCCAGGGCTCAAAAGGCAATCACCAGCAACAAGGAAGCTCCAGAAAGATTCCCAGAAGAGGCCTGGAGGGAGCCAGTCTTGAAGTATAGAAAGGGTTTGAACAGAGTGAGGGTAGAGGGTAGAGGATGTGGAGAGGGTAGCATTGTAACACACTAGTTAGGTATCTGCCAGGCCCTTTGTGAGTTAGGTTTTGATCATAGTTCCCCTTCCTGGCAGCTGCCAGTCAAATGCTGTTGTTGTTTTATATAATGAGGAAACTGAGGCTCAGGGAGCTTATGCACCTTGGGAGAGTTGGGTAGCCTAATAACATAGCCTCTGTGCTTTGTGTGCTTCTCTGTGTGTGCATGCAGCTTTATGGAGACCTAGTTCATCCATGTGAAGTGAACCACTTGAGGCCGGGCATGTGCCTCAGTGGGTAGAGTGTTTGCCCGGCATATGCAAAGCGCAGGGTTCGATCCCCAGCACTTTGTAAAACTGGCTGTGGTAAAGCACACCTGTATGCCTTGTTCTTAGGAGGCAGAGGCAGGAGGATCAGAAGTTGACAGTCATCCTTGGCCACATAGTTTGAGGCTAGCCTGCGTATATGCTCCATGAGGCACTGAAGACAAAAGGAAGAAAGGGAGCAGAGAGGAAAGAAATCCTTTTAGTGATTTTTCTTGTATTCAAGGAGCTGTAAAATTGCTGCCACTGGCCAATTTTAGAACATTTCACAGGGAAAAAAAACCCCGCCCCTTCCTCATTGCTCGCAGATCCTCTCTCCTGCAGCCCGCACACGCACCAGCTGTCTGTTTTCTGTCTATGTGGATTTGCCTCTTTACATTTCATGTATGCTAAGTCAGGCTGATGTGTGGTGCTTTTGACTGGTTTCTTTGGCTTAGCTCCGTGTTTTCATGATTCTTCCATATTATAGTATTTCTCTGTGGGCAGGGGCCTGTTCTTATGTACACATGCATGTGTGTATGTATGGTTTTTTTTGTTACCATCTATTTTCCCCCCATTTCTGAGGTGGGTTATTCCCTGACCTTTAACTCAGGAAGTAGACTAGGCTGGCTGGTGAGTGCCAGGGCTAAACCTGTCTCTACCTCCCCAGCACAGGGATTGTAGACACACACCATCATCACCGTAACTGCCTCCCCCAGCCCCTGTCATGGGTTCTGGGCATCATGTGCAGGCCCTGGTACCTGCAAGGCAAGCACTTTACCAGCCACCCCCACCCCCCACGCCTCCAGCCTCTGTGGCATTTCTTCCGTGGCTGAGCAGTGTTCCTTTCTATGGGCATGTCTCCCATTTCTCAGTCTGTGGCCAGTTGTATCATTCTGTTTTCAGAAGACACCTGCATGTCTTGTGTCTTCTGCATGGAAACGCTTGTTTTCGTGTCTCCTGGGTATATATGTGGGAAGGGTGGCAGCCCTCAATTATATGATGACTTTGTGGTTTGCCCTTGGGGAAGTGTAAGCCAGTTCTGTTTAGTGGCTTCTCTGCTTGTTTGATACAGGCCTGGGAAGATGGGCAAACCACAGAGTCTGAGCGTTGTGTGTGCCCAAAGCAAGGGATCATGAAGTAGTCTTTGAGAGGCTACCTCATTGTCAGGTCTTTGGTTCCAGAGGAATAGATTCTGTAAGTGAAGGACCTGAACAGTGCTGCCCTGGATGGCATTATTATTATGACTTCAAGGTTCTGCCTCTTGAATTCCAGCTAATTGGCTGTGGTAATAGAGATGGAGACAAAACCCAAGGTTTAGAGAGTGAAGGAGAAACAAGTGAGGCATAATGCTGGTGGGGCTACAGGACAGGCCAGAAGGCACAGAAGCTGGAGGGGGTAGCTGGAGGGGGAGAAGCTTGAGGGGGGGAGAAGCTGGAGGGAGGAGAAGATGGAGGGGGGGGAGAAGCTGGAGGGAGAGCTGGCTTAGGTCCGCGTGGGTCTAGGGCGGGTTCTTCGGAAGCTGTGATTCATGGCTCTCATCTCTTTCTTCTTTTGCTGCAGACCTGGCTGACTGCAAGCTTGTATCTTTCCCCATCTGCATCTACAAGGTCCTGAGGAACGTCTCTGACCAGATCCACTTCATCACACTGGCTAACAATGAACTCAAGTCCCTCACCAGCAAGTTCATGACCACCTTCAGTCAGCTTCGAGGTAGGCCAGAGATTAGCTCAGGCAAGGACTGTGTGACCAGGCCCTGACCTTCAGGGTCCCACTCCTTTCAGAGCTAGTCCTGGATCAACCAGACTTATAAAATCATTCCAAGAGTAGGCTTTGAAGATAGATTTGTGCCTGGAAGTCTCTGGGTCAAATTCTGTTTCCAGCTGATTGAAAATTAAGATTGACAGAGCCAGGCGGGGTGGTACATGCCTTTAACCCCAGGAGGTAGAGGCAGGCTGAGCTTTGTGAGTTCCAGGACAGCCAGGACTATTACACAGAGAACTCTGTCTCAAAAAAAGTTTGGCTGAAGACAAGTCCTGGTTTGATGCTTTTATTCTGGCAGACCAGCAATCTGAGGAGACATGAATGACCAATTCCCTTCTCATTCCCCAGCGTGGCTCTTTCATGTTGCTTTCTCAGGGCAGTTGGGACAGATGCCAGCAATGTTGGCTTATCTCTCTGGCACACACTGAGTGAGTGGGTATGGTTCTTGGAGGGTGCTAGGCAGGAGGCCAGCAGGTGGGCGCTTGGATCTTTTGCAGCAGTGTCTCTGGATAGCCAAGCAGGATGTGCTGAGACTGTGGTACTCACTACCACAATCTCTCTGCCCCGTGGATGCTAGGGTGGGAGAGTGACAGAAGACACAGGACCCCTGAATAAGGGGAATACTGCTTCCTGGGACTCTCTGTCTGCCAGGGGTATGAAAAGCATCTGTTTAGAGAAACAAACACAAAATACTGGTCCTGTATGAAGAGCAAATGTATCTCAGACCCCTGGTTTCGGCTGGTCAAGTATACTACTGGCTTGTTTTGTGTGTCAACTTGACATAAGCTAGAGTCATCAGAGAGGAGGGAGCCTCAGTTGAGGAAATGCCTCTATGATATTTAGCTGAAAAGCATTTCTCTTTCAGTGATCATGGAAGGGCAGGGCCCAGCCCATGGTGTACCATCCCTGGGCAGGTAGTCATACCATCCCTAGGCAGGTGGTCCTGGGTTCTATAAGAAGGTGAATTGAGGAAACTGTGGGGAGGAAGCCAGTAAGCAGCACCCCTCCATGGTCTCTGTATCACCCTCTGCCTCCAGGATCCTGCCCTGTTTGAGTTCCTGCCCTGACTTCCTTCAGTGATGAGCAGCAGTGCTGAGCTGTGAGCCTAATAAACCCTTCCCTCCCCATGTTACCCTTTCGGTCATGGTGTTTTGTCACAGCAGTAGAAACCTTAGCTAAGACAGCAGGCTTCCTCAGGGAGCTGTGGGTGTTGGGTAGAGACGAGAAGGCAGAGACAGGTGTGAATGGACAAAGCTTGGTCACAAATAGGAAGAACTGGTGTGTCTCAGGGTGAAGCAGGCAAGAACCTGGTGAGGCCAGCCTCCCTGTGCACACAGAGGAGCACGGAGGCAGGCTTAGTCTGGGTGGCTCCTTCTGAGTGAAGGTCACAGAGCTCAGGCAGTCTTTGAAAAGCTCTAGTGCCTGTGCTGGGGGTTGGGGGGAGAGCCGGGGCAGGGCTCGTTTCCCCAGAGGCATCTATGTGTACTTCAACCTGGCTGGTTTCTGTTCAGTCCGTTTCCCGGCCTCTGTCTCTTTCCAGAGCTGAGGTGGGTCCTTGCAGCCAGCAGGCTCCTCAGCCTGTCCCTTGACGAAATCAGAACCATCCTAGGACCTTTGCTGTACTCACCATCATCCCAAGACCAGATGAGTTGGACCACCTGAGTGTGAGCCTAGGCCTTGGCATTGAGACAGGCTCTGACCATCCTGAAGTGCTGACAGCCAAAGTTGAGACCCACGGTTCTGGGTTGATCAGCACAGATGTGTAGGAGACTAGTGCCTGAGTAACGAGTGACTTGCACTGAGTGTGTGGCAGGAAGGAGTAATGAGGACTTACCCACCTACCACTGGTGTGTCACTCAGTTGTGTGTGCCGCAAGAGGAGATGGACTGGTGATGTCCATTCTTTTGATCATGTATCCGATGATGTCCATTCTTCTGATCATGTATCTGACTTGGTTTTCTTTTTTTTTTTAAATAGTCTATTTTTATTTTATATGCATTGGTGATTTTTTTCTTCATGTGTGAGGGTCCTAGATCCTCTGGAACTGGAGTCACAGATAGTTGTGAGCTGCCATGTTGGTGCTAGGAATTGAACTCAGGTCCTCCGGAAGGGCAATCAGTCCTCTTAACCACTGAGCCATCCCTCCAGCCCCCAATCTGATTTTCTTGAGACAGAGTCTCTAGTAACTTAGGCTGACCTCAAACTCACTATGGAGCCTTGAACTTCTGACACTCCTTCTTCTGCCTCCCAAGCACTAAGGTTGTAGCCATGCTCCCCTATGGCTGACTCCTGCTGATTATTTAATAGAAACTGGAAATAAGCAGTGTGTGAGAGTTTTTTCAGGTTTTATGTAATGGGAAAACCAGTTAGATGCATTTGCAATGTAGATTTAGCTTGTAAAATACTGGCATGGCCTCTAGTTTCTTCCTTCACGAAGGAGATGGAGAATCAGGGAGGAGAGGACTTGGTTAAGTAAGGATCCAGAGCAGAACCTCCAGAGCTTTGACCCCAAGAGGGCCACCTCACGGGGTACTTGTATTAGCTCAGAGGTCTTGTAGTGTTTTGACAAGGTCTCATGTAGCCCAGGCTGACCTAACTATTTAGCTGAAGGTGACCTTTAACCTTACGATCCTTCTGCCTCCATCTTCTAAGTGTTAAGATTATATGTCCATCTTTTTTACTTTTATCTGCATTTACTTCATGCTGAATCTATTCCTGTGCCAAAAGTTTTTGTTTCTTCAGTTTCTTCTAGAATAACTTTTTCTTCTGTGTACCCTCCTCTTCTGGCTTTGGAACAGTCTGTTCCTTTTCAGTGAGGATCATCTCCATGTGGCAGGGGGAGCTCATGTATGGGTTCATCCGGCTGTGAGCTCTGTAAGTTCGTTAGCGCATCTTAGGTGCTTTGTTCTCCTGGATGTGTTCAATGACTAGAGAGTCTGCATCTAAATCCTTCAGTTCAGCATTGCTCTCTGCATTTTTAAACATGTTCAGCAAAAATTCCGCACTCTTTTTTTGGCAACTGACCCTGTGTCCAGCCCCACTGTTTGGCCTGGGCACACCTACTGACTCCACCATTGTACCGTCGGAATGGCACACACTACTTCAAAGTGACATCTTTCAGATACTTGGTGGCTTTTCGGATATGCATACCTTGATGGCCTGGGCCGTTTCATGGGTGTTCTTAAAGTGAGCCCGAAGGTTTGATCCTCTCGATTTGCATGATTTTGTCGGGTTTTCTGGGTCAAGAGAGTAGCGAACCATCTTCACAGGTCACTTATGGCCGCTTACAGGAAGAGTATATGTCCATCTTATATGGTGCTGGGGATCAAACCCAGGGTTTAATCCTGCTGGATAAGCACTCTACCAATGCAGCCACATCCTCAGGCCTGAGTGTTTGCTTTCTAGAGAGATAAGTGGTGAGGTGCTGGGGTCCCAGGAAGAGCAGTTGGGTTGAGGCTTCCTTGGGCAGAGGAGCAATCCTGTGTGCTTTTTCATCCTCAGTCCATCTCTTCAGCTCCTGCAGTCTTCCGTGCCTGAGCCTGGAGTTGGGGAAACAGCAGTGGGCCAGTCAACCAGGTGTCTCTTCATTCTTACCACCGCCCCGCACCCCGAAGTACTGGGGCACTGACAAGGACAAAGCAGAAGGGTAGACCGCTGGGCAGAAGAGCTGATAATTCCCTAGAGAAGTGTGGGCGCTGAGGGCTGGAGGCAGCGCTTTCAGAGGTCCCTCATCAGCAGCTTCGGGAAAATGCTGCTCAGGGCTTCTTCGCCAACACCATTGAACCCACTCCAATACCATTGGATCAGACACCTATTGAAGGATGCCGTTTGAACTCTCTTCTCTGTCCCCACCAGTTCTTGACTCCTCCATTCCTCAGCTTGGGGTTTCAAAAGGAAGGACCAGAACAACTAATTGGATTTCACGCAGTGGATTGTAGGCTGTGGTGGCTAGGAGCTGAGGGTGGGGAGTTGAGGGGGCGAGTTGTGGAGCCAAGGCCCATTCGCCTCTTAGAGAGGTAGCTCTGAGCCTAAGTCTTTGTTGTAATTTCTCTTTCAACAGAAGACATGCACGCATGCACACACATGCACACACGCTTGCCCTGAGCATTATGTGTGTGGAGGAGGAGATATCGGCACTGAAAAGACTGCTGTGTCTTCTGGGCCCTTGACAGAGCAGCTGCTGTTGCCACGTGTCCCCTGCCTGCCTCACAGGCTCCCAAGGGTAACCTGAGAACTCTTTCCTTCAGACTCATGGCTTCCCAGGGTTGGATCATCTTTGATTCTGCCTTTCCATGTCCCCCACTTGTTTTTATGAAATGAAAAGGCAGGACCTGTTGTGCAGTGGCTTGTCTAGCCCTAGGTTCAACCCCTAGCACTACGTAAGCCAATTGTGGTGACACATCTTCTGCTGCTACCTAGCACTTGAAGGCCAGCCATATTATGTCTTAAACAAAACAGCAAGAACTGAGTGAGTGAAGGGCTAGGTAGGATCAGTGTGAATGGCAGGTGTGAAGGGGTTAGGTAGAATCAGTGTGAATGGCAGATGTGAAGGGGCTGGATAGGATCAGTGTGAATGGCAGATGTAAAGGGGCTGGATAGGATCAGTGTGAATAGCAGGTGTGAAGGGGCTGGGTAGGATCAGTGTGAATGGCAGGTGTGAAGGGGCTGGATAGGATCAGTGTGAGTGGCAGGTGTGAAGGGGCTGGATAGGATCAATGTGATGGCAGGTGTGAAGGGGCTAGATAAGATCAGTGTGAATGGCAGGTGTGAAGGGGCTGGATAGGATCAGTGTGACTGGCAGGTGTGAAGGGGCTGGATAGGATCAGTGTGACTGGCAGGTGTGAAGGGGCTAGATAGGATCAGTGTGAATGGCAGGTGGGCCTGTGGGAAGGGATCTCAGTGTCTGGGTGTGACTCTTTTGTATCTCTGTCTCCTTTCTTTCTGGTCACTTGGCTCTTTTGCTTGAGTGTGTCTTGGGCCTGCCTGCCAAGAGAAAGGAGTGTGAGACACACCTAAGAGAATATCCTTGCCCCCTCCCAACAAATGAGACACTTGGAGGTTCCTGCCCTTGGCACCTGCTGTAGAGCAGGAAGTCAGCCCTGTTATATGCACTTGGCCAGGGATCCAAAAGCAGACAGGGAATGGGGAATGCTTCATAGTGGAACGAAAGCAAGGGTTTTGTTCTGAACAACTGCTTGGGCAACTGCTAGTGGCTTGCTAAAAGCAGGCATCCTTGAGGATGGACTACTAGAGTTGGGTAGAGATAGGTTTAGCTTTCTCCTTATGGTCCATAGTTTGATATGAAGTCAAAACTCAGGAAAGCTCACCCAGGTGGTGTTGTAATAAAGCTGTTTATTTGTCCCTGGCCATTCAGCCCTGAAATAATCACACAGAAACTATATTACTTAAAACACTGCTTGGCTCATTAGCTCTAGCTTCTTATTGGCTCTTACATCTTAATTTAACCCATCTCCATTTACAAGCCTCTGTCCTGGCTCAACTCATGGTATGTCCAAGCAAATAATAATAGAGGAATCCCAGTTCACTGGGCACTCAGCTCTCCTGGCCCCAAGCCTAGGGATGTTTCTATTTTAAATTTAATTTTATTATTTTATGAGTGTTAAGCCAGCATATATGTCTGCAACATTTGCTTACCTGGTGCCCAAAGAAACGAAAAGAGAGTATTGGATCCTTTGGAACTAGAGTTACAGACACTTGTGAACTGCCGTGTGGGTGCTGAGAATTGAACCTGGGTCCTCTGGAAGAACAGCCTGTGCTCTTAACCACAGAGCCATCTCCAGCTCGCCCCGCTCTGCCTGTGATTTGTCACCATAACACCAGCATCATTTGGGAATGAGAAGACTTAGAGCTAGGTAGAGATAGCCCTTGCAGTCCTCACTGTTTCACAGGGGCACAGGTCCACTAGACAGCAACCTGGAAACTGAAGGAGTTGTCTGCTGAGGGGCTGCTTGCGGAAGACGCATAGTCGTGGGTGGGAACTCAGGACGCTCCAGAGAAGTGGTTTAAAGTGGCCATGAGGTGTTTGCCAGTTAGATAAGGGGGAGTTTCTATAGCAGCCTTCAGGAGAGGAAAGGTATGTTTGGAAAATAACTGCAAAAATGATAGAAGACCAAGTGGTCCAGAGCAGAGGGATGAAGCTTGTTGTGAGGGACTGGCCAGAGAGAGCCATGTGCTTAAACAGGAATGTTCCAGAAAGGTCCTGGCAGGATAAGTTGGGGGTAAGAAAAGGCTGTGTGGGACATTGAAGACAGGAGACATGTGAGTCAAAGTATAAAGCCAGCAGATGCAGGAAATGGGGTTGGCCTTGAAGACCCAGCCCCAAGCTAATCTTCAGTCAGGTCCTAAGGGAGTTTCATTCTCTCCATAGGCAGAGGCAGTAGGGCTTGGACCGGCTTACAGTGTGTTGTTGTGGACAAATTGGGCAGGGAGGTTTAGGCTAGCTGGCTAGCTGGCCTGGGTGCCTCTATGGAGACTAAGCTAACCCAAAATCCCTGCTGTGGGAGAAAAAGAGGCTTGGAAGAGCTGGGCTTAGGGACAAGGCTCTTGATTAAGTATTAGGAGAGGAGTGTGAGGTGACACCTGATTCTTATGATGTGAAGTTGAAATGTCTTCTGATTTCCAGTGATGGACTCATTTGGTTGCTTAAGATAGTCTAAGGTAAACCAGACTGACGTCAAACGCCCTAGATATCCAGGGATGACCTTTAACTCCTAATCCTCCTGCCTCCACTTTCCCTGTGCTGATTTGACAGGTGTGCGCCACTGTGCCCAGCTGTAATGAGTGTCTCTTTCTATGTCCTTCCCTAAGCGTTTGTTCTCTGAGCCCATGCTGACAGGAAGATGTCAGGTAGCCAGCCACCCTGGGAAACCTTGCTTTGTGCACTCCTGTTCAGGCTGCAGGCCCCTGCAGGGCCTGTCTGTTGAGGGCTTCAAGGCTCACCCATGCTGTTATTGTTCTCACTGCAGGGGCCTCCAGGCAGCAACTCCTTTGACTTTTGGTAGAGAAAATTACACTTTACCTCCTTGCTTCAGCCAACCAGATAGGCACATGAGAACTTGGTCCTTTCTTTCTGGCAAGCCACCTGGTATGAGGGGGCTGCCCTGTCCTGCCCCAGGAGCAGGACAAGCCTTAGGGAGTTTTGGGGGACTGGGACAATGTGGAAAGTGTCCTAGGATGGTTTCTTGCCTGATGATCTGGGAAAAGGAGGCTAGGGTGGGTTCTCTGAGGCATGGTACATCTCCTGAGCCAAGGATGGGTGGACCCGTCCTCTCGTAGGTCATCAGGTGGCAGGACCAAGTGTGGCTGAAGTCACGGGACACTGGGCCTTCACTTCATGCTCTGCCTTAGCCCCTTGTATTTACTTTTCCTCAGCTCATGTCCCTTAGCTGACGAAAGGAAAAAGGCAAGGCTAGAGAAAGGTGCTGGGCAAGCTGGCCAGACGCAGTAGTGCTGATGTTGGTGTCAGCGTTGTTCACAGGGACCAGTCAGATCTGCTGCTGGGGCACACATTTTCTGTTTCTTCCACGTAGATCCTGACTAGAGTCATAGAACCCAGGAGGACCCATCTTCTCTGAGCGTCCATAGGGACAGCCCCCATTGCCATCCCTAAGAATTGTCCTAGGAATGGAAGAGGTGACAGATGTGGTAGCCTCCTGCATCAGCTTGTGCTTTCTGTCCTCATGGGTGTCTGATCCCTGGGGTTACCTGGCTGCAAGCAACAGAATTCAAGTCTAAATGTTCGTGACAACTGTTTCTGGGCAGAAGGACCATCTGCAGAGGCCAACAGACCTATAGAGCTGGATGAAATCAGTTCAGCTCCCCGTGGGGAGGACCTGGTAGCAGCCTGGAGAGGTACACCTGCCACTCAAGCAGGGGGCCACCTCTTCCATCCTGCACCTTGGCATCCTAGCTCTCTGCCTACCTAGCCAGGGCAAGTGTGCCAGTGCACAGCGGGGTGAGGCACACCCAGAACACTGGGGCAGGATGACTGAATTAACTGTGTCTTCCAGCTCAATTCCCAAGCTCACATTTCCCAAACCCTGAGTGACAACGGACTTTGCAATTTCCCTCTATCCCCTTTCCCCCCAAGCTCCCTGCATAGATTTCTTTGGCTGCTGTGCTGCAGGGCTCCTCTGTCCCTCCCTCCCCCGCACTCCATCCATCTACTGGTTGTTCAGGTCCCCACCACACCTGCACCGCTCCACCACATCATTTGGAAGAATGGGTCCTGTCTGCTTGTTTACTTTGAATAGGCAATAGGCACACACAATGCAGTGGTCCAGTCAAAAGGAATAATAGAGGGAAATAAGTCTCTCTTCTCCCCCAGACATCTAATTCCCTGCCCAGCAGCGGCTGTCACTGCCAGCTCTGGAGATGCCGCTGGCCTATGAAATAGAAATGCATCTAGTGTTAGTGACATTTACAGCATCCCACCAAGAGCAGGCATTATTGTGAGCCCTTTCCAAGTATGCATTTATTAAAATTTTTACAGCCCTCTCAACCTTTTCTTTTCCCTTTTCTGCCTCTTACTGTGTTTCTTCCCTTCTCTCAGGGAGTGCAAGGAACCTGGCCAAGGAACACAGCAAGAAGGTGGGCTCATACAATTCACTAGAGAAGGATACATCTACCATTTTACATCATAATTCGGTTTCACTCAGGGGTTGATGTTGGTCCACTTAGGGATGTAGTTCAGTTGATAGAATGTTTGTGTGGTATGCACAAAACCCCGGATTTGATCCCCAACACTGCCTAAACCTGGCATGGTGGTGCATGCCTGTAATAGTAGCACTTGGGAAATAGAGGCACAAGGATCCTCTATTCCAAGTCATCCTCTGCTGCCTAGGAAGTTTGAGGCTAGCCTCGACTGTGTGAAATAGAAACAGCAATAACAAAACTGCCGTCTTAGGTTTCTGTGGGGGCAGAATGGTCAGCACTTCCTTTTGGTCCCCGACCCTCTTACTGTCCCCCACAATTCAGGGTATGTTTTCTGGAAGCTTAGTTTTTGTTTACTTTCCCACTAACACCCTCGGGAAGCCTTCTGTGCTCAACCCAACACCACACATGACCCTTTGGAAGAAGACTTACTGCCACACTGACATCTGGCTCTTGCCATGGGGTAGGCAGGCACAGCTGTTCAGTGATACAGGGTCAGAGTCCCTTTGCTGGCTAAGCCTTGGTCTGCAGGTGTGTGGAGCTGGCACATTCCTTTGCAGAGCTGCTGCACCGTCACTGGCCAGCCTTGCATGTCCCCTAACAGAATCGACTGGTTTTTCATTTCCTACGGGGTTAATTCCAGTAGACCCTGGCGGCTGGCGGCTGTATGGCAGACTTAGGAGGCGGTGAGAGAAAGGAAGGTTACATCTGACAAGGACTGGAAACCACAGCTCAAGGGAGTTATCGAACAAAGAAATGTCGCTGCTCGGGCTGCTCTCAGCTAGGACACCTCCAGAATGGGATGCACTAGGGTCGTCTCCCAAAGCTCCTTTTATCTTTGGATTCCCAAATTGTCCAACTCTGAACCCTGGCTCCTCAGACAGCCCTTCTGACCTGAGCCCCTCAGCCACAAGACCCTGGGCAGAGGACCTGGGTGCTGTGACCCGAGGGTGAAGAGCAGAGTCAGGCCTGGCTGTGGCAGTGTGGAAGTTCCGCCCGTCGCAGGTCAATTGGCTAGGACTTTTCTCTGACATAGGAACAGTAGAGAAAAGCACAGGAGCCCAGAGCGGGCTGTTCAGAAGATGAAGCGGAGTCGTAAGCAACTTTGCTGGCCCCAGTTGGCCTCTCTAAGCCTCTCTCCTCCGTGCCAGTCTGTTCTGTGTTGTCCTAACAAAACACCTAAGCTGAAGAATATCTGAACTAAAGAGGCTTGGCTCACAGTTCAGGCAGCTGCATGCTTTGGACAGTGTGATTCTTAAGTGTCCTGGCTAGGATCCCTGGCCTCATCACAGTGTGGCTAAGAGGCAGAAAGGGAACCAGCCACATATATTGGGTGGCTTCGATTTTAAATGACTCATACTCTTGCGAACTATTCCACCCTGCAAGAAAGGCATGAATCCTTTGATTCTCAGTGCCTCCATGATAAACACCTTGCACTTGGTGTCGTCCCCCCACCCTTTGAAACAGACAATGTCTTTCTGTCCTGGAACTCACTGTGTAGACCAAGATTCAAACTCACAGAGATCTGCCTCCCAAAGTGCTGGGATTAAAGGCTGGTGCTGCCACACCTGGCACACTGGCTCCTCATGTTAAAGTTTCCCAGCACTCTCCTTCCCCAGGGGTCAGGCTTCCGGTACAAGCACATTGAGGGGACACATTCAAACCTGATCTGGATCAAGGCCAAGCAAGTATTCACTCCATGGTGATCCTGTGAGGTTGGGGATGAATCGTGCGGTGCTTAGTAGCCATCATCAGTGTGACTGCATTCAGAATCACCATGGAAACACACCTCTTGGCATGTCTGCGAAGGTGTTTTCAGAGGTTTAACTGAGGAAAGAAGACCCACCTCAAATGTGGGTGGCACCATCCCTGATTCCAGATGGAATAAAAAAAGGAGAAAGTTGGCTGAGACCATCTTTAATTTCTTTCTGGTTCCTGGCCATGAGCAGTGCGACCATTTACCTCACCTCCTGCCTCCGCATCTTCACTGCCATCATGTCCTGCTCCCTCAAACTGTGAGCCACAGTATGCCTTTCCTCAGTTTACATTGTCAGCTGTTCTGCTACAATGACCGAGAGGCAGCCAGTGCTCCGGGTAGGCACATGAACGTTTTGATGGGCTGTGGTTCTGCTATAGAGTGACAGTCACATTGGGAGGCTTACTGTGTCTGTAGGGAGAATGCAGCCAGAAATAATAATAGTCACAGAAATAAGCCTGCACAGGAGAGACTTCGATGGGACCAGAACTGGATCTTAGCTGTCAGAGATGGGGAACCTGAGATGGAAGTGGTCTGTCTGACCCACCTTCAGGCAGAGTCCTTAGGTTCCCTGGATCCATGGTCAAGATCTAGGCCATAGAAGCAGGTGCTTTAGTCAAATGCTAGCAACATGATTTATCTTGAGCCATTGAACTACCCAAGCCTCCCCCATCTTACTTGCAAACTCTGTTTGTGATGCTGGTGTTGAGCTTGCGGGACAGTCCCAGGAGTTCGCAGAGGCTGTGCAGGGAAGGCAGTTAGCACAGTGCAGGCTCTCCAGAGATGCTCGGTGGTACTTTGTAGTCATTCATAGAACTGAGGGCTTTGGGCATGGAGGATTTCAGATTGACCATAGATGCCAGGTGGGTGTGCCTGCAAATGGTCTGAGCTTACGTACTATTTCCTAGATTTGACAAGTGAAGTATAGGATATCTTGTTAAAATGAATTTCAGATAAGCAGTGAGTAAACATACCCCGCGAGACATATGGTATAAAAGCACACTTTAAAAAATCATTTATTGGCTGGGCAGCAGTGGCGCCCACCTTTACCTCCAGCACTCAGGAGGCGGAGATGGGCAGACCTCTGAGTTTGAAGCCAGCCTGGTCTACAGAGAAAGTTCCAGGGCAGCCAGGGTAGTTATACAGAGAAACCCTGTCTCGAAAAAATAAAACCAAAACAAATCATTTATTGTTATCTGAAATTTGACTTTAATTGGATGTGTGTTGTATTTCATTCTGAAACTTACATCCCAGTGCCCCTGAGACTGGAGTGGACAGTTTAGTTCCCATTCTTTTGTCCCTGCCATTCCTGTAAATGTGGGAAGGTTTGAGCCAAGACACATAGGGAAACCCCCTTCCTGGTCTGGAAGGATGCCACACGACCCCGACTCCCATGCTGCAGATTTCATCCTGGGCCAGGCCTGGGAATATGGGGTTCATGGTCAAGTCATCCCCCAATTTTTTATTTGTCCCTCCATTTCCTTATTCATTTACCTATCAAATGGTTCCTGTCTGTGCTGAGCACAGTGCCAGGTACACAATATGCATGATGCACCACTCTGGTTCTGAACCCAGCTCAAGGGTCACTAAGCACCGCTGTCCCCTTTGCCAGACCATAGCACTAGCTGAGTAGCTCTCCGGGGCTCTGGCATTCCTACACAGCCAACTGTCCCTCACTCTATCTGCTGCTCCCTTGGCTGCTGACCTCTGTCCTGGTGAGCTACTTTGCTGAGAGGTGGCAGGCACTTCTTGGCCAGTAGGTCACTAGTCCCCACAATGGAAGGATCAGTGGTTTGGTTCCAGCAGAAAGGTTGGAGTGAGGATCAGTGTTTGGCTTTGGGAAAACCAGTAGACACTGACACCGACTGGTGCCCTCAGTTCTTTCTGTGGGGCTCAGAGGAACCTTCCAAGGTGTGAGAGCTGGTGGAGCTGAGCCCTGGGCATGACTGACGTCAGTTAAGAGCCAGGAATGGGCTTATGCCCTTTGGCTCTGCCTTCGTCTATGGGTCTTGGTGCCTTCGCAGAGGGCCTCACATCTGCTTCCCATTCATGCAATCTCTTGATCTGAACGGAACAGCAGTTAAGACAGTCTCTGGTAATCACTGTCTTTGAAACAGACCCGAGTATGACCCTGACATGCTTCCTGAGCAAGTGAGGGATGCTGAGATAGATCCACAGCTACAACCTTCATTTTCATCTCCCAGGCACTAGGCAGAGCCCAGCGCCTGCCAGCCCTGCACTGCACTGATGGATGGTGGAGCTGTGGAGTTGTGAGGAAAGTGAGGTTCCCTACCGATCATGAGTTACACCTCGGTGGCCATTGGGGTACAGAGAGCTATGGGATGAGGCCGCTGAGACCTTCCGAGAGCATCCTTAGTGTTTTTCAGAAACAAGATACAGAGCCAAGAGGAGATGGATGGACGGACGCACAGACACATATGTCCATACACACACACACACACACACATACACACACAAAGGGAAACACATACATAGCTATGCAGATACATAGAGAAATAAACACATAAACTAGATACATGCATAGGTAATCACACATCACACACAAATAAACACACACAGATATGTGGATACATGTTCTGGCTCTGAGGCAAGCTCGCAGAAGGCTTTCTTGTAATCTGCCTTCAGGGACTCATTTCTTATATTCCTGAGCCATGCTGGGGCTGTGATAAGACTCAGGTCTGAATTGGTTTGATAAAGTCCTTTTTTCCCTTAATAACAATTGTGATCGTGTCGGGAAATTAGAAGTAACAAAGTGGAGAAAGGAGAGTCCTCCCAGCCTCTGCAGCCTGTGTAACGCTTGCCTCGATGAACTATGTATGTGTGTGTCTGTGTCTCCAACCGTCCATGTAGGGGACTGGGGCAGCAGCAGGTCTGAGACCCTTCATGTGGACATACCATGTGTGGGTGATAACATAGCTGTTTTTACAAACTGTCACAAACGTGGCTTGAGAGATGGTAGGACTCACTTGGCTGTCTTCCCGTGGTCAGTGGCCCCAGCAGTAATAAGATTGCTTTTCATTCTGTGACTGGGAGCATAAGCATGCCCACACCACCATATAACTCCTCATCTCCCCCAGGATTCGCTCCTCCCCCCCTCCACTCACAGATTTTATCTGCCAGGTTTTATGCCCCATTGGGGGGGGGGCTCTGCACTTCCTCCCATGGTACAGTGAGTGGCTGTGCACCCACCATGGGGCTCACAAACATGGGCTCTAGAGCCAGATATCCTGGGATTCAAAGTCAGTCTGGGTGTGGTGCATACACCTTTAATTCTGGCACTCTGGAGGCAGAGGTAGGTGGATCTTTGTGAGTTTGAGGCCAGCCTGATCTACATAGCAAGTTCCAGGACAGCTTTTCAGTGGCCTGTTAGGCTTTGCAGGCAAATAGGAGAAGACTCAGCTGGGAAGCATGTTTCTGGAAAGTAGGAGCTTTGGAAAACACGCCATATAAAATCCCCCTCCCGTGCTCCTGAGAGGTTCCAGGGCAGTCACCTCTGTCCTTTCCACCTTCCTCTCCGCTGTCTTCTGCCTGGGGCCTGGAGTCTTCTCTGGCAGCAGTATTCAGTAAGACATGAACAGCAGTACTTTTTATAGAAAGCAATAATAGGTTTTTTTTTTTTCTTCTTGATAAAAGGAACAAATCAATTCAAGGAAGAATTGTGCTGTATTCGGAACAGGAACTTTGCAGGGTTGTAAGGGCAATGCTGAAATCCTTTCACCTGTTCGTTTGTTTACTGCCCAGCATTCTGGGGTACTCACTGTACTGGACCATTTGGGTGTTATCACGTGCTCACTCTGGACTGCACTGTTGGGGACACTTTCCTAGGGCAGACACTTTCCTAGGGCAGCTTCCGTTCTTTCGCAGCAGGAGGTAGAGTGCTGTGAGTTCTCACAGCAGGAGGCAGAGTGCTGCCAAGCAAGTACGCTTAGGAAATGGGGGATCTTTAGGGAAAGGACCGTGACCAAGGAGCGGGGGAGCCCCACTTCAGGTGAGGTGATGCTGGAGTAAGACACAGCTCGCACGAGGCCGCAGGGCTTGCATACACCGAGGAGAGAACATTTGAGGAAACAGAACCCCTAGGACTGCCCGCAACCCCAGAGCTTAAGAAGCCGGGTCCAGAGGACCACATAGTCTGAGGCCAGCCTGGTTTGCACAGTAAGTTCCAGGCAGGCAGGACTACAGAGTGAAACCCTGCCTCCACCTGTGGGGTGTGGGGTGTTCAGGCGGTTGTCCGGTTGTAAAATGTTTGCCTAGCATGCACAACGCTCTTGAGTTTGATTCCCTGACACCAAATACGCATGGGGTGTGGTGATGGTCAGGAGGATTAAGGTCATGCTCAGCTACCTAAGGAATTTGAGGCTAACCCTGGCTGCAGGAGATCCTATCACCCCAAAAGAAACAGAGAGGGAGAAAAAAAGAGAGAAGAAAGGAAAGGAGGAAAGGAAGAGAAAGTGAAAGGAATTAATGAATGAATGAATCAATCAATCAATCAAAATATAAGGGCCCCAAGGCAGTAACCAGCTCAGCGTGAGGAAATGCTCCTTGGCCAGGGCACAGTGACTAGATGTCTAGCATTGCCCCCAACACTGTAACTAATAACCATTATCCAGATGCAGACTGAACTCAACAATTTTCCTGCCTGAGCTTCCTGGTTATTTGAATGACAGCTCTGTACCACCATCAGATAGGGGTGTTTTATGAGTCAGGCATGCTTCTTCATGAGCCTAGCTGCGAAAGGGATCCATCTTTGGTTGGTTACATGGAACAGGCCTTGGATTTGCTCATGGGACCTTGGGTTCATGATGTTGCCAAAGATAGGACACTGGGAGGCCCCACGTGACATCCCCTCCCATCATTCATTGGGTACTTACTGAGTGACCACCACATAAGCCCTGAGGGAGGCTGGACATAAAAACGAAGAACCACATACGGTTCCTGTCTTATTAGCATAACACAGCAGAGGACTTACGGTGTGGCTAGAGGCGTGCGTGGGTGTGTGCATGCATGTATGTGTGTGCACATACAGAGGCCCTGCTGAAGGAGACAAGGTTCTGAACCCTTACTGTGGCAAACCCTGAGGAGGGCTGTAGGGATCTCATAACAGGCCATCAGCCCAGGTCCACATCACAGGAGCCCTCTGAGAACATGGAACACAGAGGAAGGGACTAGGCTGGCTTCAGGGATGGAGTGCTAGACTCTTGTTCTGGGGGACGTGCTGTAAAATAAATGTAAAGCTTTCCTTGGCTGCCTCTCATAGCTTGCCATGCTGCTTTTCATTTTGCTACTTAACATGAAGGAAAAATAAAGACTTAAGTTATACAATTCATCTTTATGTCACACAAAACCTATTTGAAGTGCAGTTACAGGGCAGTTAGCTCACAGGCAAAACCCTGGAATTAGACAACTTGTGTTTCTACTTCTGGCTTCAGAGGTGCTGTGAGTGGGTCAAAGAGACCCGACTTTAGCCAGGCTCAGAAAGGTTAAAAGGGGGGGGGGAAAGAAAAAGAAGCAGGCCATTTCCTGCCCAGGCCCACCCGCGAATCCAGGTGCCAGTATGCGCATGTTCGGGCCTGATGGCAGCCAGATGCTAGACTGCCTCACTTCACACTGGTCAGGTGTCCCCTTAACTGAGAGCCCCCAACCTTGGGCAGATAAACAACTCCAGCTCCCCTTCTTTAACCCTAGGCATCAAGACCTGCTTGGTACCTGGGGCAGAGAAAGCCTAGAGTATCAGTCTTGCCAATATGCAATCCCCAACTGACCACCCACACCAGGAACACTACAATACTGCACACCAAGGTCCCTGGGCAGGGGTGGGATGAGGGACAACCGCCATGTGCCTGCCTGAGACAACAAAGAATACACAGGCCTGACTCTGGTGTTCCCTACCAGAGGTGGGGGACTGCATAAGTCTAAGCAAGGCCTAACACAGGTCCGGAGGAGAGAGAAGGGAAGCTGCAGATAGCCTTGAGATGGAGGCAGACCTACACGTTAACTCAGACATCACAATTCAGAGCTGCTTATGAAACAGAGTTGAGTCGGACAATGATGGCGCACACCTTTAATCCCAGCACTCGGGAGGCAGAGGCAGGCAAATCTTTGTGAGTCCAAGGCCAGCCTGGTCTACAAAGCGAGTTCCAGGACAGCCAGGGCTGTTTCACAGAGAAACCCTTTCTCAGAAAACAAAACAGTTGAGTAAAATGATGAAGACTTTCAAGCCAGCCATGCGGTCACATGTGGATGGTCTTGCTCCATGAGTGGTCTATCCCTACTCCAGAAACACAGACCCTACTCCCTCCGTCTCCTGGTGCTTTTCCCTGTATGACCTGACAGTTTTTTTGTTTTGTTCTGTTTTGTTTTTTTGTTTGTTTGGTTTTGGTTTTTCGAGACAGGGTTTTCTGTGGCTTTGGAGCCTGTCCTGGCACTAGCTCTTATAGACCAGGCTGATCTTGAACTCACAGAGATCCGCCTGCCTCTGCCTCCCAAGTGCTGGGATTAAAGGCGTGCGCCACCACAGCCCAGCTTGACCTTGACAGTTCTTTATATCCCCAATGAGGCAGGTGCCTACCAGCTCCTGTCTCAGGTGAGGAAACTGGGATCTAAACAGGCAGAATGACCATGTCAGCTGGAGGTGGCCAAGTTGCGGCTCACACTCCAACAGCGGCAGCCGATTTCCCTGTCATAGCCCTGTGCTCCCCACCCTCTTCCTATGTGAGCCGCCTCTTTCCGTCCTTTCTGCACTGCCCCATGTTTTATTTAGCCAAATGTCTGGCAGTTTTACTCTAGCCACACAGGCAACATCTGCCTCATACTTATATTGTTCTTTGTTGAAAAGAATAAAAGGCAGAGGCGTATATGAAATGGACATAGCTAATTAGATCATCACAAAATAGAAGCCCTTTCTTCTGTGACAGCCTCTCTCCCCCACCCCATACACCCCCCAAAAAGAAACAGTCGAGGCAGGAAGCCATTGAAGATCACTCTTAAAAATTGTGATGGGGTGCTGAACTGTAACTCTCCACAGTTGATGGCTTCTGGTGGGGGTGGGAAAGGATTTGGTTCTCTTTAAGGGGCTCGCCACTAGGAGTTTGACCATGCTCCAGTAAATATATGGGCAACACTTTTTTTCTCTCCTCCTCCTCTTGTTTCAGGGAGATTTACAAGGCTCGGGGTGTACCTGGGAGGACTGGGAAGTGGATGTGATGTCTTACATGAAATTTCCAAATAATCAACAGAAGTAGCATGTTAAATAGAAGACTCTCAGGTTAGCCAGTTGGAGATCTTGCAAGGCCCCCTCCAAATCACTGGTATTTCTGCCTCCCTCAAATCAAGCTGCTTCCTATTGTCTCTACTCATTATTTCCTTCCTTTCCTTTAATGTTACTGCTACCATCTCAGGGTCTTGACAGAGTCCTTTCTTCTATGAGTTAAAGAACTAAAAGGCTGGAAAAAAAATCTTGTGTGGCATGTAGCAGTAAGGAAATTCTTGAACACAGCAGAGGGAGCTTCCTTCCTTCCTAGTTGAGATGGGATCTCTATGTAATTCTGGCTGTCCTTGAACTCACAGAGATCCACTTAACGTCTGCCTCTTGAGTGCTGAGATTAAAGATGTGCACCCTCATGTCTGGCCCAGGAGCCTTTTTCTTGAAGCTTTTCAGCTTCAGCTTCTGCCCTGGTCCATCTCTCAGTGCTGTCTGGGCTTCCTCATGAGGGTTCTTTCCAGAGGCCACTGGTTAGCTTCATGGTGACCACTCCAGGGGAGGAACCTGTCCATATTTTGTTGGTAGTGGCTGGGTGAGAAACAAGGATACATGACAGAACTGGGCTACTCCAACAGTCCTGGAGCAAAGAGGGCCTTGAAGAAAGGTCGTGACCCTTTTGGTGCATATCCTGACACATCCCACAAGGCCTGTCAGAGGGAGCTATCACACCTGGACCTTTGGGCCCCAGCTTCTGTCAGGAGAGCCTCTTACAGAGCCAAAGTGGGGATACCTCTGCCAGAATAATGGCAGAAGGCCCTGGGCAGCGGTTGGGGCAAACAGACCTGGAGCTACCCTCTTGGGGCCTTCCTGTTAGGCAGGGCCATTCTCACTGTCCTCCTGGCCTGAACACTGGCCGCAATGCTGGTGGCCTCTGGACAGGTTCCCTTCCCTCACAACTTCTCCTTCTTCCCTCCTGTTCAGAGCTCCGCCTGGAAGGCAACTACCTCCATCGCCTCCCCAATGAGGTGAGCAGCCTCCAGCACCTCAAGGCCATTGACCTGTCCCGGAACCAGTTTCAAGAGTTCCCAGAACAGCTGACTGCCTTGCCTGAACTGGAGACTATCAACCTGGAGGAGAATGAGATCGTGGGTGAGTAGGGCTGCTGCTGTCCGAGGCTTTGCAGAGTGCAGAGCGCTGGGATTTATTTTTTGTGAGCATAAGGGAGGCTTGACTTTGCAGGGCCAGGACACTTGAACAGACAGTGAGCCTGGGAAGATCACCACGTCACAGACCTGCCACCTGCCAGGTGCTAGCTCAGATACACATTTCCATCAGCAGCCTGGGCTTTCCCCATAGCACAGCGCTGAACTACGCAGGGCTGTGTGGGCCTCATTCCCTGTCTCTCTAGATCTTCATATGCCACCCTCAGCTGTCTCCAGTCCTCTTCCACCATAAGCCCCGTTCCACTGAGCCCTACTTGAATCTTCTCTCTTCCCAGTAAGTAGCAGGAGCCACAAGCCAGCCATGCTCAGAACAGTCACTCAGGGCCCCCACCATAAGGAAGCGTCAGGCCAGTACCTCCTGTAAACAGCAGCCCCCAGAGGCTGGGCTCTACTAAAGTTTAGAATGTGCCCGCCCTCCCGTCAGCGCAGTGCCTTGCTGTTACACCAGGACCTCACAGAACTGAGTGTCCTCTTCAGCTAGGAGGCTTATGTCCCCAGAGAGAGCAGATGCTCACTGTTCTCTTTGTGTCCTCAGCTCCATTGGCCCCATCTCACCCTCTCACTGTGCCTCTATCATTATGGCTGTTCTAACGTAAGCCACGTTACCTGCAAGTGTTTTTGTGGTCCTCTATGCCTCTTGATTAAAGGCAATGGCCTTTGAAGTGGTTCGGGCTGCAGCAGGGGAATGCCTTGTGCTCAATACTTGCCTTGTGTGGTAGTGAGTGCCTGAGTATCCAGGATGCTATGGACAAGACTTCTAACCTGGCCAGGTTGCGAAGAGGTGAAGCCAGCTGACCTTTTCAGTTCTCAGTCTATTGTTTTGTTATTGTTCTTTAATTTGAAATTACATATATTGATTTATTGTGTGTGTGTGTGTGTGTGTGTGCGCGTGTGCGTGCGTGTGCACGTGCATGCTGGCTATAGATTATTCAGGAGGTCAGAGGACAGCTTGAAGGAATCAGTTCTCTAGTTCTCTCCTAGCTTGTGCACATTGGGGGTTGAACTCAGGTCATCAGGCTTGGTGAGTCCCTTCACCAGCTGAGCCATCTCACTGGTCCCTGAATCTGTTCTTTGACCGTTGAGTAAAATGAGCTCCCAAGTGTTACCGGAGACCATTAGATTGCATGGAGAGACTACGCAAGAAAAATTTTGAAACTCAGCCCAGTGTCTGTGGTGAGAATCCCCGCCGCTGGCCCCAGAGAAACCTTTGGCCATGGGCACTTCCAAGGCCTGGGGTCCCTGAGCAGTCTGGCCTGAGTTGACTCACTAGTCACTTGCTCCTCTGTACTGTCTCTAAGCAAATAGAGCATCCCCAGGGTGCCCTCTCACTGCGAGGTCCCCTTCTGTACCACCTGAGTCACCCAAGTTGTGCTGAGCTCTGTCTCATATTCCCAGTGCTGCCTTCTGCTTGCTCCTCACTTCCTCTGCCTGTTTTCTCCTGCAGCAGATCCAAGTCAGCCAGCCATCTGTGGTCAGTGCTGAATACGGAGCTGAGTGTGTGGGGGAGGGCATACAAAGTTCTGGGCAGCTCTCTGATATGTGGCCACATGATTCTTGGATCATCTCTGGCTACTCCAGAAGGTAGTCAGAGACAAGAAAAAAGAGCTTCACTTCAAAGCCTGGGAGCAGACTAAATATCTGTGCTGGCTGCAGCCCGTAATGTGACTGTCACTAAGTCAGGCAAAACCAGGGGTGCAGGCACTTTCATTTTTCCTCTCCCTCAGGGTTGACAGTGTCCCTCAGTAGAGCAGTGCCACAGCAAGGACAGGCAACCTTGACTCATTGTGAGCTATATACATCTCTGCCTTCCTGTGGAGTGACAGTAATAACTTGTCACTTGTGCTTACAGCTTACCAAGTCCATGACGCATATCCTCACTTGACACATGGAGAAACTGAGGCTCTAAGAGGTCCACCTAGCCTTTGTGGCCAAGTTCATATTGTACACGTGGCCCAGTAAAAGGGACCTCAGTGCCTAGGCTGTTTGCTAGTAGTTTAAGCCCTAGTCAGAGGCTAGTGCTGGGGGATACAGAGATGCCAGGGTGGGGATGGAGCTGTTTCTCTCCTGCAAAGACCCCTGGTTGTCCCCAAGCAGCAGCTGATCTAGAGGTGCCCAGTTAACCTCAGGTAGCCAGCAGACTGCAGGAGACTTGTTCTCATCCAGAGAGAGGGGATGAGCTGAGGAAGCCATCATACCCTGCTGAGTTGCCCCAATTCTCCCTCTCCCTGGTCCATTCTGGTTTCCCAGTGGCTGCTCTGCTTCCAGTTCAGTGGGAAGGCCATCCCACATCCTTCATAGCCCTTCTGGAGTAAGACAAGCCCCAGGGTAGGAGTGGGGGGCTGTCATCAGTGAACACACGCATCCTTCAGTAGGTAGAGCTTTGTACCATTTGCCAGCTACAGCTCGTCTCCTACAGGACTGGAATTGTAGTCAGAGCTTGGGACGTCTTCAAAGTGATTTATCTCCTCTTACAACTTTAAAACGGTGCTGGAAAAAATAAAGCCAAATTTTTATGAAAAATATCTTTTTTAAAAAAACCTTTTGCCGGGCTGGAGAGATGGCTCAGAGGTTAAGAGCATTGCTTGCTCTTCCAAAGGTTCTGAGTTCAATTCCCAGCAACCACATGGTGGCTCACAACCATCTGTAATGAGGTCTGGTGCCCTCTTCTGGCCTGCAGGCACACACACAGACAGAATATTGTATACATAATAAATAGATAATTTTTAAAAAAACCTTTTGCCATGGGATTTTTATTACATTTATTTACTTATTTTATGAGGGTTGGGGCATGAGCCCAGGTGCATACAAAGAGGTCAAGGAACAACTTAGAAGTTGGTTCTTGGCACATCTTTAATCCCAGCATTGAGAAGTAGAGACAGGCAGATCTCTGAGTTTGAGACTAGCCTGGTTTACATAGTGAGTTCCAGGACAGCTGGGACTGTATCTAGAGAGAACCTGTCTCAAAAAAGAAAGAAAGGGGGCTGGAGAGATGGCTCAGAGGTTAAGAGCATTGCCTGCTCTTCCAAAGGTTCTGAGTTCAATTCCCAGCAAGCACATGGCAGCTCACAACCATCTGTAATGGGGTCTGGTGCCCTTTTCTGACCTGCAGGCACACACACAGACAGAATATTGTATACATAATAAATAAAATATTTGAAAAAAAAAAGAAAGTGATTCTCTCTTCCATCCTGTGGGTCCTAGAGATCAAAGCCCAGAACCTTCACCCCCAAGCCATCTTGTTCACCCCAGAAATAGCTTTGAGATTTCTGAGTTACTGGAAAGCTTCTACTCAGCAAGCAGTGTGAGCTTTGAACCAGCTATAAGTTTTTGGAGGGACACCCCCCCATCCCCACCCCTGAAGGACTTCCTCTCACCAAGACTCCTATCTGGGCCCTAGAAGACTGATACTTGTAGTATCCATGGTCAACCCACCCACCCTGTTCTTGTAGCTAGTGCTACCATCCACTTCTCCTCCTTACTTTGGGCTGTTCTGGTGTGAAAGAAAGAGTCGGGAGTCCATTTCATGTAGAGAAGATGTCCAGAGCTCTCTGCAGAGCATGCCATGCGGGCAGACACTTCTGCTTGCTTTCCGAGACCCAGGATGGGGTGCCATCTGTCCTTGGTGTTTTCTGATGCCTAGATGTCCTCAGGTGTCATAGCTATGAGGCATGTGGCTACACAGACAGCCTCTGGTCTGTGACCCTGCTTTCTCTGTGCTGTCCCTTCTACTGTAGCCGCCTGCCCTGCTACCCCGTGGGCACTGCATGTAGCACCTGCAGCTTACTGGCTAGAAAGCACAACCAAAGTCAGAACAGGGATTTGGAAGCCTCAAAGTGCCTCTAACGTCCCCAGTACCAAGTCAGGCTGATTATTTCAGTTGTAGGCAGTGATCCACTGGGGAGCTGTAATGGCAAATTAGTGGGTTGAGACCAGCAATTTTTTAATAGAGTAGAAAATATCAGGGTACATCGCATGAAGCACGGTACGTTGTTACTTTGTGACTTTTAATTTCAGTTTTACTGTGTGTACACTCACGTGTCTGTTTGGGGTTGTGGTGAAAAATTGTGTTTCTTACCATGGGTCATAATAAAAACCACCAGGGCTGTCAAGACGTAATGTGCTTGCTACCCAAGCTGGTGAGAACCTGGCCATCTGTGTTTAATATAGGGAACCCACATAGAAGTAGAAGGAGAGTACCAACTTGACCGAATCTTCCTTGAAGCCGAGCATAGTGGCAGACGTGTTTAGTCTCAGCATTTGGGGAGGCAGAGGCAGGCAGGTTCAAAGCCACCCTGGTCTACATAGTAAGTTCCAGGACAGCCAGGGCTATCTAAAATCAAACAAAACAATGGCAAAAGTTGTCCTTTGGCTTCTTGGCATAGATACACATAATACTATTAAATCAAATATTAAATAATAATAGTAATAATAATAACCTACCCAAAGACACTTCAGTAAGTAGTTTTACAGACAACAGAACCTCTGTTCTCAGCCAGCTTGGCCACCAGTTCCCATCCCCCAGCCCATGTTTCCTGCTGTATCATACAACCTTGGCCCCTGTTATCCTGTAACTCCTCTCTGGTCTGTGGTCTTAATCTAGAAGATCTTTTGTGTCTTAGTCCCCTCTATGCAGTGGCCAGATTCCCCAGAGTCTAAACAGCTGGATCAGATGGACAGGAAGCGGAGCAGGTGGAGGGGCTGCCTCCCTCCCTCCCTTTCCTGCCTCCTGGTGCTTCCCATACAAATGGGAAGTCTCTGGATTTGGGGGAACTTGGCTGTTTGTTGTGGGGGGATGGGTGTTGGTGGGTTAAGAGTATTTGTTCAATGCCAGCCATGGTGACACATGCTTTTAATCCTAGCACTTGAGAGGGAGAAGAGGTTTGAGGCCAACCTGGTCTACAAAGTGAGGTCCAGAACAGCCAGGAGTGTTACACAGAAAAACCCTGTCTCAAAATAAACAAGCAAAGAGTATTTGTCCCAAAAAAAGTCACCTAAAAAAATCTTTGAGGTTTAAGATGGTCCCTCTATTTTCCAAACCAGAAAGTGCCAGTTGCCAGAAAGATTCTATAGGGCACAGGTACCAGGACTCTTGAGGTTACCAGCCCAGAAGAGATGATCAGGTCCCTTGAACAGCTTACACATGACCTCTCGTGTACTCAGTTGACTCTCAATGTCACATGTAAGTGAGTGTGAATGCCAAGTGCATGGCTGTTACACCACATTATATAGGGAATAACAACAAGAAAATTCTACATGTGTGCATTACAAACATGGTTCCCTAATTTTGGCCTGTGGCTGGTTTAATTGTTCAGTGGAGCATAAACATATAGGGAGGACTGACTGTCTGTGAAGGCTTGTTAAGTATTTATGAACAAAACTGCTTGGGGCGGGGGGGGGGGACGGACACAATTTCTGGAGAGGCAGGGGTTTGCAGGTGTTAGTGTGGGCGAATACCAGCTACACTGCTGGGAAGGACATAGCCACCAGGGAAGGGGCAGATATGCTGGGGCCCAGAGTGCAGGGGACTCTGTAGAACGGGTTGCTGTCCTTGTACTTTTAGGGACAGGATTCCCAGAATGCTCCAGAGAGGGATTCTGAGGAGGTGACATGTGCAGTCTGACTGTGAGCAGTGACGTGGGTTCATGCCAGGGTGCCAGTCCCATTAGTCAGCCTTCCGTTCTCAGGAAGCTGCACGTCCATGGCGGATCAGAGGAGCACAGATCATTACATTCACTTGGTGAGCCCTCGCTGCTGCCTGCCAATTCAGTGCTGGAGTGTGTGGGGGTGAGGAGGAAATCACACGTTTCAACAACTTCATTTTGCTAAGCAGGAGGCTCCCACTTCAGTTTAGAATTTGGCTTTCCATGACCCTCAATTCTGGTGTTGTTTTGCACCCACACTGTTCCAGAGAGCAAAGGAGCATAGGAAAATCCATTCTTGTTGAAGACTTAGTAAATAGCCAGGCTTGATGGCTTGCCTGTAATTCCAGCACTTGGGAGGTAGTTCAAGGTCAGTCGCAGCTATGTGATGAATTCCAGGCCAGCTTGAACCACAGGAGATCTCATCTCCATTCCCTCACAAAAAAAGGAATTTAAAAGCAGGAGCTGGGACTAGAGCTTAGTAGCATATGGTTTGCCTGGTGCATGAGGCCTGCATTCAAAATTCAGTCCCTCAGAACTGCAGGTACCTTCGCCTGCAGTGTCAGCCGGCTTTTATGTCCACTCAACACAAGCTAGAATCACCTGAGGAGGAAACCTTAACTAAGAAAACGCCTCCGTAAGATCTGGCTGTGGGCAAGCTTGTTAGGCATTTTCTTAATTAGTGATCGATGTAGGAGGACCCAGGCCACTGTGAGCGTGTCTACCCCTGAGCAGGTGGTCCTGGGTTCTGTAAGAAAGCAGACTGATCCTAACAATCTTTGAAAGTGGAAAAAAAAAAAAAGAAAGCAGACTGAGGAGCAAGCCAGTAAGCAGCACCCCTCCAAGGTCTCTGCATCAGCTCCTGCCTCCAGATTCCTATCCTGTTTGAGTTCCCCTCCTGACTTCCTTTGGTGATGAACAATGATGTGGAAGTGTAAGGCAAAGAAACCCTTTCCTCCAAGGTTGATTTGGCCGTGGTGTTTCATGACACCTGCTGAGTCATCTCACCATTCCCCAATCCTCACACCACCCTGTGTTTGAAGCAGGGTCTCTCAGTACTCTGGAAGTAGGCTAGACTGTCCACTGGGATTACAAGCATGTGGAGGGGTTGCCCTAGGGAGAATGCTCAGTGGTCAAGAGCACTAGTTGTTCTCCCAGAGGACTCAGGTTTGATTCTCAGCACCCACATGACAGCTCACAGACTGAAGTCCAGTTCTATGGCAACTGATGCCGCCTTCTGACCTCCACAGGCACTGCATGCAAGTGTCACACAGACACGTGTGCAGGCAACATACCCAAACACATGAAATAAAATAAATGTTAAAAAAAAATAGTAAAAACAGGTGTGCTTATGCCAGCACTAGAGGCTGAACTGAGGTTCTCATGGTTGAAAGAAAAGTGTCCACAGCTCCCTGCCTGTCACTTAGTGATGGTAGGAAAGAAGATGAATGGGGACCTGAAGGTCTGTGTTTGAGTCCCACTTTTGCCATTTACTCTGTGAACTCATTGGACTAAAGGCTGAGACTCCATTTTCTCACCTGAAGATAAGAAGGGGGTCCTTAACCTCACAGCCCTATTTAGAAAATGGACATTGGGCCAGCAAGATGGCTCAGCAGACAGAGGCTCTCGGCACCCAGGCCTGGGGACTGGAATTTGATCCCTAGGGCTCACAAAGTGGAAGGAGAGAAGCAACTCTCCCAGGTTGTCCTCTGACACTTGCATGCACGCTGTGGTGTGCACAAACGTGGGTATATACATGCACATAAGATAAATAAAAATGCTTAAGACAAAAAAGGAGCTGGAGAGTTGGCTCAACCATGAAGAGTACTTGTTGCTTGAACACCAGGTTCAATTCCTTGTACCCACATGGTGGCTCACAGCCATCTGTAATTCCAGTTCCAAGAGATCCAGTGCCCTCTTCGGACCTCCGTAGGCACTAGGCATGCACATGGTGCATGTACAATTGCAGGTATAACACTCAAGCACATTAAAAATAAATCTTTTAAAAAATTAAAAAAAAAACAAGGACATATGTATACATACAGCTTTTTATTTAATTTACTTTTTTGAGACAAATTCTTAAATTTTGATCCCTGCATATCCTTCCCTGTATAATCCTGGGGCTAGAATTATAGACATGCATCATCACATCTAGCCATAGCATCTTCTAAAGTGTAAAGTTTCTCCATGAACTTTCAGTAGCTTGTCTCCTATGTAATTGTGTATTTGCTGGGGTCCTTTCAGCCCTGGCTGGCAAATGATAGCTCCTGGTTATAAACCTCCTTCCCACCGCATGTCCCATCTGTTATCCCAGACAGCTGTTTGGGAAGTACACAAACAGAAACCACCAAGGGCACTTCAAGTCAAAGGGGGCCTGTGGGAACTCGGACGTTTACAGAAGTATCTTAGGCTATAGTAGTAGCTGTAGGCTGGACCACCATCAGCCACCCTTAGGTCGGCACTGGGTGGGTGAGGAGAGGTGCTTCAGGTAACATGGTGCCTCCCATCAGGAAACGGAGAATTGCTAGGTGTGACATTATCTCTGTCTAGTGGTAGAACCCTTGCCTAGCCTGTCTGAGCCCCTTGGATTCAATCCCGAATACTGGAGGAAGGAAAGAACATGTATGAAGATGGAGAACAAGAGGCCGTAGGACAACTGGTTGAACCCAAGCCCTTCTGCAAGGCCTTGTGAGGTCAGTGGGTGAAAGTTGCACTGGACAAGGCTCTGGCATCCGAGACAGAACCCGACACCCTGCTAATTGCTGCAACATTGATTGCCAAACCTAACTGCCAGTGTTCAAGGAAATGTAGGGTTTTTTTCCTTCCAGGTTTGTTCGATGTGTGGGTGTCGCCATTTCCTCTGGTGACTAGAACAATAGATTAAATGAGTTCATTGTGTCTAGCTGACAGGCAGGAAGCTGTCTGTTCCAAAGTGGAGGCAGTGGCCTGTAAGGTAATGCAAGGTCAAACAAGGGCTTGTAGAATGTAACCATGATGTCTTAATTACTTTTCTATTGCTGTGGAGAGACACCATGATCAAGGCAGTGTATAAAAGAAAACATTTCCTGGGGCTTAGCATTCCAAAGGGTGACAGTTCATGATCATCATGGCAGGGAGCATGGCAGCAGGCAGGCAGACAGACATGGTGCTGGACCAGTACCTGAGAGCTCACATCCTGAGCCACAAAAGCATGAGATGGAGAAGAGCGAACTAGAATGGTGTGGGCTTGGAAACCCCAAAGCCCACCCCTTCTGACACACCTCCTCCAACAAGGCCACACGTCCTAATCCTTCCCAAAGGTTCTCCAAGTGATGGTCAAACATTCAGTGTATGAGCCTGCCACCACATATGGACTGTTGGGAGTGAGGCCAAACCCCAGTGACCCCCAGTGTTCAAGGTCACACAGTGACCTTGCCCTAACTGAAGATTAGAGCCCAGACAGAATGGCAGTCAGCTGTAGGCAGCCAACAGTCTTTTGGCATGAGAGTCACGTCTTCTTGCCTCACCACAGAAGGGATCGAAAGCCAGGGAGACAGCTCAGTGAAGTGCTTCCCCTGCAAGCAAGAGGACCTGAGTTCAGTCCTCAGAATTCACAGAAAAAAAAGAAGCTGGGCATGGGCAGGTGAGGTTGCTCCTGGGGTAAAGGTTGATGCTAGGCCTAGTGACCCAACTGTGATGATGCTAGGCCTGATGACCTGAGTGAGATCACCAGATCCTTTCCATCGTCATGGAAGAAGGAGAGAACCAACTGCCATATGTTGTCCTCTGATCTCCACATGCATGTATGTGCATGCACACCCACCCACATGTATACACACAAACACACAAGATCAAGTTGGGCATGTTGATATGCATGTAATCCCAGCATTGGGGAGGTGGAGACAGGCAGGTCCCTGGCACCAGCCAGCATGGATATAGTTGGTTTTGTTGTTGTTACTCTTTGGGGGCCTGCTGCTACCCAGCTCTCAAATAAATACAGAGACTTATTCTTACGAATGCGCAGGCTTAGCTTGACTTGTTTCCAGCCAGCTTTTCTAACTTAAATGATTTTGTTTCTCTCTAACTACATTTTGCCTCTGGGCTTTTTATTTTTCTTTATTCTATTATGTCTTTATTTCCTTCTTACTCTGTGGCTGACTGTGTTGGATGGCTGACCCCTGATGTCTGCCTAGTGTCCTGCCTATCCCTCTCCTGCCTAGCTATTGGCCGCTCCGCTCTTTATTAGACCATCAGGTGTTTTAGAGAGGCAGAGTAACACAGCTTTACACAGTTAAACAAATGCAACATAAAAGAATGCAACACATCTTTGCATCATTAAACAAATATTCCGCAGCATAAACAAATGTAACACATCTTCAACTAATAGTCCCCAGCAGCTGGCATATTTGATGAGCTCTAGGCCAGTAAGAGACCCTATTTCAAAAACTAAGGTAGACAGCACCTAAAGAATGCCCCCAAGAGATTGTTCTCTGGCCTCCAGATGTACATGTGTGTACCCAGACACACATACAATTGAAAAACAAAGTGGGGATTGGAAATGGCATTTTAGCATTTGAGAAGGGGGAGTGGTCATGGTGCCCAGCTTCCAATCCTGGCAAAGATTTGGCCAGGCAGAGACCCTTGATCTGGCATGTCTGAAAGGGCAAAAGCAAACTCTGGCCCTTCCCTCTTGCCCCTGCATCTATCTCCTAGCCTGCCTTGGAGAAATGGAACTGTCTTCCTGGGCCTGGGTTTGGAATTTTCCCGACTCCTCGCTGCCTGGTGGCTGCGCGAGTCATCCCAGTACCTGGGAAGGATGGCATGTCCTCTCAGGTGGTAGGTGCCTGTGTGCACAGCAGGCACACTCCCTTCTTTCACCTGGCATCTGCAAAGCTGTGCATTGCTTCTGTGGACATCAAACGGTTGGTACAGGCATGGATTGTGCCAGCAAAGAGCTCGCTGGGCAGAGAGTATGGGGGGGGGCATCCGCTGACCATAGCTGTGGAATCAACAAACGGGTTTCAACAACAGTTAGTATAAAGAAGTCCTGGTTCTCAGGCCCGGGCGGAGAGAAAATCCTATTTGTGGCCCTGACCCTGCACAGTTCCAACCACAAGGGACTAGCAAGGCCATGTCTAGGCAAAATACCTTTCATACGCTTAGTCTCTGCCCAAATGGCATTGTCTGTGCTGGCTACTGCATGGTGAAGCCTTGATGGACAGAACCCTCCAGTTAGCCAGGATACTGTTGGCACTTGGCTAGCAGCACACTGGCTCGTCTTTGAAGTTCTTCAACACTTGTTTAAACTAGAATGAAGGTTTGCACAAGCCAAGAGTGTAGCTCATTTGGTAGAGTGCTTGCCTAGCTTGTACAGAGCCCCAGGTTTGATCCCCAGTATCCCATAAACTAGGTGTTATGACATCCACCTGTAGTCTCAGCACTTGGAAAGTTGAGGCAGGAGGATCAGGAATTCAAGGTTATCTTTGGTTATATAATGAGTTCCTTATGCTCCATTTACCCACCAGTCTCTCAACTCTAGCCTGCTACTACCTAGAGTGCTGGAGGGCTGTGCAATGGTCTGGGGTGTTAAAACCAGCCTTGCAAGGATGTTTACCCAGGGCAGAACATTGGTGTCACAGACATGGGTCTAGGCAAGGTATGTTAACTTCATGCCAGACACTGAGCTGAGACTCAAAATCTTTCCATTCCTGTGGGACTCTTGGCATCATGGGTATTTGTCAGTTTTCCACTTAAATGTTTTCTGAGAGCTTTTCAAGGATGCTCTCATTTAATCCCCACTTCAACTTTGTGGAACAAAGAGTTGGTCACGCCATCTGGATAGGGCAAGGGATCTAAAACAAGCTCCATCGTCGTTCCTGCCAGCACTTTGCACAGGAATAGGGGAGTTTTCCACCGACCTCTGCAACAGAGAGTCCTGGGAAAGTTGTGGTCCAACGCAGAACTGTGTGGTTGAAAGGAATCTCCGATGGGGTGGAGAGTATGAAAGGCTCTCTCCCAAGGCACATCCTGCCTGCTCCTGCTCGTTCAGTCCCACACAGGGAGGCAGCAGTGCAGCATCGCAGCATGGACGCGCCCCGTGAGTATCTCTAGCAACTTCTCACGAATGGTCACGGAGAGAGGAGGTGCTCACACTAGCTGTACATTCTCATCATCCGATGAGCTTTTAAGCACATCTAAGTCCAGACCATATCCTCCACCAATTAAATTAGAATCTCTGCTGGTGGAATTCTGATTCGTGATTTTTATCTAGATGAGGCTGAGGCGATGGCTCGGTTGGTAAAGCATGTGCTAAGCAAGTGTGAGAGCCTGAATCCCAAGCATCAGAACTCACATAAAGCCAGAAGTGGTTGTGCGGAACATCTGTAATCCCGGCACATCTGCAGAGAGGTGGAAGTTTGAGACAGGAGAATCATAGCTCATTTGCTGATGCGTGGGTGCGCACACACACACATATATTAGAAAATAAATACATAAAATGCTCCAGATGATTCCAGCGTGCAGGCAAGACTGGAGCTGAGCTAAACCAGAACCTCCTGTCAATGAGCACCTTTCTGCCCAGACATAGGGTCTTTTCTACTTGGAAACACACATAAATCTAGACAAAACCTCATTTTGGCCTCTGGAAAAGTGGTAACTGCCCTCCCCAAAACGTCTGGGGAGCTGTGTAGCTCAGGACAAGAACAATAGCCCAGTCCTGGGAGCTACCATTCTGCTGGAGGACAGCTGAGTTGGGTTGTGTGAACTGTATCTTCCTCCTCTGAACCACCTCCTGGAACCCCAGCCTTGGTGCTCTGCTGCCCCCCAACCCCAAACTCCCTGCCTTGGTTCCTGCTCTCAGCCTGTGTCCCACCCACCAGTCTAGGCATTTTGCTCTGACAGCGCCATCATGCAGTTCCAGCCCTCCAATTAGAGGCCAGTGGTGCCAAGGGAGGGAGTGGCAGACACTAGAGAGACAGAAATTGTCCCTCTTTCTGAGGCCCTCCCTAAGAGTATCTGAACCAGAGCCCTGGAGGGTTGGGGCTGGCCAGATCGGAGTGAAGATAGCTGCTAGCCTATGATTTGGGTTCATCATCCCCTTGTCACCAGAGGCCAGCTGTTATTTCTAAGGAGAACTGTTGTGATCAGACTTGATTGCATGTCAGACCTGAGTACAAAAAAATCTTGAAGGAAAGGCAGTGTGACTAGTGGCCTTCGCAATTGCCCGATTATCACACCAGCCTCTGGTGAGGAGGGGAGGATAGAAGCCGGGCCTTTTCTGTTTTTCTTCCTTTCTAGCTGATAGTTCTGACAGGTTGTATATATGTGTGGGTAGGAGACTATCCTAGGTTTGTTAACGGAGTCTTAAAACACTGTAGGCTTCCTTCCCGTGCCCACCACACACCCCTCAGTGGCTCTCTCCTCCCTAGAAAACAGTTTATGGTCCTCTTAATATCCCCGTGACCCCACCCAACAGACTCTGAGGTAGATGAGATATTTCAAAACCAGGCACAATGGCGTGTGGCATATTCTTGTAATCCCAGCCTTTGAGAAATGGAAGCCTTAGGGAGTTTCTGGTCATTCTCAGCTACTCAGTAAGCCTGAAGCAAACCTGAGCTACCTGACACCCTCTCAAAGTACACACAGTGACTGGAGAAATCGTTCAGTCAGGAAAGTGGTTTCCTTGCATTCATGGGAACCTGAGTTCAGATCCACAGCAGCCATCTAAAGAGTCGCACATGGCTGTCCTGGTTTGCTTTCTCTTGCTGTGATAAACACCATGACCAGAAGCTATTTGGGGAGGAAAAGATATATTTTAGCTTACAAGTTACATTCTATCATGAAGGGAAGCCATGACAGGGTTCATAGGAGGAGTCTGAAGCAGAACCAAGGAGCAAACAGTCCAGGCCCTCTTGCCTAGGGATGGTGCCTCCCACAGTGGGCCGGCCCCTCCTTCATCAACAATCACTCAAGAAGATGCTCCACAAAGATACCCATGGGCCAGTCTAATGAAAGTGATTCCTCAAGTGAGGTCCCCTCTTTCCAGGTGTGTCAAGTTGACAGTCAACATTAGCTGTCACGTGGCCTGAGGAAGCAGAGACGGGCACCCTAAGACTCACTGGCCAGCCTACCTAGCTAAATGAGGGACTTTCAGGTTCGGTGTCTCTAAACATGAGGTGAGAGCCACAGAGCAAGATATCTGATGTTAACCTCTGGCTTCTCCATGCATGTGCACACACACACATACATGAACACATGCACACCACAGGTCTGGTGGCATGCAATCTCCTGAGCAAGGCTTAAGCAAGAGGATCATGTTTCCAAGGCCAGCTTGAGTAGGCTCTATGGGCCAAATTCGCTATGTCACCTTGTGTGAGGCTGACTGGAAGGTGGGGTCTCAAGCCCTGGTCTCTTCAGTAGTAGGGTTAGAACTCCACATCACAAATAGCCTCCCAAATCCCTCAATATGAGGGATTGACTGAGGCCAGCTCTGTGCTTATCCCAGAAGGCAGGGACTATTCTATTCCAGTTGGCTTCCCGCCCAGAGCACTGGGAAGATGGGAGAGGCTTAGTTACTCTGTTCTCTGGCTCCCATCCAGCCACTAGCACAGTCTGAGGAACATGAGTGTGGCCCAGATGCAGCCCTGTTCCAGGCACCATCCCCTGGCCCTGCTGGGTCACCTGAGTTTATCTGCTTGTCTGTGGCGTTTTGCGTGGGATGTAGGCTCTACATCCTTCATCTTACTTGGTTTGGTTTCTAGGCATCAAGAGCTGCTATGATTCTCAGATGTGAAGCAAGGCCCCCGCTTCTGGCCAGCCTGGATTCCCAGGAATCTAAAGTCTTTCTGGATGCACTAACAACCTCTAATTAGCTCTGCTGGGAACTCACCGCCCCTAGTCACTTCCCTGGGCCCAGTCCCCTCTGCCTCCTCCTAGCACCCTTTTAGGTCACGGGGGAGGGGTCGCAGAGATGATGAACATTGCTCAGGGCATGGTATTTACCATTTCGCCTCTCAGCTGGTCCTGTTGCATCAAACAACTATCAGTCAATAGCGCTAATGAACCACAAGACGAAGTCAGGCTGACTTCAGGGCAGTGATGTCTGTAAATTCTGCCCACTTGGGTGCTGCCCTGATTAATTACCCAAACCTCCCATCGATAGACAGAGCGTAGGGAGGTCCTCAACACTTTGAGGAGCATCAGGGAGGGTGGCAGAGTGTTTGTCCTGATCTGGGTCTTTCTCTGCAAGGTTTGTTAAGTCTTTGATTACAGTCCCCACCTAGGACACGGGGCTTTGCAAAAGAAGCTTGTGGCCAGTCCTCTTCCATACATTCGTGGACCGTGAGAAATTTAAGAGACTCTCTCAGGTTTTTGCTTGGTATGTATCCCACACTGGCCTCAAAGTCCTGATCCTCCTCCTGCCTTAGACCTTCCCTTCTTTTGTGACAAATAGGATCCCATGTAGCCTATGGTGGCCTGGTCAAAGGTACCTTAAACGTCTGATTCTCCTGCTTCCACCTCCAAAATGCTAAAGTTACAGATGCATACCACCACACCTGAGCTAGTTATACAGTGTTGGGGATAGACCTCAGGGTGTCGTGCGTGCCAGGTAAGTGTTGGTCAGCCACATCCCTAACCCTGCTGGAGCCTCTCAAATGCTGGAATTATAAGTGTACGCCATCACAGCTGGATACTTAAAGGCATTTTGCTTTGGTTTCATGAGAGGATTCTGGAACTTTTTTTTTCAAGTCTATTTATTTATTATGTATACAGTAGTCTCTGTATTCTGCCTGCATGTATGCCTGCAGGCCAAAAGGGCACCAGATCTCATTACAGATGGTTGTGAACCACCACGTGGTTGCTGGGAACTGAACTCAGGACCTTCAGAAGGGCAGGCAGTGCTCTTAACCACTGAGCCATCTCTCCAGCCCAAGGATTCTGGAGCTTTATATCATACATCCTACAGGTTTAGCTGAAGGAGACAGAGCTGCCCCCAGAATACCCCACTAAACCCATAGCTAAATGCATAGCATCTTAGATGCCAAGATGTGGACTAGAAGTTGAACGTCTAGCAGAAGCAAGAGCAAAAGGTTGTGCATCCCTACACTGGAGTCTTATGTCAAAAAGTAAAAGGAGGAGCTGCAGAAATGGTTTAGCAGTTTGGCTGCTCTTGCAGAAGACCTAGGTTCAGTTCCCAGCACCCACATAGTAGCTAACAACCATCTACAACTCCAATTCCAGGATATCTGATATTGTTCTCTGGCCTCTGCAGGTACCTGTTGCACACATGGTGCTCAGATCGGCACAAAGCATCTACACATAAAATTAAGATAAATTTTTGAAGTAAAAGGGAGTGGGGTACAGTGGTACATGCCTATAATCCCAGCACTTGGAAGGTGATGGCAAGAGAATTAGGAATTCAAGGTCAGCCCTGGCTACATAGAAAGTTTGGGGCCAGCCTAGGCTACCTGAGACCTGGTTGCAAAACAAAAAACAGAAACCCGGAAGTGTATCTCAGTGGTTAGGAGCACTTGCTACTTTTCTAGGAGACCTGAGTTTGGTTCCCAGCACTCACATCATGCTGCTCGTAACTGACAGTAATCCCAGCTCCAAGGGATTTGATTGCGTCTTCTGGCCTCCACAAGTGCACACACACTCATGCAGGTGTGCACACTTCTTTAAAAATCTTTAAAATGCCAGAGATGGCGCAAGCCTTTAATCCCTGCACTCAGAAGGCAAGTGCAGGCAGATCTCTGAGTTCAAGGCCAGCCTGGTCTGCAGAACTAATCCCAGGACAGCCAGGGCTATACACAGAAACCCTGTCTTGAAAAACAGTAACCGGACTAGAGAGATGGCTCAGCAGTTAAGAGCACTGACTGCTCTTCCAGAGGACCCGGGTTCAGTTCCCAGCACCCACATGGCAACTCACAACTGTCCGTAACTCTAAGATCTGACACCCTCACACAGACATACATGCAGGCAAATCACCAGTGCACATAAAAAATAAAAACAACAACAAAAGGAAAACAAAAAATCTTTAAATGACAAAAACGTTGTAGGCATTTGAAGGGTGACCAAGGGACATGGCAGGAGGTGGTCTTTGGGCTAATATTAAGTAGCAGACGTTTAGGGGTTATCCACAGCCCTAAGGAGAAGTGGAGGCCAAAGTGGTAAGACCTTTTTCTGTTGTTAGTGCTATACTGACAGCTGCTCAGACCCAGGGAAGCGCAGTTGACATGGTGTCCTCACCAGAAAGACACAAGTTACTTCACCTCCTCTCTATCCTGCATCCATCACGGCCCTCGTCCAGACTCAGGGAGCATAAATGATCTTTCTGAAGCTTCATCCTCAAGCTCTTGGCTGGCTTCTTGGGCTTGTCATCTGCTAGTTAGACTGTTCAGCTTGTCATTCTGTCAGCCTTGACATGGTCTGCGCCTCCATAGCTCCTGCTTCTGGGCTGCTTCTGTCAGCTAATCACTGGAGAGAGAGTCAGCTGCTCTGTGCTTCATCAAGGAGATTTGGAGAAAGGCTCAGGCAGTGGAGAGGCTGGCTAGGCTTGGAGGTAGGTGTGGAAAAAGCAGGGACCAAAATATCCAGCCTCTCGCTAGGCCTGGAGTCCCCAGCGATCTTCCGAGGCTGGGCTGCAGCAGGCCTTAATGCAGCACCCAACAATCTGGAGCAGTGCCTTCCAGGGACCCCAGCCGCTGCGTAGACCACTGACCTTCAAGGCAGAGGGACAGAGAAGTCATGAAGTCCAGCATGGAGACGGGTTCTTAGCAACTCCCAGATCAGTCCCCTCTAGAGAAACTGAGGCAGGAGCTGCAGTCACCAGTGACAGAAGGGGAGGGAAGCACTGTGACAGTCAAGGTTACAAGCCTGAGCAGCCCACCCATCATGACTACCTTCAGATACAGAAAGAGCCTGAAAAAGCAGGCTAGTGTCTTGTCTTGACCCTGACCCCCCAGGTGGGTGTTAAGGTCAGGGGCTGCCCTTCCTGTTTCAGTCATTGGCTCCAAGATCTTGGTCACCAAGAGTCTGAGGCTCAATTCCTTTCTCTTCAAAGTGGATCATGGTGAGGAACTTTCTAGAACAGGGCCTCAAACATCAGTTTCTTGAAGTCTCTTTCTCAGCTAGGCCCTCTTAGACAAGCTGACAAGCTCCTGTGACAGGCACTTAGAAGCAGCTTTTGCTAAAAAGCATTAACTCCAAACTTGGGTTCATAGGTCACTCAAAGCAAGACAAAAGCCTGGCATCTCTGCCTTTGTGTCTGTCTCTTTGACTTTGACTCCTGCCTGACAGGCATGTTAGTCACTCAGGAATGACTATTGAACACATACACACACACAGGCTGAAGGCACAGAGATGAGTCACTGCCCTCCCTTGGATTCCAGGAACAACAAAGATTGGCAGGACAGACCACCCATTCTCCAGACGTAGGCACCCTCAAAGAAGCCCACCATCTTGCCAAAACCATATTGGTCCCTGTCAACAAGGACAGCAGTTGACAGTTTAACAATTCATTTGTGAGGCCCCCTTGGAAAGAGTTGAGCTGTTTAATTATATGCACACCTCTTGCCCTTTCCCCAATTTTCCCTTTTCTTAAACCCGAAGTTCCTATCAGTATGCTGAGGATGGATTTTGTGTCACTTTGTCTCTGGGGAACACAGGGTCCTTTTTGCATGCTCTTGCTCAGATGGTTGAAGTAGTTTTAAAATGGATTAAGGCAATTGGAGCCGCTTCATGGCAATCTGAGTGAGAAAGCAGGGCTTCCTCTTGGCCCTTTGTCCCCCATAGCTTTATCCTCCAAGCATGGCCGTTGAGCTGAAGGTGAGACTTAAATGTGAATAAGAGAAAGATCACTCTGGAACCAAATATGAATGACCATGGCCTGAGAATGTCAATTCAGATAACCTCAGACTCCATATTCCACCATGGTTTTATAGTAGAAAAGTAGAGTTGTAATCAGTCGCTTTTCAAAGGCATTGGTGGAAACACCGAGGTATGTGGGTCTCAGAAAATTGGGAAAATCTCAGCTATAAGCCTCGGATGCTATCTGATAACTTCCAGCCCTTGGACTGGTCTGGACATTTAGAAGGATTGACCTAGTTGTCATGAAGGTGTTGGGTCATAGAGAGATGAGCCAGTCAAGAGGGTGGGCACTGGCCCAGGATAATTTGCCTTGGAACTCATAGTCTAACCTCTGCACCATCATTGGAGTTCGAATCAGTCAGTCTGCTGAAGGCTCAGTGGAACGTGAGGTTCTTTTCTGGGACGTCTGTCTCGAAAAATCAGTGGTGATTTAAAATTTTAACAGAGAACATTTAGATAAAATCTTTACAGACTCTGACATAGTAATTATCTCAAACATAAAATCCTTATTTTTTTTTTACAAATGTTACTAAGAACAGATCAGTAACACCATTTTTAAAATTATTTTGATTTTGTGCATACCTGAGTATATGTCTGTCCAGTATCTGAGTTCAGTGCCCTCGAAGAGCAGAGAAGAGAACTAGATTCCTCTGGGACTGGAGTTACAGAGAGTTGTGAGTAGCCATGTAGGTGCTGTGGGACTTGAACCTGGGTCCTCTAGAAGACGATCTGAACCATCTCTCCAGTCCCAGTAACTCCATATGTGAATGAAAATCTAAGTAACTCTAGAGAAAATGTGGGCATAACATAGATAAAATGTGTTAATAATTCTGGAAACATTTCTACTTTTTTTTTAAAGCTAACAAACTAGTTAGATTTGCTTAAGTTTTGTAAATTCGGAGGAATTTGAAATAAGTTCATGAGCTGCCTTACTTAGAGGCCTGCTTTAATCAAAGCCTTTTTGGGGAACTTTTATCATATAGTTAAAGGTGACACAGAAATAAATATGCTTGCATACCAGGATAATACAACTGTGATGTTAAGACTTTGTTGTGGGAGCTGAAGAGATGGATCAGTAGTTAAGCACAATGGCTGCTCTCTTCCAGAGGACCTGAGTTTAATTCCCAGCACCTACATGATGGATCACAACCATCTGTAACTCCAGTTCCAGGAGTTACAGGAGTTCTGGCCTCCTTGGGCACGGCATACATATAGTAGTGCATATCTATACAGACAAAACATGCATACTTATTAAATAAATATTAAGAATAAAAGGAGCATATGCTGTTCTTGCAGAGGACCTGGGTTCAGTTCCCAGCACCCACACTGTGTGGCTCACAACTACCTGTAATCACAGCTCTAGGGGATATAGCCTCTTGTGATCTCCATGGGTGTTCGTGCACACACTGCACATGCACATATATATGTACACATAAATAATTAGTTGCGAGATAAAATTATGCAGTGAAACAGATTTACTAATTTATAAGGAATGTGAACTTAAATCTATAACAGAGTGATACAGATTAAGAGCAGCCTGAAACCTTCTGCTGTTGCTAGTGTACTTTTTTTCTTGTCAGTGTTTAGTTTTTATTGAAATCATCTGGCCAAGAGCCTGATCATTTATGCTGCACAAAGAGACGCCATGGCATTTTAAAGAGCACAGGCGGTTGTTTCCTTCTCATGGTCTGAAAATTAGATTTATTTGATTTTTAGTTGTGTGTCTGTGAGGAGGTTATGCTTGCAGTGATCAGAAGGGAGCCTTGTATCCCCTGGAGCAGGAACTCCAGGTGGTTTATGAGCCCCCTGGCATAGGTGCCAGGAGCCAAACTCTGCTGCTCGGCTAGAGCACCAGTTGCTCTAACTGCTACGCCATCTCTCTACTGCTTGCCCTGGTTCTTTAAGCCATCCCAGAGGTGAGTCTGAAGGGATAAAATGGCCTGTGTCACACTGGAACAGGATCGGTGACCCTCGTTCTTAACAAGGCGTCCCTTTGGAGGAAGAGGGTACAAGATACCCACCAGGGACTCTAGATACAGCTTTTAAAATGGTGTCCCTCCTCTCAAAAGGACCCTCTGTAGCCAGGGAGATAATGGGTAAAGACCCTTGCCACCAGCCACGAATGACCTCAGTTTGATCCTTGGAACCCACGTGGTAAAATAGAGAACCAATGCTGGCAGGTTGACCTCCACAGGTATGCTATAGTGGGCATGCACGAGCCCCCCCCCCCAACACAGTGTGATAATTTTTTTTAAGGCCCCAACAGTGGAAGGGGAGAAATGCTGGGCCGGCTTCTGAAGGAGAAGATGTAGCAAGCTGTTGTCGCTGGGAAATCCTAGGTGACTAAGATGAACACTGTCAGCACCGTGGCCACAAGAGAAGGGAGGGAAATAGGCATGCACGGCCCCACACAGCAATGCTGGGGCTGCTTAGCGCTTGCTGGGTCTGAACAGGAAAACAATAACTCTGTCTCTCTCATGGGGTAAGCTATAAGCTGCCATGGCCTGAGAACCTCAGTTGCCAGAAGAGAAGGGACATCTCTGCTCAGAGCTGTCCCCAAGGGAAATCAGAGGTGACTGCTACAGGACACAGACTCCTGAGGCATGTGGGGAAAGTTCCCAGAGGAGGCGGGGCCCCTTGCCTACCGGTCAGGATACTGGCAAGTGTGAACTGGAGTAGGGAGGCCCTCCACAGACACCAGGGTGGGAGGAGTTGCATAAGGGCCATTCCATGGTGGGGATAGGCGGGCTGGTGAAAGAATTCCTCCCAAGGTCAGAGTAGGAACAAAAGCAGGTTTTATTTATACTGCAAAGATACCAGAGGGCATAGTGGTGACGGAACTACCCGCGCACGTGCGTATAATGGGACAGTCTCTGTTTCTGTGAAGTCCTCCATAGGGGTTGTACCAGCTTGCATTCCCACCAGCAATGCAGAAGTGTTCCCTTTTCCCCACAACCTCTCCAGCATAAGTTGTCATCAGTGTTTTTGATCTTGGCCATTCTTACAGGTGTAAGATGGAATCTCAGAGTTGTTTTGATTTGCATTTCTCTGATGACTAAGGATGTTGAACATTTCCTTAAGTGTCTTTC